>BPLS01000591.1:250775-284917 GCA_019656275.1 Rhododendron kiyosumense
GAAGTGTTTTCTGGGGAACAGGAAGAAGAAATGGTAAAGGGGAGTATATAATATAGGTCTGGATTATATGAGGGATATAAACCTAAGGAGAATAAATTCTTTATACTGCATGTGTAAACATTTGTTTCCTTCAAACCAATTACATTAGGACACTTGTCAAAACAATGGTTCTAATTAATAAAATATGGCGACGTAGCGCAATGCAATTAATTTGGAGGAAACAATTGTTTACACCAACGGTTTAAAGAATTTATTCTCAAACCTAAGGGCAAAAATTTGTTGTCTCAATGAGATGAATTTAAGGAGTAAAATGGGGGATTTGTTCTCTCCCTCTGCCGAAGTAAAAGGAAGGGAAAATTTCAAAATATCATCTAACTTTTTATACAAATCACGCATAAGTACCTGATCTTTAATATTATAAAAAAATACCTGATCTATTTAAAAACCCGTTAATTTTCCACTCGTCTTTAACTTTTCATTCAAAAACATATTGAAATGCTGAAATGGCCTACATCTGGCCATTTTGAGGGAAACCAATATACATTTTGGGAAAAAACACATTACTCTACTGATTTCTCTTGCCAAAATCCACCTGTGGAGCCACGGAGTTCCAATAGTTTGTTATGGGAGTAATGCTTATAAGACTTCATCTTGATTATTGAAACTACTGTTTGTTTTTGTTGAACTGGTTATTACACATTTGGGAGATTAAACTTGTGTGCCATTTTTTTTGGCAGAGCTTAAGATGGTGTAAGGCAAATGAAGGAAAACAATGAGATGTTTGGGGATTTTGGGACATCCCCATTCCACTTAATTTTTTCTATAATTTTTAGTTTTGTTCTTATTTGAATTTTTTTTTGTATTTCTCAGTTTTGCGCCTCACTTTTTTTGTCTTTTGATTCATCTCGTCAAGCAAAATCAAAAAAATTTAAAAAAATTATATATTTACCCAAATATTTTGGAAAATAGTCAATTTTTTTGACTTAAAAGTGGTTATTTCCTAAAATATTTGGATAAAAGTAAAAAAAAAATACTTTTCCGATTCGTCTTGTCGAGAGAATCAATAAGTCACAAAAGATTGATGCGAAACTAACAAACGCAAAAAAAAAAAAACTAAGCTAAAAGCTATAGAAAAAGTAAAAAATAGTTGTTTTGGAACTCCATGGTCCCACAGGTAGCCGGGTTTTAGCAGGAGAAATCAGTGGAGTAATGTGTTTTTTTTCCGAAATGTATCTTGATTTCCCTCCAAATGGCCAAGTGTAAGTCATTTCAGTATTTTCATCTGTTTTTTAATGGAAAATTAACGGCGGATAGAAAATTGATGAGTTTTTAAATAGGTCAGGTGTTTTTTGATAATATTAAAATGTCAGGTGCCTATGCAGGATTTGTATGAAAGGTCAGGTGCTATTTTGCAATTTTCCCTAAAAAGAATGGGGAAAGGTTTGGTCCTGTGCAACACATGCACATACCAGGAAAAATACTCGCCGGGTACGTGCGCGCACGATTGATTACAGAAATAAAATTGGTGTGACGACATAAATAATTTTTCAAACAAAAATAATATTTTTATTTTGATAATTATTATTTTTTTATTAAAAAAAATACCGGGTCTTTACATTATGGATTGCTACAAGCTGATGACGGCAATGAGAAACATATGGAGGAAGCATGCGCGTATCGAATGCCAATGTCACTAAAGCAATTATTCTGGACCATTCTTGTTTATTGTGCTCCAGCAAGTCCAACTGAATTGTTCTTAAAATTTGAAGATGATATGGCTGAGGATTATGTTTCGGTCCAGGAACTAACAAAACAAATTGCACGGCAACAATTGCTTCAGTCATTGAACTCTGAATTGCAGTCCATGGGCAAGAGTTTGCATGATTTCTAACTATCCCATCTCCTTACTACAACAACAGATCATTAACCTATTTGCAAAGAAGTGCAACACGAAACAAATATTCGCATTTTTGAAGAAGATCTGCGTAGCTCGGCTCTACTCAATACTGAGTGTAGACACCTCCCAAATGGGGCATCGTCATACAAATTGATCATTGTTTATTTGGTTGTTTGCTTCATAAACCAAAATCGTAGATATTCCCATGGTTAGGAATATCGCCACACGATAACAGTTATCATCAAAACAAAGTCACTACCCAATTTATGAAAACTAGGAAAAACAAATAGAGATTCCGGGTACGAGAGCCAAAAGTACAATAAGAGAAAGGTATTAGGTACCCCTCTTTGTCCAGTCGTGAGACTGGCCCATAGTTGTTCGACATACGATTATTATTTGCTTTATTTAATTCTAAACACTCAAATTGATTTTAGCTTTTAACAGTTGTATGGTGAGCCAGTACGGTAATCGAAATCATGCATCAAAATAAGCAGAAAACAAACAGGCTGTCCCAGAGAATGGATCCCTCGGCCGGTGAATAGATGTCACGGCCGAGGAATCATTCTAGATTGATGTATCGGCTGAAGGATTAATCCCCCAGCCGATGTTCTTCCTCACACCAGATTAAATGATTAACAAGAAAACCAAAATGCTACGATTAAAGTATAGTAGCATAAAAGAATCATATCAAACCATAGGCCCCTGGGCCTCACCACCTTGATCGCTCAGTTGCTTGATTGCTTTGAATTGAGGATGATTGACTGATTTGCTTCTTGAAAACCCTAGGGTTAGGGTTTGTACTTCGGAATTTGATTGTCGGATTGCGGCTGCCTTCGGGGGGTTAGGATTTTTGTAGAGAGAGTATGAGAGAGTGTTTGTACAAAGTTTCGTGGCTAGAGAAGGTGATTGAACATATTAATTTCGGAACCCTAAGGGCCTTTATATAGGTAATTGATGACTCACTCCGGCCAATCAAATGACATGAATCAATAAGGAATTCTAAGGCAATAAGATCTCTAGACGAATCTGCTTTCTTAGCTCGAATGCATCGGAAAAAGGCTGCTAGGGTTTTGGTGATCGGATCAAACGTTCGACAGAACATTCCAGAATCTAGAAAATAGATGATTTGGCGGTCGAGCAAAGGATCTGGCGGCCGAAGAATCGATCTGACTACCGAGAAATTAATCTCTTAGAGAGATTTTCAAGCAACATGTTTCACGGTTGAAAGAATGAAGTTGAGGCCGTGAGATCAATGTTACAGCCGAAAGATGGATTTTCCTGGGATACTGTATTTCTGTCTGAAAGGCTATTTGGCTCTGGATTAGGTCCTTTAAGTTGCTAAAAATACTCACCATAAGTCCATGGGTTCACAAGAAATCAATTAGCAATCACTGTATCCATTCATCATCGGGATGGTCCTTGATTAGCACCCAAGATTGTATAATCTTGGGGCTTAAATCCTCTAATTTGTAGCTTTGATGCATTTAAGTAGTTGTTTTTATCCCATATTGCACATAAGGTATTTTTGTGTGAGTTTCAAGTAAAACGTGCTAATAAGGCAGTTTTGAACGCCAAGGGTCGTTCCAGGATGTGTAACCAAGTGTTCAAGTGTCCAGCGGCATACGTTTCATTGTCACCGGAGCCTAACGGTGTTGCAAGAAGCTTCAGTGGATGGCCGCCAAGGCTTCGGAAAGAAGGCATGTGCATTAGGGATGGCCCTCAAGGGTATCCGAGAGACCAAGGCCACATGACATACTTCCGCCAAGTCCCGAGGATCAAGTAAAGAAGCATCGAAAGACCGTTGGGTCACCACAAGGCCTGAATTGACAAGCTGAGCCTATTTTGCAATTTTCACACTAAGGTATTGGTACCTCATTTTTGAGGTACCGGTACCATTTTGCTGATATGGAAGACAGGTTGATTGGTACCAATACCTCATTTTTATGGTACCAGTACCAATGCCTTTCGACCAGCATTTTTTGCTGAATGTTTCAACCTTTCATATATAGAAAGTTTCTACTTCTAGTATGTTTTGGGGATATTTTGGGGGCCTTTTTATCCATTGTAAGGCTGTTTTTTATAAGCTCTATAAATAGGCTTGTATGCCATTTATGGAAGATATAGAGGCCATAAGTTAGCTTTAGGCCTAAGTTTCTTTCTTGCTTTTCTAGGAACTCCTTTGTTGTTCTTAAGCCTTTTGTTACGCCCTCGATTTTCAACTAAAATAATAATATATTTTCTACAAACAAAAGTCTTTCTCTCAACTATATTTACCTTTAAATGTCATGCCAATCCAAACAAAGAATCAATGTCTCTTCTAATCTTCTCTAAATTATTATTTTTTAAATAAAGTCTCCCAAACGTCTTCCATTAAAAGGGCTTCACAATAATCATGGAGAGGAGTTTATACATAGTTTTACATATGTTCAAACCAAAAGGTACAACCTTCAATTGTGGATAAAGTACACAACGTGAATTAGACTAGATGATAAACTAACTCCTTAATGATTCCAATGAAGCTCTCAAGAGACATCTCAATGTGCACTCCATGCAATCCAAGCTAAGTGTCATGGCGAGTACCTGAAAGGATAGAGTGAGCTATACTAGCTCGTAGAGATATCCATACCTAAATTATATGCAAAAGTAAAGACAAATATCAGGGGAAAACATTTTCCAAAAGCAAATTTGTTTTGTCAAAAGGTGGAACACAAAATACCATACTCAAGTTGGAAAAAAATATTTAACTCCATTTCTCAAATGCTAACACTCTCAGCTACACACACACACACCCACTTCTATCTTAAATAACCTTAGGCTGTCATTACCAAATTCAAAAAATACTCCTACATTTTCATTCCAATGATTAAGAAACAACTCCGAGTTCTTTAACCAACCAATTTACCTTTCTTACCCCACTTCACTGGTCACACTTGCATCTAAGTTTCACACAAAGAAGTGAAATACAATGTGCACATGGACCTTAACCTCTATGTGTCATCAAATAACTCACACGTCCACCTAATTTAATCTTTTCAAACTTAAGTTTTATTGTGTCCTCCTTTGTGTCCCTTTTTATTTCGTCTTTTAGTTTTTCTCTCGTCATCAACAAGTGTGAATTATCCACCTATACGCACATGCATACCGTTCAATCAAATCTCCAATTTACCATTATAAGTTTAAACTACAATACCAATGTAACTTTTTCACAATAGATACTATCACATCTACGGCATCAAATTAACATGTTTCCATACCAAATAAATTACCACACCAATCCCAATCTATCAAGCCACTATAATTTAGGAAGTCTATAAGAAGGAAGAAAGCAAGCATCGACATTTCAAACCATTCAAGACACCAACTCAAGTTAAAGGGTCAAAGTTTCTCACATGAGTGCTTCGTCCTATCTAAACTTCACATTCTACATCAACATATCAATACTCACAACCTTCTGTATTACCACCCCTTGCGTTACAATAAACATCACCCAATGGTTCAATTTCGGCATTTCCACCCCTTGCGCTGCCATCTGCATTACCACCCCTTGTGTTACAGTAAATATCACCCAATGGTTCGGTTTCGGCATTTCCACCCCTTGCGTTGCCGTCTATATTACCACCCCTTGGACTTCAATCGATTAATCTCATCAATCAGATAACATCAACATCAAACACTTTTTTTTTTCTAGTCTCGATGTAAAACAAAACACACCAATCAAACCAACTCAAAGATTAACTATGCAAAAATAATACTATCTTCAGGATTATAACAATAAGAACACCCAAGTCCAACTATTTCATGTCGGAAATTCACCACATATCTTCATCAATCAAATAACATTAACATCAAAGCATTCGCTTGCATATTGACACATCAATAAATGTGACACTTTAATCACGCCAAACATCGAGAAGCTCACACACATACTTATTCACACACCTTTTACTTAAATTGTAGGCTTACCATTGCCAATATCATTTTTTTTGTTATCACGTTTCTATTTTTAAAGGCTTGGATACACCTTAGGTTCTCAAACGACCACTTTCTCTTTACCAATTCATTTACTCAAAACATACCCTTTTTAACTAAATCAACTTTTCACATCTCTTAAATTAAACACACATACTAGCCCAACATCAAAACAAGAGTATTTGAAGATAGACAAGCCTAAACTCTTTCTATGGCTTTTCCAAAAATCTGATTCAAGTTCTCTCAAATCACACCCATTTCAAGCATAGGGTTAAGACACTCAATAATGTGCTAAACTACCACTTGAACAAGCACACACACACACAGAGAGAGAGAGAGAGAGAGAGAGAGAGAGAGAGAGAGAGAGAAATCCTAGATTAAAACTCAATTCTTCAAAAACCCCCAAAAGTCCCGGCACACAAGGCACCACATATTTCTTTGTGAAAATTTGCCATACTCTCATAGAAAAATCATAACTCTTTCATTTTAAGCCCAAAAATATTGAAACCTACGCAAACGTTGCACCACTACAAGCACTACACTCAGTAAAAATCCCTGGTCCAAAAACAAGAGTAGATTAACCCAACAATCAAAAGAAAAACAGATTCACAACCATTTTCGCACCAGTCAACCAACCCTGCTTTAGAAATCCACCAAGAATCGTATACTTAACCAAATTACTTAATTCCAATGCCAATCTCTTCTTAACTTAAATATACAGCTCCTGTAAAAGACCCAAAGCCACCCAACTTGTTCATCATGCCCAGAAAGTTAAAAGAAAACAGCCACGCACAGATTCGCACATCCAAGAAACAGCCAGTATTCAAAAATTCATAACTAATTGTGTGATTATCATTTTTTCATGATCTTGGTACCTAAATATTCGTATTGAAACGTACTTGAACTGTTATGAAGACACCAAAATTGATTTCTTGCAGAAGGGCCCCTAAAAGACAGATTACCAGAACCCACGAAATTTTCAGCATACACTAGATTTATTCAAGACTCAAAAGGGATGATCAAGCTTGATTCTTATACATAAAACTAACACTTAAACATGTAAAGAAGGTAGAAGATCCCTACCTCGAAGGTTAGAAGCAAGCCCGAATATGGAGGAAACTTCGAAGTGCTCCGATCATGAATTTTCTTGGATGGATCGATAGAAAGCTCTCATCGCGTAGAACAACTTTAGTACTTGGGATTTTTCCAAAATCTCATTCGTAGTAGACAAAATTGAAGAGAGAAGGTGAGAGAGGTGAGAGAGAAGACAGCGTGGAAGAAGAGAAAAAAAAAAGAAAAGGGAAAGTGAATTCCCTGCCCCAATTTTTTGACTTATATAGCACAAATAACACTTACACCCTTTCACTCCTATTATGTTACGTCAACTCCCACAATTTACAAGTTATCTCACATTGACCCAACTCATATCTACATCATTATCCATACTTTGATAATCCAAATACATATTACACATTTAAAATTTAAGAAAATAATTATGGGTCTCTACACTTTTCAAGTTATTTCCTACAAGAATTCAAGTTTAAGTGTTTTGATATTTTTTTCATGTGTTAATGTTGTAGCTATGGTATGGATCTTCTTATAAATCAAGTTTATTTTCGTTTTCATCGGTGAATCATGTTTTCTATGCTTAACTCTTTTTCTAGTTTTTTTGCTATGTGTGAGTAGTATATAGGTTTGGTCATGGGGTGAGGTTCACTCTATGACTTAGTGGTTTAAATGGTTTCTCTTAACTTTAGCTTAATTTCAAGGTTTCAAATGAATTAAACCCATGATGTCTAATTTTGATCATGGGGTTGGTGGCTTCTTTGATCAATGAAGTTTATCGCTTTGTGCTACGAGCTTGATAATCCTACGCGTGCGAACAATTCTTTTTCATCTCTCACTTGCATTAAATGAATTCAATTTGAATCAGAGCCTTGAGTTAAGTTATAAGTAGTCTTCAGCTTTTAATTGTTCTAATGGAATCCGGATGGTTTCGGTCCACTCTTGAGTTAGATGAAGGAACCATTTGATGGCTAAGTTGTGGGTAAATCAATCCCTTTTGACTTAACCATCTCTAATCTAGTTTAAATATTGTCATTCAAATCAAATACAAAAGTTGGCCGCTTGAACGCCACAACTTTCTGCACAACATCTAATCCGAATTCGCTTAAGAAGATTTCTCTGTGGGAATGATTCCAGTCTTACCGGTTATTATGCTTTCAACAACCTAACCCTACGCTTGGGGTGTGAACCTTTCTAATAGGTTAGGTTGCGACGAAGCATTTTTGGCGCCGTTGCCGGGGAAGTCTTATTATAGCTTATTTGGAGGTTCGACAAACCATTGTAAGTATTCCACTTTATTTTACTTTGCGCAATTCATACTTAATCTAGCGGAGACCTCTAACTGATCATCCTATCAAACTTGAGGAGTAACGAAGCTAGATTACGTATCGATTGCCTTTTCTTTTTGATGTCCATATAACGTGGTGGTGGCTTAACCCCATGGAACTGTGTTGAGAGAGGTGGTGGCATAGGCCCTCTAGCCTGTTTACTTTATGTCTTATCTATCTAATAGAATGGTGGCAATAAATGGGGAAATAGTCCCCATGACTATGTGGGAATACTCTTATCCCAATCATTCTTATCCATCTTCTTGCATAGTTACCCCTACCGCTCCTGCTGTCAATCTATTTAGGATACAAATGAAATTTTCAAATTTGTTGCCCCGCTTCCATGGCATGGATCACTAACACCCTAACAAACATGTTGCGGCTTTCAAGGACAAACTTGGTACCCTTGGTGCCATTGTGAAATCAGAGTCCGCGTGGGTGAAATTCTTTTCTCTCTCTTTAAGGGATAGTGCCAAAACTTGGCTCAATTCCTTGAACCCTCAATCTGTGCTGACTTGGGTTGATTTGCTAAATGAATTCTATAACAAGTTCCTTCCATTTTTTATACGTGGGTTCGCAAGAAACAAATTCAAACCTTTGTTGAAAAAGAGAATGAGTCATTTTATGCATGTTGGGAAAGATACAAGGATTTGCTCATTGGCTTTGAAAATTTTCAAATTGCTAACTATTTTTATAATGGACTTTCTCAAAAGAGGCATGCTTTCATTGACATGTTGTGCGATGGGAAACTATTTGATAAAGAACCCGCTGAAGCCTTAGATTTCTTTGATCGGTTGGCTCAAATTTTACACTCTCGGATTTATGTTAAACATTTTCAATGCTCCAACTCAAATGCCATGGAAGAGGATATAGAGCCACATATCTTTGTTACAACTATTAGTTTAGATTGTGATAGCTCTTCAGAGTCAGCATGGAGTGATGAGCCTATTGATGAAACTGAGGTCCTGAGTTCTCCTCTTATGGATCCCCCTCTTTGTGATGATCCGGGGGAGAAATGCCTCATCGCTAAGGTTGTCTCTTTCAATCTCCCGTATCTTGATCCTTCCCCGGTGGATTTACTCCAAGCTCACGAGATGAACATGCTTGACACATCGGGTGTCTACTATGAAGATCTGTTTGCAAAACCTCTCACCGCTAAAGAAATGGATGCTTAAGTGGATTACTTGTATTCATTGTCATCAGGCCTCGCCATCATTTCATTCTGTTTTTTATGCTAAAATCTTTTAAGGCTTTTGCTTAGCTTTGAAATTGAAGTAGTAGTTTGAAATAAGATTGAAAGATGAAAGGTTTTTCCCCTTCTGTACAGATGAGACTTGTCTTCTTCTTGACCATGGCGATGCACAAAAACATCAACCATGGATTCAATTGATAGATTGTGACCGAGTCTCAAAGTAAGACTGCCTACATATCCCATTTTAGGGAATCAAGTCAAAATGTAGTTCAGGCTAAGGTTCACTCGTGTGTTTTATCTCTCCTTTTACACTCTAACTTTTGCCTAGTACCGCCCATTTAGGTTTTTGGTCTAGCTAGCTCTTAAATATTGCCTATTTATTTTTGCCCAGACCTCCTTCAAAGGTTCTCGGTCTAGCAGGCTGCTCTAATTTTTGCTTGGAATTGCCCACCCTTGGAGTTTTCAGTCCAACGAGCTTCTCTCAGGGAAAAGCAACACTTGTTTTGATCCAGGTTGACCAAGGTATTGAATTCGTCGCCGTCGAGGTCGATGATCTTTGGCCGCAACCCCGGATAAATGGCTTTGATAGTGAAGGACCCAGAGCGCTTTGGCTGAAATGCCTCGCTCCAGGCCACTTTGAACTTTCTAACTTGTGCTTGGCGGAACGCTATTACTACAAACTTGAACATGGTATGAGCCGCTGGACCTTCTGAGCTTTGCTTTACATGATTTATAACAAAGCAATTTGATGTTTCTTTATCTCAGGATCAATGTTAGGCATGTCATTTGAAAGACCATGACAAAACATCGATGAACTCTTCGAGCTTGTCTGATTGGGCGCAATGCTCCTCTGGGGACAGCGTTTGAACCAATTTGAACCATTCGGAGGTCTACCTCATTTTTCAAGTTCATTTGAAAACTACTATAACAATTAATAGGCTGAGCATGCCTTTCTTCTTCCCTTTCGGCGAGGGACACATTTCCTTGGGGATGATCCCATCGAAATCCATCCCTTTGTTGTCAAGGTCGACACAGTTTATTCAAAAGCCAGCGAAGTACTAAGAAGCAAGATAATGCATATCATAAAGAAAGCCCCTCGGGATTGGCGAGTACAACGAAAGACTCAAATTGAAAATAGAAGCTACAACATGGAGGGCCGAGAGGCACAAACTCTGACTCAGAGCTAGACTTAGACAATTTGACTAACACTGTGTCAAACTCAAACTCAAAAGTGTCAATGCAAAATCAACGCGATTTGAAAATGCAACTCTTATAGTTACCCTTGGCTTCCTCACAGAGAAGTGGGATCTAGAGAATGTCTGGCCCAAGCAATAGCACTTCGGCTTCCTAAGCTTCTTTGACCAAACCTACTTGATGCTCCCATGAACAATGGACCTCAGCTCGTCAGTCCGTTCCTTTGTAAGCTCCTCATTATTGTCAATCTAGGTGTCGGCAGTGAAGACCTCAATTGCCCAACCTACAGCCATCATGTTAACCTCCGGTTCAAACGGGATGGATACGATTGGGTTGGGTTGACTTTCTGGGACGATATAGTGGCTAAGGTTAAATATGGTAGAGCTCAGGTTGATTTGAGTGGAGGTGATAGATATTTGACCAACCAGAGGGTCAGAGTGATGTTGAGGCAAGGAGTTAGAAATGACGTTGGGTTTTGGTGGAACTTGAACCGTGCCATCGTCAATGAGATCTTGAATCTCATGTCGAAGACGATAGCATGTGTTAGTTGGATGGCCAGGCATTTGGTGGAAGGCACAGAAGAGGTGAGGCTTGTAACCAGAAGGTAAGACTTTTTGCGAGGAAGTTAGGGTCAAAGGTTTGAGATACCCAGACTTGACAAGTTTTTCCATCATTGCGGATAGAGGCGCCTCGAAGACAGAGAAGCTCCGAGGTTGGGTTCGGGCCCGGAAGCTTTGGGTGTTTTGAACCTGATTGATGTCGGCAACATTGTTGGGGGAAACAACAACGTTGTCCCCACTTGTAGCCACATTGGCGTAAGTGCTACCGCCAAATAATGCGCTACTATTTCCAAAGTAAGCCCTCGGCTTAGCTTTTTGAGTAGAGGAAGAAGAGGATTCCCCTCTTGGTAGAATTCCACTTTGCAGTGCATCCTCAATGGCCAAACCAGACTCAAAGAAAGTCTCAAAGTTTGTAGATACTTGAACCAACACAAGGTTCTTAGCATAGTCGGGCTAAAGATTGCGCGAGATGATATGGAGTTGACCCCTCTCGCTCGGGCACTCAATCATTAGAGCAGCTTTGGCTCTCCACCTCTTAACGAAATCCTCAAAAGACTCATTTGCTTCCATTTTGGTGAACTCCAACTCAAGAGTAGTCATTTTGAGTTGAGAGTTGTAATTGTACTGTGCAATAAAGGCAGCCCCAATCCTCCCAAGTTCTTCTTTTAGAGATGTCAAGACACCAAAACCATTGAAAGGCGGGCCCAGAGAGAGTCTGTGGGAACAGCTGTGACATAGCCTCACTTTCCACACCCAGCAGCTTCATTGTAGCATGATAGCCAAAGAGATGAGTCTTGGGATCACCGCTCCTGTTGAACTTAACCAAGTTAGGCATCTTGAATTTGTCGGGAAGCCTAGCATTAGGGTATAGGCAGAGACGATCTAGGTCAATTCCCTCTACGCTGATCTTCTTGGATTTTGAGATAACATCTTCCAATTTAGCCATCTTGGCCATGAGAACAGCTATGTCAAGGTTTTGAACAGGCCTAACAATAGCGGGGTTTGGATTTGGTGCAGGCACATGAGCCTCTGTAGGGATGGGCTGAACGATGAACCGGCCTGCATGATTTGGATCCTCGAAAAAGATGGGAGTGGCATGAACATCCTCATCGTCCTCTTCCTCCTCTTCAATTGTTGGTGGAAGACGAGTGTTGATAAGATCATTCAGGTGAGTGATGTTAGCATCTGTCTGAGTGGCCCTCTGTTGCATGGTAGTGATACTATTTTAGAGGTTTGTGAGCATGGTTTCTAGGTTGAGCGATTGTTCTGCCATGATGGGTTTTTCGGATGAACTTGATGTAGAAGTTGAAGATGACGCAAGGGAAACTGGCAAAGTTGCTTCCCGTAAGATTGATGGAGAAGCTGACTGCAGAGCGGCTAACAACTAACCTGGAAAAGCTTCCAATGTGACTAACTGGGATTCAAGCCTAACAAGCCTTTGAATCGGATTCTGATGCAGACATTCCCAAGTGCGTTTGGCTCTTCCCTTTGGTACTCTCTTGTTCGGTGCAATGGTTCCAAACTAGACAATAAAGCAATTGAAGGCTCAGTGACGTTCCTGCAGCAACAGTTAATTGCAAGAAGAACGCAATGCACATGTCATCCTCGTTGGTGTTCTCCTAGACTCTATAACTAAAAATGAGTCTGTCTCATGATGTTCGAACGCTGCCAAAATCCTCGAAATTCTTTTCGAGGGAGTATCCTTATTTGAACCGACTAACACTAAACGATGTCAAAATAGTCTAAGCCTTTAACTATTCCATTCTCGAAGTTTCAACTTTGAACTTGGAATAACTCGCTATTGATGGCATGGCACCTTAACCGGGGTGGCGTCAGTGACTTCATGCTTTTAGCCGGGGCGGTTGTAAGTGACTTCGCACTTGTAACCTGAATGATATCAATGTCACGGCATTAATACTTTGCGGTTCTTTATTTTTCGGTTGAATCCTCAATCGGGTATGAGCCAAGGACTTTAAAATCTTTGATTTCCCAAAGTCTCATTGATCCAAGGACTTTGAAAATTATCATTGTGCACCATCGAGATGCATGACTCTTCATCGGATCATGTCAGCGTCCTAATAAGCATAAGACAGACTCGAAAAAGAGACAACCTAGAAGCCGCCCTAAACATGCTCCTACGCAAAACGGTATGTATGTACAATGTATGCGATAGGGAAAGCAGTAATACGTAGACAACATATGGGGGTTAGATGCAAGTAAATCTTGCCCTGTAGGTACCTGTCTTAGTTTGGAGAGTTCTAATGCTTTGTATATGCAAAGGCCGGTTTTGGTTTGTAACAGGTTCCTCGGACTAAAGCCAAGATATACGTCCCGCTACCTACGTAACTGCAGAGCAACAGTCAAACGGTAGAATGACTTATCATCGTTGAAGGTTGTTAGGCATTCGGGGTCCTCAGGCTCTGGTAAATCGTGCCGGATTGCCAAAACGCTCCAACGAGGTTATCCAACATCGATGCAAATGAGAATGCTAAGAAATTGATTAATGGAATAGAATCGCAAATTCACAAAATGCTTTTTCAAATTTGGCTCACTCTATTTAGTCCATCTTTAGAGGAAACTACACAAGTGATCAATCGAAAAAGTCCCAGATCGGATTGGCTGGACACGAGGTCCTATTAAATCACCATTCCAACCTTCGACAGTGCGAAGCTCACCGTTTTGACAGACATTTAAAAGATTGTTCATAAGTGTATTAAACTGTAAGTATAGATTAATATTGGTTCGCTTATCCCCAGCGGAGTCGCCACTGTGGGCAACATACCCTTTAAAAGGATTTCATTCCCTTCTAAAACAGGGCCCATAATCGAGAGAGTGCGAGCGCGGATGGCAAGCGCTCAGAATACAAAGTGTCGCCACTTGGGTTTGAAAGTCCGACACTCAAGGAACCGAACTTGAAACGCTCGCTGCACTATTTTATTTGAAAAAGGTGAAGGCACCAGTCCGTCATAACCAAATCTGAGTTCGGGAGCCACGTCACGAGAGGGGAAAGGTTTTAAGGCACCCCTCTCGCCCAATCTAGAGATTGGTCTTTACTTTAGGCATTTGCGAAAACATTTGCGATTCTATTTGACTAATCAATTCTTTAGCCATTTAGGGGCAGGGAACAATTTAATGGGGATTAAAACTGTAACATGTTTGCAGGATATGATCGATAGCATGGATGCAAAAGCAGTAAACAGGGTAAAGGCCAGGTTCTGTTTAATAGAGCAAACCTGATGCACTGTATTGAATTGATGTGCGCAAAAAAGAATCTACATGCACTGATCCAGTTCACACGGATCACTGTATATAATTCAAACCTGTGTGCGTAAATCCCACACATGTGCGCGCGTGTTTGCTCTACTCACAATCTCTGTTTTTACCCTCTTCTGGGCTATGGAAGGACCGGTGCACACCCAGGACAAACCAAGCAATTTAGGCAGTTATAATATATAGTTTAAAGGCTAAAAAGCCCTACAAATTAACAAAACACCCCATAAACAATGTGGGGACAAAACAACGGCCTAAGGCCAAGTTACCTATGCAAGGCCAATCACTGGTCAGAGACGAACCTGCGCGCGCAGATCTAAGCTACTTAAGCAATGCTTGGTTTACATGTTTCTGGGTTCTAGGACATATCCAGAAAGACCCCAATGGTACTCCAAAATAGCAGAAACACATATTGAACTAAAACTAGCAGTTTTAACTAAAGAAAGCAGTAAACTAGTTATTAGCATGCTTTAACAGTGATCTATACAAAGTAAGCATAAAACAATAGGACACCAATCCCTACGAGGACCTGCGAGCGCAGCCACAAAGTGGCGCGCACGTACAGATGACCTACGCACGCTGGTTCCTACCATAATGGTTTTTGAAACCTTGCTAGCTTTAGCGTCAGGATTGGTATTGATTACCAGCTTTGGCCCTGCCAACCCCCCTCAGGGATCATAACAAAAAATAGTAGGTATGTTATACCTAGATTGAGTTTGAAAAAGTACTTGAGCTTTGAAGTTTAATGGCTTGATTGAGGGGTTGGATGTTTGATGCTTGAAGAGCAAGGTGGTTGAGCTTGATTGAGGTGTGAAAATGGTTGTAGGATTTTGTAATCCTTTTTAAAATTTGGAACCCTTTTAAGGGAAAAACCATAAGGGGGTATGTATAGGGAGAGAGTAAGGTAGATATGGTGCAAAGAGAGGAGTTCAGCCAGTCCACGAGGCTGGCTTTGGGTTGCATTGGTAGCCAAGTTTCCTCCTTAAGAAAGGTTGTGGGAACAGCCATTGCACCCTGGCGTGCGCGCATTGCACCCTGGCGCGCATGTGTCCTACTAACGCACGTGTGGGTCAACGGTTAAGCTTTGACTGTTGACCACACTTGGCAGCTTGACTCACGCGCGCAATTTCTAATCCCGCGCGTGCGAGTCAAACCAACACACGTGTTGGTCAAAGGTCAGGCTTTAACTGTTGACCAACACCTGTCAATTTGACCCGCGCACGCTGGTTTTTAATCAATGCGTGCTAGTAGGGTTTTTGGCTTTTTGAAGTGGCTTAGGATTAGGTTTGATTCAAGGGTTTTGCAAACACTCAAAACTCAAAACACTTATCATTCCTAGGGTGTTCTTGATCCATTTCATCATCGGAGAATCAAATACCGTAAGTAAACTAATCTGGAAGCCCAGATTGAGGTGTCTACATTGGCGTAGAGCCAGCGGATCGAGGCGCTGGACCGATCAATAAAACCGAGGCGTAGAGCCGGTTGGTTGCAGGATTGACCTACTTCATGAGTGAGAGAGAGATGCAAAACATAGTATGCATGATGATGATAAATGTTAGATGTGATAATGGTGATGTAATTAATGTTGACTCAATGTGATAATGATGATGCAATATGTGCACGGGTCCGTGCGTGTGTGTTTATTTTTAAGCATAGAGCTTCTTTTAAGTTCTGGACTTAAGCACTCAGAGCATAGAGCTCGAGCATTCGGAGTGTAGAGTCTGAGCATTCAAAGTACAGGCTTTAAGCATCCAGTACGTAGTGGTTGAGCATTCAAGTGTAGAACTTAAGCATCCAGTACACGGTGGTTGGGCATTCAAAGAGCTTCAAACATTCAAAATGTTGGATTTTGAGCATTCAAGCGTTGAGCTTGAGAACAGATGATATCTTGTTGATGGTGGCATGGAGCCAGTTGAGATAGTAGGTGTAGGGCCGTTAAGATAGCTTGATGATAGCAAGCATAGAGCTGCTGAACGATAATGAGCATGGGTGTAGAGCCACTGAGTGATCGGGCATAGAGCCGCTGAGATGGCGAGCGCAGGCGTAAAGCCACGAAGCTGTTTGAGTATGATGGGCGTAGAGTCGCTGAATTAGCTGTAGAGCTGCTGAGATAGTTAGTTTTAGAACTGCTGAGATAGCTAGGATAGAGCTACTAAGATAATATTTGTAAGGCTAGGGGACTTGGTTGCAGAGCTGCTAAATGGCTGAGATAGTAGGCATTGAGCTACTAAGATGGTTAGTTTGGAATTGTGGGGATTGTGAACACGAAGCTGTTTAAGATGGTGAGTACGGGTGTAGAGCCGCTTAGATGGTTTGATAGCAGTGATCATGGAGTTGAGCTTTTACAGTGATAAGTGACTTGAGCACAGAGCTTGTCAAATATAGAACTACTGAGGTAGCGAGGTTTAAAGCTACTGATGGTGATCATGGAGTTGTTGGAGGGATTTGAAGCAGTAAGCTCATGGACATGGTGTCGTTGAATATCCTGATGAGTGCTGCTATACTGCTAGGTGGCCAGGGGTTACGG
Organism: Rhododendron kiyosumense; assembly: GCA_019656275.1. Taxonomy (NCBI): domain Eukaryota; kingdom Viridiplantae; phylum Streptophyta; class Magnoliopsida; order Ericales; family Ericaceae; genus Rhododendron; species Rhododendron kiyosumense. Next base: position 267,778 of record BPLS01000591.1, read on the forward strand.
AGTTGTGAAGATGGAGTAGTTTTGATGATGGTGAGTAAGTACAAGGCTGCTTGAGCACAAGGCTGCTGGGATAGCGAGATAGTGAGCATGGAGTTATGAGGTATGCGGTATTGCTAAGCTTGGTGAGCATGGAATTGTTGTTGGGACGGTGGAGTCTGTTTTAAGTAGCAATAACCATGAGCATGGAGCTGTTTGCTCTAGAGTGCAGTTACTTGGGCGCAGGGCCTGGGTGAGAGCTTTAAGTGACCAGCAACTGGTGAGCTTGAAGATGGTGAGCATAGTGCTGCTTAAATGATTGTAGGCATGGGGTAACTAATAGTGAGATGTTGATGGAGGCGTGGAGCTGCTAAATGGAAAAGAGCATAGGACACGATGGTTGTCGTACTTTCGGAGTGCAGTAATCGAGGCGTAGAGCCTAAGCCTGAGATAATGGGTCTTTTGGATTTGTGAGCAAGAGTTCGGGGTTGACAATCCTTAATGGTCAAGTGACCATCAACTTGTTGCGGAGTGAGAGCTTTGGAAGATCCCAAACATGGGTTCAATGCTGGCATTTGATATTCCTTGTACTTGGGCATGCCCCCAAGGTTAGTTTCCACATGCTCGAGATTGTCGAGATTGTCCTCAAGACTAGTATATTCTATATGCTTGGAGTCATCTTCCAAGGCTAGATTCCATATGTTTGGGATTGCCTCCAAGGCTATATTCCACTTGCTCGGGATTGCTCCTAAGGCTAGATTCAGCCACATTCCTCTTGCTAGATTTAGCCATATTTCACTTGCTCGGGAGTATCCCCAAGGTTAGATTCCACATGCTTGGGATGCCCCTAAGGCTAACCTTGATTATTTTCCACATGCTTGGGAGTGCTTCCATGGCTAGTCCTGACTATATGCCAAAAGACTTGTTAAATGCTTAAGCTTTATACGGGTGCTTTTTCTTATTGGCTGTCGACTTAAAACTGCATAAATGTTTGCTCAATGCATTAAGTGGGAGCCACAGGATTGTTTCACAAGCCTGGAAGTGGAGAGGCTGCTTATTTTCAAGATGTGAGCTCGGAGTAGCTAAAGTAGGCACTATACTGTTGAGTTGAACCTGCTGAGCGTGAGGCTGCCTGAGTGTAAAATTGCTTGGAGTTCATGAAGCTCGTCAAGGTAACGAATACGACAAGGCATGTGCATGTCGCCACTGCAGGACTTCTGAGTTATAAAGGCAGAGCTGCGAGAGATGAAAGCGCAAAGCAAAGAGCTATGGAGATGCGAAGTACGAAGCCACTTTAATGCTACTGACATGGTGCCAATTGTAGAGTTTGCTCAGGACTAGTTACGAGGCTATCTTCCAGCTTCTTTGACTTGGCTCTGTCGGTCATAGACACAAAGCTTGATGTGGCTGGTTCTAATATCTTCAAGGATCAAAATCCAGGAGAATCCTACAATCCACATTTGAATAGTTTAGAAAATAGCAATGGATAAGAAAACAACATGCAACAAGCTTGAGTCGACCACGGGCCAAAGTCCTTTTATGCTGACTATTAGGGGCAGGACCACCACACTTAAAGAACCCTAGTTCAAGAGCTTAAATGATTTTGGGTGACATAGATTGCAATGTAACATATATGCATATTAATCTGAGTATTTAAGAAGAAAAACAAGCCTCCTGTTTAGGCCATGAATGCTTGACCCTAGCTCAATCATGCATGACACCGATCTAATTGCCCCAGCATAGAAACATGCGATGTAAATAGCAATGAATGTGAGTGCATTGTTTTTCTTTCTATTCGGCAGAGATCTTGGCATGCCCTTGACAATGCTGTGTGACAGTATTCCATAAAAGTGTTGAGGTGTTCTCCCAGGATGTGACTGTAGACACCTCCTTAAGCGGGGCATCACCATACAGATTGATCATCGTTTGTTTGTTTGCTTTCTACTTCATAAATCAAAATCGTGGACATTCCCATGGCTAGGAACATTGCCACACGATAGCTGTTATTATCAAAACAGAGTCGCCACCTAGTTTTTAAAAACAAGGACAAACAAATAGAGATTCCGGGTACGGGAGTAAAAAGTACAATAAGGGGAAGGTGTTAGGCACCCCTCTTTGCCCAGTCATGAGATTGGCCCATAATTGTTCGACATATGATTAACTCATGTTTTATTTAATTCTAAACACATAAACTAGTTATTAGCCTTTAGCCGTTGGTACGGTGAGCCAGAACGATAATTAAAACATGCATCAAAAATAAGCCAAAAATATAAATTGTCCCAGGAAAATAGATCCTTCAGCCGGTGAATAGATGTCACGGCCAAAGGATCCCACTGGATCGATGTATCGGCTGAGGGATTGATTCCCCAGTCAATGTTCTTCCTCACACTAGACTAAATGATTAGCAGAAAGTCAAAATGCTATAATTATAGTACAAAAATATAAAAGAGATCAAACCATAGGCCCGTAGGCCTCACCACCTTGATCCATCAGTTGCTTGATTGCTTCAGATTGAGTGGGATTGACTAATTTTGCTCCTCCAAACCCTAGGTTTATGGTTTGAACTTCGGGATTTGATCGTCAAATTAGTGGCTGCCTTCGAAAGGTTAGGGCTTTTGTAGTGAGGAGTTGAGAAAGTATAATGGCAGAATTTCGTGGCTAGAGAGGGTGTATTCTATATATGAATTCGTTATATTTTCGGAACCTAAGGGCTCCTTTATATAGGCATAGGGATGACACACCTCAACCAATCAAAGTTGATCGATTGAATTGGAGTTATAAGGCAATACGAACTGCTCATAGTAATCTTCTTACGTAGCCCGAACGCATCAGGATTTGGCCGCTAGGGTTTTGTGATCGGATCAAATGATTGACAGAACATTCCAAAATCTGGAAAATAAACGATATGGCGGCCGGGCAAAAGATATGGCAGCCGTAGGAACGATTCAGCGGCCGAAGGATAGACCTGGCGGCTGAAAGATCAATCTCTCAGGGAGCTTTTCAAGCAACAAGTTATCACAGGTGAAGAAATGATGTTGAGGCCGTGAGATCGATGTTACGGCCGATAGAAAGATTCTCCTGGGATACTGTATTTTTGTCTGAAAGGCTATACGGCTCTGGATTGGGTCCTCTAAGTGGCTCAAAGTACTCACCATAAGTCCATGGGTTCACGAGAAGTTAATCAGCAATAACTGTATCCATATCATCATCGGGATGGTCCCCAAGGTGGGACTTGAAATAATCGTTAGGCCAACTAAGGGTGTCTACAGATGCCCCTCTTTGACTGAAATTGGACGGATCGCGAGACATGTTTAAATAAGAGTCAAAGCTGTAAAAAGCAACTCAATTTGGTCCAACCACTATTCCATGGGGTTTTTGAAAAAGGTTTTTGTTATGGTCTAGCTGGGAGGCTGCCTACGTACTCCACATGGGAAATTCAGACCAACCGTAGTTCGGAGGTAATAAAGAAACACAAAAAGTTTAAAGGGTTAGAAACAGAAGATGTACCTTCGGGCTTAAAAAGCTGTAGTTCAACATACCTAGGCAATGCCAGGATTTTGGCAGAGAGTAGTTGAAGGAGCGCGAGGCTGCCGGGGGAATTTTTGCGGAGTGCACCTTTAGTATTTTGGGGTAGATCAATACACAGTGGGTGAGTCATTTGCTTTTCTTGATCATCCTTAATTTGACTGAGGGGAGCTTGGTAAAGTAGCTTATCCTTGTGAACGAGCTTGATGGAATAGATGTAATTGGGTGGAATCCAAACCATTTGTTGGGAATGAATCAGACGTCGGTTTTGAGATATGGGGTGGAACCTTAGCCATCTTCTGGAGACGAGTTAGATGCCGGTTTTAAGATATGGGGGCAGAAGGCCAGTAACTGGAGCATGGAGCGTTGAGATGAAAGAACCGAGGTGTGGAGCCAGTTGCAATCATGAGGCAAGAACCTAAGAAAACTGAGCTTAGAGCTTGAGGTGATAGAACCAAGGCGCGGAGCCGGTTGCATTCTTAAGGTCTACGCACGGAGCTTGACAGAATTGAGGCGTAGAGCCAGTTACATTCATAAGGCAAGAACCTGAGGAAACAGAGCTTAGAGCTTAAGGTGATAGAACCGAGGTGCGGAGCCGGTTGCATTCTGAAGGTCTGCGCATGAAGCTTGACAGAATTAAGGCGTAGAACCAGTTGCATTCGTAAGGTGAGAGCCTGAGGAGTCAGAGCTTAGAGTTTGTAGAGATAGAATTGAGACGTAGAATCGGTTGCATTCTAAAGGTCTGTGCACAGAGCTTTCCCATCATAAATTTTTGGTGTAGAGCCAAAGGATCGAGGCGCTGGACCGATCAATAAAACCGAGACATAGAGCTGGTTGACTGCAGGATTGACTTGTTTCATGAGTAAGAGAGAGACGCAAAATATGTATATATGATGATGATTGTTAGACGTGAGTAGATATGTTAATGATGATGGCTATGCAGACTCGATGTGATTGATGCAATGTGTGCACGAGCCCGTGCATGTGTGTTTGATTTAAGCATAGGGCTTCTTTCAAGTTTCGGACTTGAGCATTCAGAGTATAGAGGTCGAGCATTCGGAAGGTAGAATTCGAGCATTTAAAGTATAGGCTTTGAGCATCCAGTACACAGTGGTTGGGCATTCAAGTGTAGACACCCCAATCTGGATCTCCCAATTGTTTTACTTTGTTTTTCGGTTTCTTATTTCCCCAATGATGAATTGGATCGAAAAGCAGTCTTGAGAGTGGAATGGTTTGAATTTGGAGTGATTGGAACCCTTCTTACCCCTTTTGAACCCCAAAACCCTAAGTCAAAACCCTAACCTTAGGTTTGACAATCGTGCATCGAACTGGCTCTTACGCGCGCTGTTACACTTGCCAGGTGTTGCTCAAAGTCAAAGTTTTGACTGTTGACCAGCGCGCGCGAGTTGGTGGTACACACGCGCAGTGATGTCAATCCTGCGCACGCAGATCAACGCCTGTCATTATCACCTTTTTTCCAGCTAGATTTTATAATCATCACAGGGTCTACAGGGCTGTGTAACCCCATTTTCTTCGCCAGCACAGCTGTTGCAGGCTGCATGGGTTGCTCCACCCACACAACCACTCCCCCTCACCTTGTTGACCTATTTTTCCACCAAGGGAGGCTGGCCAGCCATGTTGGCTGGTTGCTAAGCCTAGTTTACCAACAACCAAGTACTCTCCCACCTCCTATAAATACCCCATTACTCTTCCATTACAAGGGTTACCAAAAATCAAGCAAAAAAAGCCATACAAGCCCAAATACACTTGATATTCTCTCATCCAATCTACTTTTATACACTCATTTTACCACCACTACCTACTTGTTCAAGCCATTTTCAAACACTCAAGTAAAGGTATAAACACCTTCTTCTATTTACTGTTTTGATCCCTGAGGGGGGCTGGCGAGGCTAAGGTTGGTAATCAATACCAGTCCTGGCCCTAAGGTCAGCAGGGTTACAAAAACCATGTAGTAGCATACTCGCGTGCGATGGAGCCCTATGCGCGCGCGCCTATATCAGGTTACACGCGACGGTCTACATGGAGATGGGATGCTAGTTACTTTCTATTTGTGTTATATTATAAATCATTGTGGTGCATATTAAAAACTGGCTAGTTGTTTTGAATGAAAAATTTGGTAGATTAGCCCAGCATGCTATACTGTTTACTTTGGAATGCCTCTGGGTTGCTTCTGAGCATGTTTCAGAGCCCAGACATGCAAAAGCAATTCTTGGAAGTCCAGTTAGGACCCACGCGTGGCTATCCCACTTCAACGCGCATGGGTTAGTCTGTTTCCAGAGACTGCCTTTGCATGGGCAACTTGGTCCTTGACCTTTGTTTTAATACCTCCACTGTTTAGGGGTTGTATTTTAATTCCATTCATTCTGTTTGTAATAATTATTTACTTTCAGTACATATAAACTGCTTGGTTTGCCCCCTTGGCGAGCACTAGTCATTCCTGAGCCCAGAAGGGGATAAAATTCAACCTGTTGGTAGGATGTCAACACGCGCGCGTGTATGGGTCTGGTGCGCGATGGTGGACTTGCATGCACGTAGATCCTTGTATGCAAGTTGGCCACTGTTTTTGACAAATTCATACAAGGCATTGTTTTGGTATCTGATCACAGTATTGAGTTTTATCTCATTTATTTTCTAACATTTCATCCATCCATGCTATTTTTTATCAGATCCTGCAAACTGTTACAATTTTAAATTCCCAATTAACTGTTTCTCTACCCTAATTGGCTAAAAATCGATTAATAAAAAAATAATCACAAATATTTTCACAAAATGCCTAAATAGGGACCAATCTCTGGATTGGGCGAGAAGGGTGTCTTAAAAATCTTTCCCTGTCATAATCTGGCTCCCGAACACAGATATGGTTATGACGAACTAGTTCCTTCACTTTTTCAAATCAAAGAGTGCGGCAGGTGCTTCGAAATACGGTTCCTTGGGTGTCGGACCTTCAAACCCGAGTGGCGATTCTGTATTTTACCAGCACTCATCCTGCGTAGTGCTCCCTCGATCCGACATTTAGAAAGGAACGGAATCCTTTCTAAAGGGCACGCTACCCAATGTGGCGACTCCGCTAGGGAACGAACCAATATTAATCCACACTTAGAGTTTAATACACTTTTGAACAATCCTTTAAAAGTCTGTCAAAACGGTGAGCTTCGTGCTGTGCTGCCAAAGGTTGGAATGGTGATTTAACTAGACCTTGTGTCCGGCCAACCTAATCTGAGACTTTTCCAATTGATCACTTGTGTAGTTTCCTCTAAAGATTGACTAAATAAAGTGAACCAAATTTGAAAAGGTATTTTGCGATTTTGTGATTTTTCTCTTCTTAATCAATTTTTAGCATTTCTCATTTGCATCGATGTGGGATAGCCCCATTGGAATGTTTTGGCAATCTGACACGGTTTACCGGAGCTCGGGGACCCTGAACGCCTAATAACCTTCGACGATGATAAGTCATTCTACCATTTGACTGTTGCTCTGTGGTTACGCAGGCAACAGGATGTATATCTTGGCTTTAGTTCGAGAAACCTATTACAAGCCAAAACCAGCTTTTGTATATATAGAAACACTAGAACTTTCCAAACTAGGACAGGTACCCGCAGGGTAAGATCTATTTGCATCTAACCCCCATATACTGTTAACATGTTACTGCTTTCTCTATCGCATGTACTGTACATTCATACCATCTCGCGTAGAAGCATGTTTAGGGCGGCTCCTAGGTTCCCAATCTTTCGAGTGTGTTTTTAAGATTGTTAGGACATTGTCATTGCCCAATGAGGAGTCGTGCATCTCAATGTTGCACGTTTTTCAAATTTTCAAATCCTTAGGGCAGTGGGACTTTAGGAAATCAAAAGCTTTCTACACCCTTGTCTATACACCTAATAGGGGTTTCAAACAGAAAAGGGGGAACAGTGAAGAAAGTGTTATGATGCATACACCAGTTAGGTAATAAGTGCCTCGCCACTTACACCACTCGGCTATCAGCACTATGCCATTCACGCTATTCTGGTTATTGTATCATGACATTCACATCCGAGTTGTTCCAATTTCAAAGTTGAAATTCCTAACAACCGAATAGTCAAAGGTTTAGGTTTCTTTTTGACATGCTTTAGAAACATTTGTTTCAAGCAAGAATATATCAAGAAGAGTTCTGAGAAATGTGACAGTGTCTGAACATCTTCAGACAGACTCGTCTTCTAGTTCTAAAGTCTAGGGCGACACTGCCGACGCTGGCTGCATTTGTACTCTAGTCTTTTATTTAAAATAAAATTGCTGCAGGACCCTTATTGAATCTTCTTTTACTTTGTGCAAAGTTCTGAACCATTGCATTGCCAAGGAAAGTATCGAAGCAGAAAGGCAAACCCACTTGGGAACGTCTGCGTCAGAATCCGGTTCAAAGACTCAGACTACAATCCCAGTCAGTCATCACGGAAGACTCTCCGCGTTCTCTGTCAGCCGCTCTATAGTCAGGCTCGCCTTCAATCTTTGAAGAAGTGGAATCCCCGAAATCACCCACTCCTTCTTCTACATGAAGTACCTCTAGAGCACCAGTCATGATAGATCAACCACAACCGCTTACTTTGGAAACCATGCTCATGAACATTCAAAATAGCATCACAGCTATGTAGCAGAGGGCCGCTCAAACGGATGCTAATATCACCCACTTGAATGATCTCTTTAACACTCGTCTTCCTCTAGCTATCCAAGAGGAGGGCGAGGCTGAAGAGGATGCTCATGAACAGCCTATCATGGTCGAAGATCCATCACCCAGGGCGTCTTGTAGCTCTGCCTAACCCCAGAAGAGCTCGGGTTCCTCCTTCAAATCCTAATCCTGCTATTATCAAGCCTACTCAGAACCCTAACATAACTGCTCTTGTTGCCAAAATGGCCAAGCTGGAAGAATCTGTCTCAAAATCCGAGAAGATCAGTGCTGGGGGAATCAACTTGGACCGCCTCTGCCTATATCCTAATGCCAGGCATCCCGACAAGTTCAAAATGCCTAACCTTGCCGAGTTCAACGGGAGTGGTGACCCCAAGACTCATCTTTACAACTACCATGCTGCCATGAAGCTATTGTCAGTTGAATATGAGTCCATGTCTCAGCTATTCCCGCAAACTCTCTCTGGGCCTACTTTCCATTGGTTTTTGTCACTCGACGTCGCCAAGAGGAAGACTTGGGAGGACATTGGAGCTGCGTTTATTTCGCAATACAGCTACAATTCCCAGCTAAAAATGACAACTCGGGAACTTGAATCCACTAAGATGGAGGCCAAAAGTCCTTTGCGAACTTCGTCAAAAGGTGGAGGGCTAAGGCCACTCTAATGACTAAGCGCCCCAGCTAGAGAGATCAACTCCGCATCATCTCCTGCAATCTCCAACCCGATTATGCCAGGCATCTGCTAACTTTGAAACGTTCTTCGAATCTAGCCTGGCCATTGAGGATGCGCTACAAAGTGGAATCCTGTCGAAAGGGGAATTTTCTAAACCTCTGAAGTTAAAGCCTCGGGCATACTTTGGGAATACCAATGCGCTGTTTGGGGTAGAGACTTACTCTAACACAACAACCAGCGGCACCAATGCCTCTTCCTCCAATGCTACCAACCACATTGCCGATATTAATCAGGTGCAAATACCACAAAATAACCGGCTTCGCAATCAACCCCGCAGCTTTTCGCCATCGAAGCACCTTTATTTTCGGTTTTGGAGAAATTAATCAAGTCTGGGCATCTCAAGCCCCTTGACCCAACTCCTTTACCTAAAACCCATCACCCAACTTCAAGCCCAACCTTTATTGTGCCTACCATCAAGGAGCTGGTCATCTCATTGACTCTTGTTTTCGCCTCTATCATGCAATCCAATACCTCATTGATGATGGCACGTTTGGAACACCCCCCAAAACCAAATGTCATCTCCATTTCCATGCCAAAACACAATGCCGCCCCTTATATTAACCAGATATCCCTCAGCTCCAGTCATATAAACCCCAACTCCACTATATTCAACCCTACTGACTATATTACTTCAACAGATCAACCCAGGCCAGTCATGTCCATACCCCCTCAACCCGAAACTGAAATTTTACACATTCACCTCAAGGAAAGACAATCGTCCAATTCTAACGCACCCTCCGCATGCCTGCATAATGGGGCATTTGTGCTCGGCACGTCTATCAGCGACCTTTTCCATTGGTCCATTCCTTCTGTGCAGCTTAAATCCGCCTCTTCTCTTTATAGCCCATACTTCAACGTGATAGATCCAAACCCCTCTCCAAGTCTGTTGAGTCGTTTTAGATCTACAATGTTTCCTTTTCCAGAACTGCAGGTTGACATGCAAGCCATTGGTTGGGCGATAGCCGACAATGATGAGTATGCCACTCCCATGATCAACGCATGGACTGAACTTGAGCTAGACGGTTTCCCGCAGGACCCTGAGTACGTCCCTTTTGACCACGCCTAGTACGACACATGCATGGCCGGTTATGATGCAGCAATGCTCGATCCCTTGGATGACATCTCTTTATACACACTCTTTCAGCAGCCTGAACCCGTGATTCCCGAGGAGGAGTACTTTTGGGATCCTGAGCCCGCTTGGCAATTTCCTTTGGGTTTTGACCCTAATCCTCTACAAGGTTATGCTTTGCCTGATCATATGACTCACTTTGTAGAAAATGATCTAGTTCAGGAGGAACCTCGTGTCTTAGGGGAATGTTTCTTCCCCTCTACTATCGATAGGCTTGTCAACTCGGTGTCTGATGTCGAGCATGAACCTACCTTCTACATTATCGATGAGGAACTTTTGTGCCCTGAGGTCCCTCTTACGGCCAAGGAAGACTGCAGCATCATGGTTATGGATCTTGTCCCCCCAACCGACCTGTGAGATGTTGATGATGTAGTCAATGTCCAAGTTGGAACAAAAGTCTGGACTGTTAATCACTCCTTGGCCGATGGTGGACTTTGGAATGTCCCTTTTATTGCCAATCCGGAGCCTGCCGCAGAAGTTGCAGCAGTAAAGGACCCGAACTTTTGGGAATCAATGTTGATGAAAGACTTTGCTGAAGATCTGGGATTGGACATGGAAGTACCTGCAACTTCACTAGCCTCTGACAAAGGAAAGCACAAATTCGGAAAGGTCCCTGCTGAGCTCTAGGATGTTAATCAGGACCCTTAAGTTGTGCTTCTTTGGGGAACATTCTCAACGATACAAGGAGTGGACGGATTTTTCAGCCTGCTAATTTGCAAGCTAGGAGTTCGTCCAACCCTTCTAACCAAAGGAATGAGCCCTCTGCTTTCCCAAGGTCTGCCCCGCTTGAGGTACCTACTAGCTCCCTGAATGCGAACATGATTCAAAGGCAACTTGAGCGGATTCCTATTGCCATATCAATCTGGAGACTAATCTATTCCTCCCGTGAGCATCGTCAGAAGCTTTGCCACACTCTCTCTCGTTTCGAGGTTCAAGCTGATGTCACTCCAGAGACTATGATATCTCTTATCCTCCCACTTAATTCCAAGCACACCATTGTTTTTACTGATAAAGACCTGCCAGTCGAATGAGTTGACCAAAACCGCCCATTGCACGTCACTATCAAATGTCGAGGACTCTAGGTTCTAACCATCCTTATTGATAACGATTCAGCAATCAACATATGCCCTATGAGGGTGGCTTATTGTCTGGGACTAGCTAAGAAGGACTTTGCGCCTTCTAATTTGGCAGTTAAAGCATATGACAGCACTCATCGTGTGGTCGAGGGCACGCTGATGCTCAAGCTTGATGCTGAGGGATTCGAGATGGATGTTGAGTTCCATGTGGTTGACATCCTCGCCACTTTTAATCTTCTGCTGGGCAAGTCGTGGCTCCATAGATCTGACATCATGGCCGTGCCGTCTACTCTTCACCAGAAGGTCATGTTGGGACTTCCTATCGGCACATTAACTATCTGCGGGGATTATGGGATTCGCCCGCTCAAGGAAAAGGTACTCCTGTTCTGGGGATCATGCATGGCAAGGAAGATATCGATCTCGGGGGTTTCTCTTTTGACACGTCGGTCTCAGTTTTGGCCATCAACGTAGATGGGGACTTCATCATAAGCTCTGTCGCCTTGGACATTATGAGAAGGATGTCCTATCTACCTGGCCTGAGTTTAGGGATTCACCAACAAGGGATCCCGGAGTTCCCTGCCTTTCCTTCCTGTGAGGGCCGCTTTGGTTTAAGGTACATCGCCTCTGCCAAGGATGCCAAGAGAAGGAAATGTACGGGAAAACACCAAACTCTCTATGGTGATCCTGACAGCTACTTTGTGCGCGAGGTGGGAAATGTTGCTTACACCGGATAGGCTGAGCCTTTTATCGATTTAGAGACTGGGGAGAATTATTACCGGGTTTTGAGGTTTTCACTAACAACACCTGGTCAGACAGCGATGAAGAGCTAGCAAAGACAAAATTCAAAAGGAAGATTAGCCAGCCAAAACTGAAGACTGACTGGCTGGGATCTTTTGATTAGGGAAGCTTGGAGCAGCTATTCTATGAATTCTCTCAAGTGGGTTTGGCCGAAGAAGCTAAAGAGGCCGAAGTGTTCATGCTCGGTCCCAACGCCCTCGAGGATCCAACCTCTCTTATTGTGGAAGCCAATGGTAGCATTAAAAATTGCATTTCCAAACCGCACCTTACTTGCATTGATGACACTTTTGAGTCTAAGTCTAGCTTTGAGTCGGAGTTTGTGCCTCTTGGCCCTCCACATTATAGCTTTTATTTTGAGTTTGATTCTCTTGTACTTGGTGACCCTAAATGGTCTTATGAAATGAAAGAGTCCTCTTTTGACTACTTCAATTATCTTTATATAAACTGTGTCGACCCCGACGATGAAGGGATAGATTTCGATGGGGACATTCCTAAGGAAATCCTTGCCCTTATCAAAAGGGAAGACGAAAGGCATGCTCAGCCGTTAAAAGAAGAAGTAGTTTCTACAAACTTGAAAGATGAGAATGATCCCCGGCTGGTTCAAGTGGGCTCCATGTTAGCCCCAGAGGAGCATCGTGATTTCAACGGACTCCTCACCAAATTTAGTGACGTTTTCGCATGGTCTCATCAGGACATGCTTAGCATTGACCCTGAGATAGTAGAACATCGAATCCCTTTGTTGCCAGACGCCAAGCCAGTAAAACAGATGCTCAGACGGAAGAGGCCGGATTGGATACAAAAGATCAAAGACGAGGTTACCAAGTAGATTGATGCTAGTTTTCTCATGTTTTCCCAATATCCCACATGGGTGGCCAATATTGTTCCTGTTCCTAAGAAGAACAGACAAATTCGAGTCTGTGTCGATTTCAGGGACTTGAACAAAGCAAGCCCCAAAGATGATTTTCGCTTGGCACAAATCGATGTGCTTGTAGATAATACTGCGGGGCATGCCTTGCTCTCTTTCATGGACAACTTTTCAAGCTACAATCAGATTCTTATGGCACCTAAAGACCGTGAGAAAACAACTTTCATCACCGAGTGGGGAACTTACTGCTATTTAGTCATGCCATTTGGTTTGAAGAATGCCGATCCTACCTACCAACGGGCTGCTACGACCATTTTACATGACATGATGCACAAAGAGGTAAAGGGTTATGTGGATGACATGATCGCCAAATCAAAACCCGGGAAGGTCACATTTCTGTGCTTAAGAAGTTCTTCAAGAGACTCCACAAATTTTGCATGCACTTCAATCCACAGAAATGCACTTTCAAAGTCACACCAGGCAAGATGCTTGGTTTCATGATCACCTCTAGAGGGATTGAGGTTGATCCATCAAATATTAAGGTGGTACTTGAGATGGAGCCACCAGAGTCTGAAAAGGGAGTGCGGAGCTTTTTGGGAAAGGTTCAATTCATCAGCAGATTCATCGCCAAGTTAACTTTAACTTGCAAGCTGATGTTTCGTCTACTCAATAAGATTACCCCGTTTATGTGGACAGATAAGTGTCAAGCGGCCTTCGAGTCTATTCAGAACTACTTGTAGAACCCTCTGGTCTTAATGCTGCCAGTGCCTAGGAGACCCTTGATATTGTACTTGTCTGTAAACCCTTTTTTTATGGGATGCTTGCTAGCTCAAGAGGGGGACAGAGGAGTCAAGAAGGCCATTTATTACTTAAGTAAGAAGATGGTTGGATGTGAAGAGCGTTACACTGCTCTAGGAAAGACGTGTTGGGCTTTTGTTTGGACTTCTAAGAAGTTGAGACACTACATGCTGGCTTACCCAATGAAGTTGATTTCTCGAATGGATCCTCTTAAGTATCTATTTGAGAAGCCGGCACTTACTAGTAAGTTAGCACGTTGGTTGCTCTTACTAGCAAAATTCGATCTCAAGTATGTCGCAAGGAAGTCCGTTAAGGAGCGTGCAATTGCAGAATTCTTGGCTGACCATCCCGTAGATGGGCCAAAGGCCTCGATTTTGTGTTCCCGGATGAGGAAGTGCTGACAATTGCCGAAGACATATGGACTCTCTACTTTGATGGGGCAGCCAATCAGAAAGGATTTGGGATCGGGGAGTTGCTTATTACGCCTAATGATTCTCATATTCCGCTTGCGTTTAAACTCAATTTTGATGTCCCGAATAACCAAGCTGAGTATGAGGCCTGTATCATTGGGTATGAAGGCTGCGCTTACACTTGGTGTTGAAAAGCTCGAAGTTATTAGGGATTCCAACCTTGTCGTATCTCAAGCCAATGGAGATTGGAGGGTCCGAGAGGAGAAGCTAAAGATCAAGACTTAGAGGGGAGTTAATCCCTCATTTTAACAAAGCGACTTTCACTCATATCCCTCGGTTGAAGTATCAATTCACCGATGCTCTTGCAACTTTGGCCTCCATGGTCAAACTTCCTTTGGGGGTCAAACTCTGCCCTATTTTGATCGAACAGCAGGACTGCCCTGCTTATCAATATATCAATGCCATCGATGATGTTGATGATGGCCTACCCTGGTACCATGATACATGGAACTTTGTTGAGAGTGAGATATATCCGGCTGAGGCCACTAAAAAGGATCAAACCACATTACAAAGGATGGCAGCCCACTACATCATCTATGGAGGGAAGCTGTACAGGAGATCTCATTGTGGAATGCACAAGCTCTGTGTCAATGGTGCTGAGGCTATCAGGATCATGGAAGAGATTCACGAGGGAGTCTGTGGTCCTCATATGAGCGGTGTCATGCTCGCTACGAAGACCTTACGGTAGGGTTACTTCTGGTCTACTATGGAGGCGCAGTGTATGGATTATGTATGACACTGTCACAAGTGTCAGATCCACGCCAATCTCATGCATGTTCCACCATCTAATCTATTTGGAATGACTTCGCCTTGGCCTTTCTCTGTGTGGGGCATTGATGTCATCGGCATGGTCAGACCATCTGCTTCAAATAGTCACAGATTCATCCTTGTGGCAATAGATTACTTCACCAAGTGGGTGGAAGCTGAGTCTTACAAAACCCTAACTGCGGTTCAAGTCGCTCACTTCATCAGAAAGAACATCATCTATCGATACGGTGTTCCACAGGCATTTGTGTTGGACAATGGGACTAATTTTAAAGGTAGGGTTTTAGAGCTTTTCGAGGAATTTAAGATTCAGATTGATCATTCAACGGTCTATTGCCCTCAAACGAATGGAGCAGTCGAAGCGGCAAACAAGAACGTCGAGACAATCATCAAGAAATCTGTAAAGTCCGCTAGGGACTGGCACGAGTAGCTACCTCTAGCTCTTTGGGGGTATCGAACATCAATTCGAACATCAACAGGGGCAACCCCTTTCTTCCTTGTTTACGAGATGGAAGCGATACTCCCCATTGAGCTCGAAGTACCATCATTGAGGGTCATGGCATAATGTGGACTCACGAAATCCGAATGGCTCAGCAAGAGGTTTGTTGAACTCATGCTCTTTAATGAGAGGAGGCTCCACGCTTTATACCATGTTCAAGGGTATCAGCGAAGAATCGCTCGTGCATTCAACAAAAAGGTGAAGTCTCGAGACTTGGTCGAAGGGGATATGGTTACAAAGGAGGTTCAGGCACCTGTGTTTGATCCTCGTGGCAAATTCCGACCAAAGCGTTCCAGACCTTACATCATCAAGACTATCCTTTCTAGGGGAGCGGTTCAGCTCATTGATCTTGACGGCAACAAGTTCAATACCCTGGTTTACCTGGATTAACTAAAGCGTTACTAACCTTGAGAGAAGCTTGTTGGACCGAAAACCACAAGGGTGGTTGGTTCCAAGCAAAAATTAGAGCAAGTTGCTAGACCGAAAACCTAAGGAGGTAGTCTAGGCAAAAATAAATAGGCATCAATCAAAGCTCGCTAAGCCGAAAACCCGAAGTGGCGGCACTAGGTAAAATTTAGAGCATAAAAGGAGAGCTAACACACACGAGTGAATCTTAGCCTGAACTATGTGCGACCTGATTCCTTGAAAAGGGATACGTAGGCAATCTTTCTGTGAGATTTGGTCACAATCAATCAACTTGGTCCATGGTTTCCTATTGCCAAGGTGTATCTCAGTTCTCAAGCGACACGGTGTTCAACATTTGAATCAAAAGGGGAAAACTTTCAGTCTTTCAATTTTATTCAAATTATTATTTCTATTACGCAGGCTAAGCAAAGTCTTAAAAAAGTTAAGCATAAAAACAGAAAGAAATGTTAGAGGCCTTCACAGGCTCATAGTTTATTCTAGATCATTGGAGTCTTGTCAGGAGTCAATTTGCATTTTGTCTCCTTCCAATCTCTTTTCTTAGCCATGCTTTGTATCGATGCTTGAGCTCTATGCTAAAATCTAGTTTTGCTCCGCCAAGTTGCCTCAGGCCCCAGTTGTGTTTATATCCGGTCAGGTTTTGGGCAGTGAATGCAGGGATATGGAAAGTTTCGACCCTGGCTCTGTGCAGACCTTAACCCATCCCTAGTTGGCGAAGGATACACCCTGGAATGTTGTAACGCCCCTAATTTTTAGGTACGTTAATAAAGGAAATTTATTACAGAAATATTGAGCCACTGCTCATTATTACAAAACGGCTCACATAGGAGCATTTGAAGTTCAAAAACAAACAAAAGGAAGCTACGAGGTCCTATACTACGGCTCCTCTTGCTCCTCCATCCTAGCGAGTTCCTCGGCTCCATACGCCTCCAAAGTGAATAGGTCGCCCTGTTCATCTATCAAATCTGACATATTATACCGGCGTCGCCACCCATATAATATGCCAGGGTCACCACAAAGGTAACACCATGAGCTACTAAGGCTCAATAGGAAATCCTACTTTACTAACATCGATTTCCACATGATAAGTACATAAGCAAGGAATAAAAGCAATAAGCTAACATGTTTACATTCGCTTGTAACTATCATTGGCGTTTGACTCGTCGTTCACTTTTTCATTGTTACACTTTATCAAAAACACCTTTTAACTCACCCAACCTCGATTCCGCCGTTCCGGGCTCTCGAGTATCCTCACAATGGTTCCGCCGCACCGGGTTCCCATTGGCACACAAGCATTGGTTCCGTAACGCGGATACCAAGCCAAACACACCCAACCTCGATTCCGCCGTTCCGGACTCTCGAGTATCCTCACAATGGTTCCGCCGCACCGGGTTCCCATTGGCACACA
>BPLS01000591.1:286582-305079 GCA_019656275.1 Rhododendron kiyosumense
CGACTCTATTCGGCCAAAGATTGACCGAGTTATTGCCGTCCGAAGTTCGGTCCAGATTCGGAGGAATTTTCCACCTAGCTTATTCGGCCCCGACTAGTTTCGGATCAAGGTAGGATATTCTAACCCTATCCCTATGTATATGTAAGATTATGTTATTTTCCATTTCAAAGCAAGTTACCTTTAATTACTTTTCATTTCAAGTATTTGTATTTTGATCTTGAAATTGATTATGAGCATGCTTATGTGAGTTGTTTGTATTACTTGTGCCGTTAAGCTTTAAGCGTTGATTTGAATATAGAGTTGGATGATCTTGTTGGATCACGATGTTTGATGTTTACTTTTGTCCTACCACGGAGTCTTTGCATGTAATGAGACACAAGAATCGAGAAAGTAGAAACATGACACCTAGGGTGTGTTTGAAAAGGTTGAAATGTTTTGAAAACCGCAATGTGGCCGGACTTGCCCGTTGTGTGAGGTGTGTGTGTGTTCCAATGGGAAACCGGAGCAGCGGAACCATTGTGAGGGTGTGTGCCAATGGGAACCCGGAGCGGCGGAACCATTGTGCGTTCCCATGGGAACCCGGAGCAGCGGAACCATGGTGAGGTATAGCTTGGTTATCCGTGGAGAGGAGCCAATGCAATGTGTGCCAATGGGAACCCGGTGCGGCGGAACCATTGTGAGGATACTCGGGAACCCGGAACGGCGGAACCGAGGTTGGGTGTGTATGGCTTGGTTATCCGCGGTTCGGAGCCAATGCTAAGAGATTTTTTTTTGAAAGGCTTGGTTATCCGCGGTACGGAGCCAATGCAAATGTTTTGAAAGATGTTTTGTAAATAAGAATGATAGACACGGTCTACGATGAGTCGCGTAGGAGAAATCGAGAAATCTTGGACACCAACGTTAGACGATTAAACGAATATGATTATGTGATTGATTGTAAGGTTGGTGGGTAAGATTTTCCTATTGAGCGTTGTAGCTCATGGTGTTGCCTTTTTGGTGACCCTGACATATTATATCGGTGGCGACGCTGGTATAATGTGTCAGATCTTGTAGATGATCAAGATGGACCGTTCACTTGGAGGCGTCCGGAGCTGAGGAGCTAGCTAGGATGAAGAAGCAAGAGGAGCTGTAGTTAGGAAGCCTTAGTTTCCTTTCCTTGTTGAATAATTGTACCTCTTTGAAGTATTTATAATGTAATAAACTCTTTTTATTATGTAATAAATGCTTCTTAACGTACCCTGATTTTGGGGGCGTTACATGTGTACCATTGATTCACGGACATCTCTGGGTAGATCATCCCTCATTGATGCATTCGGTTAAGCAGATGCGGCCAATTTGCCTTTAGCGCTATGAGCAGACCAAGTTTGTCCGATAGACATAGCTGTATGAGCGAAAAAAAACAAGTAAGGAGCCACATAAAACTTGAGTGAGAAAACAAGTGAGAAGCTCCGATATAGCCTCAGCTGAGAGATGAGGTAAAAATAGAAAGTGTGAAAAACCAAGAAAAGGTGAGTTGAGTGAGAACCTACCTGAAGCTAACGTGGGCTTCCACTGAACGTATTTGTTTGGCCGCTTTTGAATAGGCCCAAGCCCATCATGGTTTCCGCCAAGACTATGGGAAATATGTTTTTGCGAGCCCCCATCTGTACAACAATGCTCACCACGCTAGTGCTGACCTTTCTATCGGCAGGAATCAGCATGTACGCTGCCAATGCATAGAGCGAAAGAGCGAATCGTGTGTTAGCCTCCTCGGTGTAACTCTCCAAGATTCCCTCTGGGCCATAAAGTTCTATGAGACGCGCAATGTTGAGTTCGCCATCATGGATTATGGTTGTTATCAGCTCTTCGAAAATGTTGAACGTCATTTGCAGTAGGTGATGCATATCCTCTTGGAGTGGGGGAACAACGAGTACGTGGAAATTAGCAAAACCGTGGAGTTACGCTTGCAATTCCTCGACAGTTGTAATAGCTCATCTTTGTAAAATCGGAAAACGTGCACAACAGGATCCCAGTACGTATGTGCAGCTCTGAGGAGTTCGGGGCGTGGCCCCACGTATCGAAGGTCTTTGATTGAGGCTAGGCCTCGTGATCGAGAATTCGATCGGTCGATGATTTCGGATCTCGATAACCAAGTATCAATGAAGGCCGGCAAAAGGCTTTCCATCTCAAATGATGGGAGAGTTTGGTGGTTGGAAGGAGTAGTGTGTGATTACATGTAGCTATCACCTTTCTTTTATAGGCAAAATTTCGAAAATATCGGTCTCGATTCTCGTGCCAAGAGATAAGCACCATGCAAGGTGTCAGGACACCTTGCAATGCAAGAACTCCTTCTCCTGCAACTTCAAACCAATCTGCAGGACGTTTGGAGGGATGACAAGGCTTCTTGTGCCTTAAAGGAGTTGGTTTGGTCAAACAAGGGTGGCTCAGCAGAGACTGACCATCGCGCGACATTGTCACTTCAACGCGCGTATGAGCTCTTCCTCGCGTGCTTAACCCAGTTCCACGCACGCATCTGCAATCTGTAGTTTGACAGTTTACAACGGCTACTGTCCATTTTTGGTCTTTTTTCGTTTCAAGGGTCTTTTTGCACTTTTGATGGTTCTAGTAAGTCATAACAAGCATATGTGACTATATCCAAGTATCGGATTCGAAATATCACGTTTAACGAAGATTTTGGACCCCCAGCTGCCCATTTCAAGTTCAAATTGAGGTTTCGAGCGGTGGAATTTCGTTTTAAGGGTTTTCGCCAAGTACTATCATGCTGTATAAGTCATGTGGATCTTGTGTGACTGTACAGAGGTGTCAGTTTCAGTTCGGGACATAATCAAGTCATGTTTTGCATCGTGTGTCCATTTTTGCAGTGTTTTTAGCATTTTTCAGTTTAAATCTTGCTCCGGGACATTTTTCTTAGTTTCGTCAATTTGAACATGCCGTGTTGTACACGTTAGACCTTATAGAAGTGTCAGTTTTATCAAATTTGAATTCTTTTGAGTTTTGGCACGTTAATGCTCAAAATTTCATTCACTCCGCTTGGTTTTTAACTTTGGGAGTAACTTTTAACTCTTGGCACAATTTTCAATAAATCTCTTTCTCTATCTCTCTCCACTTATTACCACTCAACTCTCAAAGCCATTATATTTCTTGTATCCCCATATCCTAGTCGTATCCTAGGACGCATTTTCTGTTTTCATTCAAGTTAGTCACACCTGTACATGTATATGTGTCTATGAGCAATCTCAGTACGTCATCAATGCAAGTTTGGTATTAGCGGTTGGTTTTTGTTTTCTCTTATTAGATACAAGAGTTAATAAACCTTAAAATGCAAATTTTATAACTACTAAATACCATGATCTAGCCATGTCAACGGTGGAACTACTATACGTGCAGCACTTCGGCCAATCAAAAAACAGCATGCATGCTAGGGCACATCCACCCACAAGTCAAAAGGGGCGCGCAGGCCCAATGCTACTATCAACTAGGGCATACCCGTCTTCTATCAAGCTATCTACCTGGGCACGCAGGCCCGAAAGCAAAAATCAAAGGCAGAAAGCAATTGAGGCTCAATTGTATCCCTCATTCTCTTAGCCAGTTGGTTTCGCTGTTGTAACGCCCCCAAAATTAGGGTACGTTAAAAGGACATTTTATTTCAGAAATTAAAGAGAGTCACTGCTCTTATTACAACAAAACCCCCACAGGAGTTCAATATTACAAAAGAAAGGAAACTAAGGCTTCCTAACTACAGCTCCTCTTGTCTCTTCATCCTAGCAAGCTCCTCTGCTCCAAAAGCTTCCACAGTGAACTGTTCGTCTCGATTATCTACAAGGTCTGACACATTATATCGGCGTCGCCACCAATATAATATGTCAGGGTCACCACAAGGCAACACCGTGAGCTACAACGCTCAGTAGAGTAACCCCATACCCACTAACCCATAACTTACAAACAAACGATCATAGTAATCAAACTAATAACGATAGAACATTCCACATTCTCGATCTAACGTTGGTGTCCAAGTTTCTCTTTGTTTCTCCTACGTAACCCATCGTAGACCGTGTTGTTTTTACTACCTTTCTTTTCCAAAGTCTCCTTTTTAACTCACCCAATCTCGGTTCCGCCGCGCCGGGTTCCCGAGCATCCTCACAACGGTTCCGCCGCGCCGGGTTCCCGTTGGCACACAAAACTTGCATTGGCTCCTCTCCACGGATAACCAAGCCATATTACCAACAAGGCTACCACGTCCGGCCCGATTGGCAATCTTCACAAAGGCTACCAAGTCCGGCCACTTTGTGGTTTTCACAACCCACGTAATGGGCTACCAAGTCCGGCCACATTACGAGTTTTCATTCACACAACAGGCTACCAAGTCCGGCCACGTTGCGGTTTTCACAATCCACACGATGGGCTACCAAGTCCGGCCACATCGTGGTTTCAAAACACACTTTCCTTGTTAAACACACCCTAGGTGCCATGTTTCTACTTTTCTCGGTTTTCGTGTCACGTTCTCATGCAAGACTCCGCGTGTGAGACTTTACATACAACATGCATTCAACAAGCTTCGAAATAGTACCACAAGAACATCTAAGTAACATAGCAAGCTTGAATCACCAAGAATTAACATAAAACATGCATATCCAACATTTAATCGAAAGATAACCTTATCTACGATCAAGTAGCTTCCAAGCAACATGCGATTTAAACAATACATAGAATTAGAGTGAAAACTACTTTATACTTGGAAAAGTAGGTAAGGATAACTACCTTGATCCGAAACTAGTCGGGGCCGAGTAAGCAAGTTGAAAATCCTACGGGTGGTGAAACTTCCGAATCTGGACCGAACTTCGGACGGCAATAACTCGGTCAATCTTTGGCCGAATAGAGTCGTTCTTGGGTCTAGAACGAAGCTCTCTAAACCCTCTACAACTCTCGAAAAGGAAGTTAATCCTAGAAACGAACCTAGGTTGGAGAAAAATGGGGATGAACAAAGTGACAGTGAGCTGTCCAGAAATGAAAATCCAGATTTTTCACTGAACTTCGGATGACGATATCTTGGTCATTTCTTAACCGATTGGGGTGATTCTTGAGCCTAACTTCAAGGTTTCGAAGTGCTCTACAACTTTCCAGAAGGAAGTTGATCCTAAAAACTACTCTAGACAGGAGAAAACAGAGGATTTCCGACGGGACAGTGGGCTGCCTAGAAAACAGAAAATGGTTTCTAGAGAGAAGGAAGAGCTATTGCTTTGAGGTGTGCTTTGAAAGGCTTGGAATGGCCTTCTATTTATAGGCAAGAGCTTGGCCTTCTCCTCTCTCCCTCTCTAAGTCTCACCTTGACACTTGGCAAGAGATCATGGAAGATCAAAGAAATCCCTAGGCTTGTAAGGCTATTCTTGTACCTTGGTGATATTCTTGGATCAAATGGAGGGTTAAGATGATAATGGTACATGATCCAAG
The DNA here is from genome assembly GCA_019656275.1 of Rhododendron kiyosumense. NCBI lineage: Eukaryota > Viridiplantae > Streptophyta > Magnoliopsida > Ericales > Ericaceae > Rhododendron > Rhododendron kiyosumense. The sequence continues at coordinate 292,031 of BPLS01000591.1, forward strand.
GGTTAAGAAGTTTGCAAGGTGTCCAAAATCAAATCCAACTTTTAAGCACAAATCAAGGAAAAATCCTAGGGTTGCATGGCTTGGTTAGTACTAGATTGGATTCTTGAATCAAATGGAAGGATGAGATGAGATTGGTACATGATCCAAGGGTTGAGGAAATCCCAACTTTAATGGAAAATCAAAGGAAAAAATCCATGGAAAATCAATGGAAATCCTAGGTTGTAAGGCTATGGTGTACCTTGGAGAGATCTTGCATTCAATTGGAGGGTTGAGATGAGAATTGTACACCATCCAATGGTTGAGAAGTTGCTAGGAAAATATGGGAGTACAAAGGTGTAAGGATTTGAATTGGAAGAAAATAAATCTCTTGGATTTGAAGATCAAGCAAGTACCAATCAAATCCCCTCTTTCCTCCTTCCTCTCTTTCTCTCTCTCTCTCTCTCTCTCGGCCCTCTCTCTTCTCTCTCTCTCCGGCCTCTCTCTCTCTCTCTCTCTCTCTCTCTCTCTCTCTCTCCCTCTCTCAAGTACACACACATATATATATACACATGTGCAAGAAACAATTAAACAATGGTATTTTTGTACTAAAGATCAACATAGACTTAAAGGGCTAGGATTCTCCATTAAACCCTAAATTGAGCACATGGTACTTAGCCCAATAGATAAACACTCAAGTACTAACTTAATATATACATAAGTACTTATGTATCTAAGAAGATCAAAAACCCCAATAAAGAATAATAAAAGAGTACCTAAGAAATCTTAGGTATTAAAATCCTCCAATAAAATATTGTATATCACCCCATGGGATTTTTGAAAAAGATTAGTTTATTAAAATCCTTGTACTTGGTGAAAGATTAACCCTTTTTATCCAATGGATAATAACCACCCTAACTTTTATTATCCAATGGATAATAGTTGCTAGGGAGATTAAACATTAAAGTAATCCAAAAAGGTACTTTAAAATAATCAAAAAGTAATCAAAAAGTTACTTTTTACTATTCATAGCACTTTAATAAAGTAGACATTTAATATAAACTAATGGGGTTTCTATTATCCAATGGATAATAGTTTCCCTAACATCTATTGTCCAATGGACAAAGAATATAACCATTTTGATTAAAAGAAAAAGAATATTAAAATTCTTAGTCTAGGGTTCAAAAGGTTCAAAAAGTTCACAAGGGGCAAAACGGTCATTTTGCGGTTAGGGAAAAGCAATTCGGTGGCTTGCTAGCTCGGTTACTCCAATTGGATGGTCAAAAACTAGTTAGGCTTGCGAAGTAGGCTAAAGCGCAAAGAAACAAATTTTGAAGGGCAAAAACGTAATTTTGACAAACTTTGGAAATTAAAAGCAATTACAATAAAATTCAAATATTTAACGAAATTTTTAACGACCAAAAATCAGGGTCGTTACAGCTGTCTTCATCATTGTCTTCCTCCTCTCTTGGATCTCTCTTGTACCCAGGATTGTCGATGGAGTCATCAGAGCCACTGCTGGCAGACGAGTGTTCCTCATCGTCCTCTTCTCCCACCTCCTATTCTTCTTCTTCCTCCTCCTCCTCGGACACCTCAGGCTTTAGCCTCTTTTTCTTCCTTATCGCCTCTTGCTGAGATGACCTCTCTCGCATCTCTATTCTGTATCTCTCCTCTGCGTGAGCCATGGCCTCTTTTGCTGCCTGTAAGTCTTCAGCCGTCTGTCGAGTGCTCGTCGTCTATCGTTGAAAAGTGGTGACTGGAGGTGCGGTAGTCCTCGCTGCCACTTTCTTTTGCAGAGGTCCCGCGTGCTTTTCTGTCTAAAAGCCGCCTGTCTTTGTGCCTGCATTGTATTTTCATTTCAAGCATCAGTATATATTGTGCATTTTGTATATAATGTTAGAAGCATGTACAATTTATAAATTTCAAATCAAACGCCATCAAAGCATATATTGTATGAAGATCAGGTGCATATATTAAAGTATTGAAAGCAGCAGTGTATCGTTTTCTGAAGAATATACCTGGGACCTTTGAACAACTGCTGGCTGAACTGGTGGACGAGTCAGCGCTAGATAGTGCAACTCCAAAGGCATACCACTAGCTGTTTTTCTGATCACGTTCTCCAATGCAAGCATGCGGCGAACAGCCTCATTCACCCACTCGATCCGCACTTGCATGTAGTTTGGGATTATCAGACATTGCGACAGCAAATTGGGTTAATTCAATTGTAGCAATGGAAGCTAAGTTTTACTGGGACAGTCACGGGTGTTCTGGCTGGTGTGAGATGAATCTCTGCCAGATTGCCTTGCGCATCCACCACCGTTACCTTCCATGGCATCTTAGGTGGCCCACCTCTCACTGGACCACTCAAGCCCCGTCTAACGTGGCCCTCTCCCCCTCTCTGTCTTTCAGCAATAGCCCTCCTCTCTTTAGTAGCTCCGTGAGCCTGACTCCGCACCTCGCTAAAATCCCGAACTCTCAGCGGCCCCGCCAAACGCTCTCTTTGGTACATGGTATAGTCCATGTCAGGGCGCAATTAGCGTGTCAAGTCAGTGTCAGGCTGAGTGAACATCTTCAGCTTAACCCGTGTGTTCTGCTCTCTTGTGTGTGAGGCCCGTGGTGGAAGTGGCCCCGGCACTTAGAACTCAACATAGACAAGTGACTAGCGTGTCACTTGGTCTTCCAAGTACCATTGCCAGCCAAAGGCCGACTCTAGTAGCACCCTGCTAGCTGTAATAGCCCTGCTCTTAGCCAGGTACTCAGGCTCTAGCCCTGCCACTCTCCAAGGATCCCACTCGATCTGCAAATAAAATAAGCAAGCAATGCAAATATTGATCAGTGACAACATTAAAGCAATATTGGGGTGCGTATTTTACTTGGTGAAGTTTTGTGTTATACCTACGATGATCGAAGTTCGTCTAAGTATATCCGGAAGCCGTTCAAATCGCCTCTCCCTTTCTTCTCTCCCATGCTTTCCTTGCTCCAAACATGTGCACGTGGGAGGATCCTCAGGTCCGAACACTCGGACATTGGGCGACACATATTCAAAACCTCATAAGCCCAGAGCTGCACGGTTATCAAACAAGTCAAGTCATCAGTTCATGCAAGTAATACAGTCAAGCCGGTTATGCAATCAAACAGATACAAGTATAAATTGAAATAGTACTTTACTCTATTGAAATCATACCTCCTAGATCCTCTAATACCCAGCTGCTCCTTGCTCTGTCCTCGACGAGTCTCCCAGGAAGCCGTAGTCTGCACTATGTGCTGCTCCACCCCAGTCAAAGTGCGAGGTTGTCCTCAGGTCTCTCAACGCTAGTAGGTACGATAGGTGCACCTTGCTCCGCCTGCTTGGGTACAAGGAAGCGCCAAAAAGGTACAGCAAGTACGCCCTAGCCATCTGCTCTGCCTCCTGCTTGGTCGTCATCTTCTTCTTAAAGTACTCCTTGAACTGCTTGTACCTCACCATCCCCTCCTCAATCTTGGGCACCCCTCCTAGAAACCACTCTAATGCCGCTGAGTCCTCGTGAATGCCCGAGTCAAATAGGATAGGCTCGCCTCCAACTCTCAGGCCATTGATCACTGCAAAATCAGTAGATGTCACTGTCATTTCCCCCAGGTGGTAGGTCGAAGGTATTGGTCGTATCCCTCCAAATCCAGCCTCATCCACCAATTACCTCACTCTCGCTGGCAGATTCTTGTACAACTGCAAGGAACTACACATGCCTCCGAAGCCGTGAATATCCCTATGTCTCTCTCTCGCTTGTTTCAAATACATAAAGACAAGCAACAAGGGGACATGTCAGCATGTGGAGCTTCATTTTCAAGTGCTAGATAATCAATGCAGCCTACAACGGATGGTTGGTTCAAGTTATTACATGCAGGACTTACTGTTCAAGGACTATGGTATCGTCACAAGATTCGTTTCAAAGATTATTACATGTTATTCTCAAATTCAAGTACATACAAGCGAATTTGAACTACAAAGGGGGTCGCTAAGAGTATACCTTTATCCAAGTGTTCGAGATGTGAGTCTTGGGGTCTCTCAACACAAGCTCGGTATTGTACTCTGTCCGCCGTGACGTGTAAGCCGCAAAACCCGATAGCACGAACAAGTGTGGCATGGGAGACACGTATGCCTCTGCTGAAAAGTCAGGACGTATCAAGCTCTCTGCCTCCATTACAACAGTCACCCTAGGCCCCTGTGCCTTCGCTCCAACTCTCTCATCGGTTGCCATGTCCCTCAGAGCCTGTTCCTCCTCGACTTTCGCCACTACCTCTACTGCCTCTGTCGCTCTCTGTCGCTCTTCCGGGTCGACAGGACAGCCACTCCAACTCTGGGATTCTCCTCGAGGAGCCTTGCTAGTCTCTCGTCGCTCAAGTACTCCATAAAATCCTGAGTGATTGGTCGGTGATTGGATGACTGGGCTATAGGGTGAAATATTGCGCCCCCAGCCTGTGTATCTCTGGCCTCTTCTTCCTCGGCCATGATCAGATCTTTTGCCCATGTCGGATCACGCACTTAGGAACCCGTACTCGGCCCAATATCACCACCCTCGACTCCACCACAGCTGGCACCACCTGAACTCCCACCAACTACAAGTGCGCCCCCTACCATTGTACTCTAGCCAATTGGCACGACACTGGGTCCCACGGCCCTAGCCTCCTCTGACATGCCAGGATCTGGTTCCGGCACGCAATGTTCGCCGCTGTCACCTACCTCCTGCTCACAGCCTTGTTCATCGCCGTCGTGGTCTACAACCACTGCACCCTCGACTCCGACGGTCTCTATCGCAGTCTGATCTTCTATCTCGAACTCCATAGGCCCTCCTCGTCCTCCGGGCGATCAACTACATCCTTACTACCACCATTGCCATCGTGATCCGCCATGGCTTTTTTGCTACGAGTGGGTTTTCTTGGTTTTGGAGCAAGATCAAGGTTTTTTTAGGAGGAAGGTTTGAGAGAGAAGAGAGTTGGAGGAAGTTTAAAACTGTTGTGAGCGGTTTCAGAATGTCCCCATCGTTTCTATGGAAAAAAAACATGTGTGGGCCGGGTTTGGGCCTATTCCAGATCCGAGCCCTAAAAAGCCTCCAGCGCGCGCGGGAGTGGGTTCGTCGCGTGACGTTCTTATTGGGCCTCAGGCCCAGTTCAGCTTCTAACCAAGCCCAATATCATTTATCTCTCCTATGATAGCCCCAGAATCTTATTATGGCTTTTCAAACGATTTTGGGGCCATTTTTGGATATTCTTGATCCAAGATATCTTATATCCCCAGCAACGATCCATTCATCCAACAATCAATCAGCAACGATCCATCCGTCCAACTATCAATCAGTGACGATTCATCTAGCAATCAACGACAATCCATCTGTCTAGCTATCAATCAGCGACGATCCATCTGTCCAACTTTTCAAAGTGACGATCCATCCGTCCAATTATCAATCAGCAACGATCCATCCGTCCAATTATCAATCAGCAACGATCCATCCGTCCAATTATCAATCAGCGATGATCCATCCGTCAAACTCATTCATTCCCCAGGAGAGTTCTCATCAACGATTGATTCGCTCTCCGATCCATCGATGCATGGTATTTTTACATACTCGTTTGCATTTTCCATTTAATCGGCTTTTGGGCAGATTTGATGGGTGTCTAGAAATCTTTAACGGTACCCATACCAGTCAATGGTACTCCGTGTGCTGTCAAAGAGGGACTACTATAGACACCCCAATCTAGATCTCCCAATTGTTTTACTTTGTTTTTCAGTTTCTTGTTCCCCAATGATGTATTGGATTGAAAAGCAGTCTTGAGAGTGGAATGGTTTGAACTTGGAGTGATTGGAACCCTTCTTGCCCCTTTTGAACCCCAAAACCCTAAGTCAAAATAGGTTGACTATCGTGCGTCGAACTGGCTTTTACACGCGCTGTTACACTTGTCAGGTGTTGGTCAAAGTCAAAGCTTTGACTGCTGACCAACGCGCGAGTTGGTGGTACACGCGTGCGGTGATGTCAGTCCTGCGCATGCAGATCAACACCTGTCCTTATCACCTTTTTCCAGTTGGATTTTATAATCATCAGGGGGTCTACAAGGCTGTGTAACCCCATTTTCTTCGCTAGCATAACTGTTGCAGGCTGCATGGGTTGCTCCACCCACACAACCACTCCCCCTCACCTCGTTGGCCTATTTCTCCACCAAGGGAGGCTGGTTGCTAAGCCTAGTTTACCACCAACCAAGTACTCTCCCACCTCCTATAAATACCCCATTACTCTTCCATTACAAGGGTTACCAATAATCAAGCAAAAAAAGCCATACAAGCCCAAATGCACTTGATATTCTCTTATCCAATCCACTTCTATACACTCATTTTGCCACCACTACCTACTTGTTCAAGCCATTTTCAAACACTTAAGTAAAGGTATAAACACCTTCTTCTGTTTACTGTTTTGATCCCTGGGGTGTCTACAATGATGCTCCTCTGGTTGAGCTTTCTTCTTTTGAAGGCCAAGTGTGTTGGCAGGGAGGTAGACTTTACAGTGGATCCCTTTGTTGCCCTTTATTCCATGCATAGAGATGATGGCCATGATGCCTTGATGAACCTGCCTTGCTTGAGCATAAGAACACCTCATACTTGGAGTTAGCTTATGCAACCAAGACAACTACTTCCATTAAGCAGCCATAATGATATACACATGAAATACTAGGATCAAGAGGTCAATGCAAAAGACAAGGTGATACTGATATGCATGTAAATCTGCAATGTATTCTGGACATCTCAACTTTCGCGTATTTGATCAAATGCTTCCCCTTGCCCTAGGGAGACTGACATTGACTTATAGCTTATACTAGCCAGGTGATTTGAAATATCGCAATACTCTTGCGCACCACTAAAACATTGTTTGGCCAAGGGACCATATTGTTGCACTCCTCATGAGAGACCCATGTTATTTCCTCAGAAATTTGCAAAATGTGACTGCGCTTGTGTTTGCTGTGTTAAGAATGCATAAGATAAATCATCTTTGAAAGCTTTTCCTCGAGGATTTCAAAGTCATGTGATTCCATCCATATGTCCCACACACACGCCATTCAATCGTCAAAAGATATAAACTATTTTACAAACCCATGCCCTTAGTCAATTACGTGAGTTTGTTGCTTCAAGTTTGATTTGGCTGACTTGAGTTGGATCGATAAGCGCCTACTGAGACCCTCATAAGAGGTTGGATACCTTCAAGAGAAGTGCATAAAGGGGGACATAGTCATGCCCCTTATCTCACGTAACTCTCCATGTTATGTGATTTGCCAAGATTATGCATACTCCAGGATTCTTGGCCTTCATGTTAAGTCCACATTAGTGATGCCCCTAATGTCAAGAACCTTGCTACTAAGTCATGTTTTTCAATCTAAGACGACTTTATTACGGACCATATTGTAGGCCAGGGTTGTGGTTTTAAAAAAGAAAGGATATAATGGCTCAGATCTACTTTCTACTCATGCTTGGGTTTTAAAGGCTAGCAGCCATCTCATCATTCTCATCAACTCTTACCGCTTCTTGTTCCATTTTGTTATGAAAGAGTTATTTCCTCAAAAGGACCCCTTGTTTTCTTCTTTGAGTTGGAAGAAAAGATGTTTTCTTCAAAATGCCCCTCATACGGCGGGATACTTATTTTCAATTCGATTGATTTTGCTTTCATTTTCCCTTTTTCCCCAATGCGGGGGATGGCTGCCTAGCAAACTTTTTCAAAAAAAATTTCTAGAGACTCAACATGGCTAACAAGGACGTAGTGTTTTAGATAGAGAAATGAATGTCTTTCTTCATCTTAAAACACATGACAAAGTGACAAGGGTCCTAACCAAGAGATTATGGGCTTTGATGTTTAACCAAGTGGATTTTCTAAGATTGAGGACAATCCTTTGAGACACATAGTAGATGCATGGAGACATGGCTGATTTCTTACTTTGTTCATGCTTTAACTTTTGCCTAGACTACCCTTGCGGGTTTTCAATCTAGCGAGCTCATCATTTTGTCTCTTCATTTTTTCTCTCTTTTCTTTATTCTCCTTTTTTATACTCTTCATCTTTAACAACATAATTTGCTTATAAGCGATTTTCTGTGAGGGTGCAGAAATGTTTCAATTCCTTCTTAGCTCAACAAAAATGACATGGGTCATAGCTTTGAAAAACTCATTTTGTGCTTTTGACAATTCAAGTGATTATGATGTGTTCCAAAAGATGCCACAAGATTACTTTGAAACCTTTGTGGATTGTTTTCAACGTTTGATGTTATCATGAGTATTCTATGGCAGCAGACTAGCACAGGAGGAAACATTTTCAAAATTGTGGCCGGCCAAAAGGTGCCTACGTATCCCAACAGAGAATCAGGCCATTCATAGTTCATGTCTAAGGAAACTCAAATTCAATATCAACATTTCATGCTGAGTGCAGCCATTGGCCAAAAAACCATGACAAACAAATTCCACATGGAAATGGATTCAAAGCTCAAAACTCCCATGAGAAAATAGATTCAAGACTCAATTTTTTAAGAGAAGCAAAACATGGGCCAAAAAAGTGGCGGCGAAAGCTAGCTAGACAGGATTTTCTTGAAAAGATTGTTTTAAAACTTAAGCCACGATGTGATGGACATGGCTACCGTTATTCAAAACTTATTTGGATAAAAACTTCAATTTTCTTGCCAGCCGTTACCATCACATCTAAGGTCAAGCCCCAAATCTAAGAAAAGTAAAAACCCAATCATGCTCAAGTTGAGATATCCAAAACTAATTGTCCATGCGGTGCAAGCACATCTATCATCCTTAATATGCAATCTACCCCACGTATGATGTGGTGGCCCAACCAACCAAATGATACCCAATATCAACATGTGATTATACAATGTGTTATGAGAGGAAATGAGGGTGATGGACTCCTCTTTTTGTTTACTCCCTTGCGTGGTTAAAGAAAGGCAAACAAAATGATCTACATAGCACCACAACTACTTACACTGATTATGGATGAGCAATTCGTGTGCATGCATGAATTTATCGGATACCATAGACAGCCAGCAATTTTTGATATGGGTGACTCTTAAAACTCGTTGCTTACAAATACTGCATGACACTTAAGACCCTACTTCCAAGTCAATCCACACTATAAGATAGACCGAAAAAGCTGAGCAGATGACTACAACAGAGACTAAACTCGGAGTCCACCGCTGTGCTAGCAGTTATTTGTATGTTCCACCTTACACAACTTTTAGTTTTAAAAAAAAACTTGTTATTCTTTTCTTTCTCTTTCTCAAAATATGATTGAGGTAGTTAGGATCCACATGATTACTTGCCAGCACATTGACAAACTCCTAAATCTTACCGGGTCGCTGCAGTAAGCATGCTTGAAATTTGATAGATAGGTTGCTAGGCCGATTTGGAAATAGGAATCAAGGTCCTACACTTGTCATGTTGAATTATCCATCGAGAAATAAGTATAGAAGTATTGTCAGTTCTATTCATAATATCCTTAACTCATCATCCATAACCTACTCTACTACCTCACACTCCCTCTTTCCTTTAGCCCTGCAACCCCAGTTTAATTGTCGTTGGGGCGGCTCTTTTTTCGGTGTTTGATTTTGTTCTAGAAATTCATGCTTCGCGGTGCTTCAAACAAAGTGGGAGTGAGAAATAAGCAGTGGTGCTTTCAACTTACCAAAAACATACTTTGCAGGCAATGCTATGCCTCAGTGCTCAGCTATAAAGACTTAGAGTTAGGGGTCTTAGTTCATGCCCCAACCCTTCTGCATAGAAAGCGATGTTACAACAACATATACAAGATGTGAGGAAGAACTTCTAGAAAAGATGTAAATAGAATCCTAACCTGCGGGATCCTTTCTTATTTTGATAGGTTCTATGGCTTTCTAACACATGTAAGGTTTGGGTAGTCTCAAGGATACTCCGTTGTCAAAGGGCACCAGTCCTCTCATCAGCCCATCATAGGCGATAATTGGGTGATCTGCTTTTTGATATACCACTAGGTTCAAGTGACTATAGAGTTTGTTGGACCCCTAACATAGCCTGTGACATACTAGGATATTAGGTGAACTCAACGAGGTTGCCCGTTCGATGCATATGATAAAAGAATTAAATAAAGCAAAAATTAATTTTATGTTGAATTTTTTGGTTTTGGCTCTCAAGTTCCCCAGCAGAGTCGCCAAAAACTGTAGACACCTCCCAAACGGGGCATCGCCATACATATTGATCATTGTTTATTTGGTTGTTTACTTCATAAACCAAGATCGTGGATATTTCCATGGCTAGGAACATCGCCGCACGATAACGGTTATCATCAAAACAGAGTCGCCACCTAGTTAATGAAAACTAGGAAAAACAAATAGAGATTCCGGGTATGGAAGCCAAAAGTACAATAAGGGGAAGGTGTTAGGCACCCTCTTTGCTCAGTCGTGAAACTAGCCCATAGTTGTTTGATATACGATTATATTTGCTTTATTTAATTCTAAACACGCAAATTGTTTTAGCCATTAACAGTTGATAAGGTGAGCCAGTATGATAATTGAAAGCATGCATCAAAATAAGCAAAAAACAAACAGGCTGTCCCAGAGAATGGATCCCTTGGCCGGTGATTAGATGTCACGACCAAGGAATCCTTCTGGGTTGATGTATTGGCCGAAGGATTAATCCCTCAGCCGATGTTCTTCCTCACACCAGATTAAATGATTTACGAGAAAATCAAAATGCTACGATTAAAGTATATAAGCATAAAAGAATCAAACCATAGGCCCTTGGACCTCATCACCTTGATCCCTCAGTTGCTTGATTGCTTCGGATTGAGAATGATTGACTGATTTGCTTCTTGAAAACCCCAGGGTTAGGGTTTGTACTTTGAGGTTTGATCGTCGGATTGCGGCTGCCTTCGGGGGGTTAGGGCTTTTATAGGAGTATGAGAGAGTGTTTGTACAAAGTTTCTTGGCTAAAGAAATTGATTGAACATATTAATTTCGGAACCCTAAGAGCCTTTTATATAGGCAATTGATGACTCACTTTGGTCAATCAAATGGCGTGAATCAATAAGGAATTCTAGAGCAATAAGATCTCTAGACGAATCTGCTTTCGTAGCCTGAATGCATCGGAAAAAGATTGCTAGGGTTTTGGTGATCGGATCAAATGTTCGACAGAACATTCCAGAATCTGGAAAATAGACGATCTGGCGACCGAGCAAAGGATCTGGCAGCCGAAGGATAGATTGGGCGGCCGAAGAATCGATCTGGGTGCCGAGGAATCAATCTCTCAGGGAGATTTTCAAGCAACATGTTTCACGGGTGAGAGAATGAAGCTGAGGCTGTGAGATCAATGTTACAGCCGAAACATGAATTTTCCTGGGATACTATATTTCTCTTTTCAAGGCTATTTGGCTCTGGATTGAGTCCTCTAAGTGGCTAAAAGTACTCACCATAAGTCAATGAGTTCACAAGAAGTCAATCAGCAATCATTGAATCCATTCATCATTGGGATGGTCCCCAAGGTGAGACTTAAAATAATCGTTAGGCCAAATTGGGGTGTCTATACTGAGCAAACCATAGCCTACACTTAGATCCTAAATGCAGTTTTCAGTAATAAATCAAAAAGCTTTTTCATTGATGGACCTAGAGGAATAGGTAAAACATTCATCTATCGAGCCATACTTGCAGCAGTTTGTTCACAGTGAAAAATTGCATCGGCAACTGCTAGCTCTGGCGTAGCAGCATCAATTTTGCCCAATGGCTAAACAGCTCATTTGCGTTTCAAAATCCTAATCAACGGAGAAGGCAAGCTCTGTTGTAGTGTGGGAAAACAGTCCGGTTTGGCTACTGTCTTGATAGAAACAATCCTCGTCATTTGGGATGAAGCTTCGATGGCAAAAAAAATAGTCAATCGAAGCATTAGACTCTCTCCTGCTAGATATTACGGACAATGATACTCTCTTTGGAGGAAAAGTAGTAGTTTTGGGAGGTGACTTTAGACAAGTCTTGCCCCGTCATACTAAAGGGAACAAAGCAAGACAGCATAAATGCAAGTTTGGTAAAATCTTACATTTGGCAATCTCTTACAAAGTTCAGATTAATGGAAAACATGCAAGCCAAAGCTGATCCAGCATTCAATGAATACATTCTCTGCATTGGAAATGGTTTCGAACAGGAAGATGAAGCTGAACACATCAAATTGCCTGTCTTCTTAGCCCTCCAACCAATACAAGCCATCCCAGCTTTAGATCAGCTTATAGATTTTGTTTTCCCAACCATTGCCGCAGGGAACTTGGACCACATCTCTTTGTCAAATTCTGCTATTCTGGCACCCAAAAATCAAGCAGTGGATGAAATCAATGAAGTGATCATTTCAAAATTCCTTGGAACAGAGCACCTCTACCTTAGTTTTGATGGAACAAGTGATGTTACTTAACAAGGGCTCTACATTGATTTCCTCAACTCTTTGACCCCTGCAAGAATGCCAACACACCGGCTCATTTTAAAGAAACATATTCCGATACTATTGCTGAGAAATATTAACACATCAAAAGTCTTGTGCAATGGAACGAGGCTAATATGCAAAGAATTTCAAAAGCATGATCACTGGCTACATAACCATTGGTGAAAAAAAGGGAACCGTAGTGTTTATACCAAGAATTCCACTGCAACCAAGTGACCCTCAACAATACCCACTTCAGTTTACGCGGCACCAATTTCCAATAAGGCCATGTTTTGTTATGACAATAAACAAGGCTCAGGGGCAGACATTGAATACTGTTGGTGTCTACTTACCCAAACTAGTTTTCTCTCATGGCCAGCTTTATGTGGCAATGTCGCGAGCAACAACAGCAGAAAGTATACGAGTGCACTTGAAGCATTCAGAAAATAATCCGCCCAATTACTTTTGAACTAAGAATGTTGTATATAAAAAACTTCTAGAATAAGCTAACTGCGTAAAATATTAAAGCTCAGCTATCTTACTGAATGCATTTTACCAAATGAAGCTGAAGGACATTAGGTATACATCATACTGTGCATTCAATCACACCCCCCCCCCCCCCCCCCCGCCCAA
>BPLS01000591.1:310079-320226 GCA_019656275.1 Rhododendron kiyosumense
AGAGAGAGAGAGAGAGAGAGAGAGAGAGAGAGAGAGAGAGAGGGGATTGTGCTCCAGATTTATTTTTGGTCTAGGGTTTCTTCCTATATGACAACTTATATAAAAGGGTATTTTTGTCTTGATTTAATTTCTTTTTTAAAAGAAATGGACTAAAGACCTTACCAAACCTAATTAGTGGACTAGAGGGGTTTTGAACTTTAGGAGTGGACTTGATGGGTTATAAACATGCTATAATGGATCATAGACCAATTTTTTATAGAAAAATCTGATGTATAGCAATTTTATTAACCCGACCCGTCATGTCTGGTCGGGTCAGGGCAGACAGACTTTTCCGGACCCGGTCCCTAGCGAGACAGCTCTGACCCATTTCTCGTCGAGCGCCAGAGTGGTCTCTCTCTTGTTTCCAACTCAAAATAATGGTCAAAAAGACGCGCAGAAAAAGGCATAGAGAAAACACATCTTCCCACTATAACCTCTCCAAACCCTACCATTTCAAACCAGAGAGTATATAGAATAGTCCCATACGCATTCTCATACAGAGAGAGAGAGAGAGAGAGAGAGAGAGAGTTTGTAGTACTGTTTTAGATACTGATGGCTGGGTACAGAGCTGAAGATGACTACGACTACCTCTTCAAGGTGGTTCTGATCGGAGATTCAGGCGTTGGCAAGTCTAATTTGCTTTCAAGATTCACTAGGAACGAGTTCAGTCTCGAGTCCAAGTCCACAATTGGTGTTGAGTTTGCTACTAGAAGCTTGAATGTTGATGGGAAGGTCATCAAAGCTCAGATTTGGGACACTGCTGGCCAAGAAAGGTGATCTTTTTAACTACTTGTTCTGATTTTCAGATCTGGGTTTTCCCTAGATCTTTTGTATTCTGTCGCTTTATAGCTATACGTCCTCTTCTGGTTACTTGTTCTATGCTTTAGGGTTGTATTTGGTCGTCTGAAGGTGAATTTTTTTTATCAATTCTCAGTACTTTTATTTTCAGATCTGGGTTTTAGTTAAATCTTTGTACTTTTGTCTTTATGAAACAATGCATATATATATTTTTGGTTAGTTTTAATTCTGGGTTTGTAGCTGTTCGTCCTTGTATTAGTTGGTTAAGTATGATTTGGGCATTTCTGGTGGCTTTTTGTGAGAGCTTAAGTTTGTTATCTGGGTTTGATAGGCTTGGTGGATTTGTGGAGTGGTGAGTGCAGCGGGTTGGTTGTTTTGTCGTAAGGCATCTGGGGGTTTGTTTGAGTTGGGTTGGGTTGGGTTGATGAGCGTTTGTTTGGAGAGATTTGAAGGGTTTTGGATGCCATACTGTCCGAAAACTTAGATTCGGCACACTACTAGTTATGGGTCTTGGATTAATACGTCAAAATTTCAGTTATGGGTCTTTGATAAATACATGTATTTGTGTCTTTATGAACAAACAATTACCAACCCTAAACAAAAAAATAAAAAGAGAAAAACATGCATAGCCTCGAAAAGACCCAAATACAATATTTATCAATGACCCAGATCTGAAATTTGGAACTAGTAGTGTGATGTATCTGAGCCTTGGGAGTTGGGTCACTATGGCATCCAAAGCCCTTCGAAACTCCCCAATAAACCCTCATCAAACCAAGTCAACTAAACAAACACAATGCATGGCCTTTTAGATTGGGGAATGTATATCTCTTATTTGGTGGCATGTATTGGAAGGCCTTCTTGCCTTTTCAATGTGAATGACCATATTATAAGTCAAATAAGTCAGTTTCTATCACATACACTCTCATAAATTGGTGAACTATTGTTGAACACAAAAGGAAGAGGTGCCTATCAGCAGTCGTGTGTGTTTATGTGCTTGTGTTGGGTGGTGGGGGATGGCGTGGTGACTGCCTGGTTGTGTGTGTGGCCCCTCTTGCGGTTCATGGTGTTCAGATGCCAAAGGCTACATGGCATGGACAGAGGGAGTGTTCTGCCATCCTCAATGGGTTGGTTCACAATGCTTAGTTTGGTTTAATTTTGTATTGGACAGCCAGAGACGTGTGCAAGGGTATTATTAGACATATTTCTCTGTTGTATCTTCTAACTTGCACCCTATAAGTTTGTGCTAGTAGTCTACAATCTTGTATAAGCTTTTTTTTCGTAATTGCTTTTGTAAAAACTGTTTTATCCCGAAAAAATTCAAGGATAATGAAGTAAATATAAACTCTAGCTTTGTGTTGGTTTCCATGGACATGAATTAGACGGAAGGGAAGATTCACAAAATTCCCTTGAACTGAAAATGGTTGTATGGAGTGAAAATGAATAATTTTGTCCTTTTTAGACCTTCTCGGTTTGTACTTGAATGCAGATGATGAATCATTTTTTGCTTTCCCTGACATTAGGTGGAAGTTGGAGCCCACAATTATTTTATTCATCCAAAGAAATGTTACATTTTAAATCATTTTAGAGTAATTTCGAGTAGATTTAAAATCTTTTTTTTTTTTTTTTTGAATATTTAATCGATGTGGGGAGGATTTGGTGGCTATAATTGATTCCTTCGCACTTGAAATCGGTTATTTCATATGCTTCCTCCTTCGTGTATGGTAAGTTTGTCTTATGATGCTGGAAGTTTGTATCCTTAATCCTTATTGACAGGTTTATTCACAGGATTGTGCTGAAGTGGAACCAATTTGAACCATAAGTGATGTAGTAGTTTGTTACAAATTCATAACTCCAACCAATTCAATAGCTTATATTTAAATTCCTAGCTGTAGATTATTTGTTCTGATCATGGTGCTTTGTTAAATGTTAAGTTAGGGTTCACTTTGTTATGTATTTGTTACTTGGGTAGATTTGTACTTTTACTCTTGTCCATACAAATACAAAGTGTTAGAGAGAAACCTAATTTTGGGTTCTCTTTTTTCCCCCAAAACCCACATGGTGTCAGAGCAAAATACCTGGTGACCTAGTTCACCCATTTTCTCGATCAACCAAACCTGCCCCCGGTGAGTCTTCCAGCAGACCTTTCCGATGCCGGCGAGACCTCCGGTAGTCCTTTCTGACATCGGCAAGTCAGATCCATACCTTTTCTGACGTCGTCCTTGCTGTCCCTCTGTCCCGTCCTTTATCCACACTTTTTTGGCACCCGACAGAGCTTGGTTTGCTGGATTCAGACTCGACCCGGCATTTCCTGCTCAATTCAAGTCTGTTCCTGCCATTTCCAGGCATTTCGGTGCCCTTTCAGAGCTCGGTTTTCTGTTTTATCACTATTTCGATAGTCAACACAGTGGTAAGAGTCTTCAATCTGTTTTTGGGCACTCGAATCTCTGCTTATAGGGTTGATTTCGGTTGGGTTACATCTGTTTGCTGTAACTGGTGTTGCTTTGTGGCTGGTTAGTGTTGGGTTTACTGGGTATTGTCTATTTTTGGGTTGTTGTTCCTCCGTTGATATGTCGGAGGATCCCAAAATTGCTTCTACTAGTAACAAGAATGAGTTGAGTCATGTTGGGACTCTAGACAACTCTCCTCTGGATATTTGTCACATTAAATTGGATGGTTCCAACTTTTTGCTTTGGTCTCACACTTTTACCTTGGCTACCGGTCCGTGACTTGTTGAAATTCATCATAGGCCCTGTTTCAAAACCAACAACTGCTGGAGACATGGGTGTGGCACAATGCTTTAGCCATGACTTGGCTATTTAACTCTATGATTCCTACCATTTGCCATACCTTTTTGCTTCTGGACACACCTCAAACGATTTGGCTTGCTGTAGCACAAATCTATTCCCAAAAAGGTAATGATGCTCAGGCTTTTGAGTTGAGGAAGAAAATTCGTAGATTGGATCAACACCATCGATCTCTCACTGAGTATTATGGTGAATTGCGTGGAGTATGGCAGAAACTTGATTACTATCGGGCTTTTCAAGCTGTTTGCACTACTGATGCCACTACATTTCACCAAATGGTGGAGAAAGAGCGGATTTATGATTTTCTTGCCGGTCTTAATATAGAACATGATCCGATTTGAGTGCAGGTGCTAGGCCGGATTCCTTTTCTACTCTAGGAGAGGCCTATACATGTGTTCAATAGGAGGAGAGTAGACGGAGTGTGATGGTTCATTCTCCAATTCCGGATCGGTCCGCCTCAGTTGCCATTTCCCCTCCACGGGATGGCAAGTCTACCCAAGGTTAGCTTGGTGATAAAAGTGGCTCTGTTGATAAGGAATTGCTTCGGTGTGACTATTGCAACAAAACCAGGCATATGAGGGAGTTTTGTTGGAAGTTACACGGTCGCCCCTCTCGTGGACCCGTTGAGGAGGTGGTCCTGTGCGTTCTCATGCACATGTTTCAGAGTCTACTGATGACATGTTGCCTGACCCTATTAGTGCTCGTTTGCAAAGCTCCCATGTCTAATGCTTCCAAAGTGGGGGTACTCTTTCTTAGGGGGAGTTACAAACTCTTAGGCGCCTAATGGCTAGGCTTGACACTCCATCTTCCACGGCTTCTACTTCCACTCCATGCTCGTACTTTGTTCACAGTGCATCTACTGCCTCTTCCTCTCTTCCTTGGATAATAGATTCTGGTGCCGATCATATGACAGGTTGTTCATCCTTTTTTGACTCCTACTCTACGTGTTCTGGTAAGGAAAAGGTTAGAGTAGCTGATGGTTTCTAATCTGCTATTTCCGGGAAAGGTTTTATCCGCTATTCTCCAACCATTTCTCTTTGTTCGGTTCTTTATGTTCCAAATTTCTCTACTAACCTTCTTTCTATTAGTAATCTTACTCACTCCTTGAATTGCTCCATGATCTTTTTTCCTACACATTGTGTCTTCTAGGAGCTGAATACGGAGAGAATGATTGGCAGTGGTAAAGCTAATGGTGGTCTATACTTTTTGGAGTTTGCGCCTCGTCCATCCTTTACACCCCTGTTATTGTGCCAAGCTCTTGAAGCAGATACCAGTTCAGCTCTTTCTTTATTGCATCAGTGGCATTGTAGATTGGGTCACCCATATTTTGGGATTTTAGAAAAACTTTTTCCTACTTTAACTAAGCAATGTAGTAGGAGTCAATTTTTTTTGTGAAGCTTGTGAGTTGGCTAAACTCAAACTCTCTTTTTATGCTCCTGTTAATCAAAGAAGTGATTCCCCTTTTACGGTTATCCATTCTGATATTTGGGGTCCTTCCTTGGTTACTTCTATTTCTGATTATCGATAGTTTGTCACTTTTATTGACTGTTATTCTTGTGTCACTTGGGTGTATTTACTTCGGTCCAAAAATGAAGTTGTTTCATGCTTTAAATCTTTTCATCCAATGGTTCGTACTCAATTTGACACCAACATTAAAATCCTTCGTAGTGATAATGGGACTGAGTACCTTGATGGGCATTTTCGGGCATATCTTAGTGATTATGGCATTCTTTTTCAAACAACTTGTGTTGGCACCACACAACAGAAAACGTAAAAATCGTCACCTTGCTGAGGTAGCCCGTTCTCTCTTGTTCACCATGAATGTCCCAGAATTTTATTGGGGCGAAGTGGTTCTTACTGCAGCGTATCTTATCAATCGCTTGCCTTCCAATGTTCTTCAGTTTAAAATTCCTCTTGAGTTTTTCCCTCGTAGTTCTTCGGTCTCTTCTCTTCCACCCAAAGTTTTTGGTTGCATGTGTTTTGTCTATGCTTCTAAGCATCCTGGTGGCAAGTTAGATCCCAAGGCTCGTAAATGCGTTTTCCTTGGTTATTCCCCTACCTAGAAGGGATATAAATGCTATGACCCTCACTCCTGTAAACATTTTGTTTCTATAGATGTCAGTTTTTTGGAAACAATTTCTTTTTACCCTCCCCCTCCACTACATCTCTTCAGGGGGAGAATAATATGGTGGAAGAGATGTTATTATCCCATAATCCAGAGTCATGGTATTACTTTCCAATACCTTGTTATGGTGAGGGGGAGAAGGAAAACTCTAGGGAAGAACCTATATCTGAAGAAAGAGCAGAACATGAGATGGATGGCCGAGATGTGGAATATGATGATAGGCTTGCATAAGTTGCCTAACTTGCAAAAGTTTTCTCGACGGAAAAAGGGACAGCCTGCTTATGTGATGCCACCTTGCCAATCGCTATCACCTACTCCAGCTTCAATTCCAGTTTCTGATTCTTTGACTCATCTGGTAATGAACCATCCCTTCTTGTTTCTGATGATCTCAATGCTCCTGTGGCTGTTAGAAAAGGAGTTAAAACATGTACTCAACATCCTGCCTCACAATTTGTTTCATCTTGTATTGTGCATTTGTTTCTTCTCTCTCTTCCATATCTATCCCGCAGAGTTGAAAGAAAGCACTCATAATACCTAAGTGGAAAGAAGCTATGGTCGAGGAGATGACAACCTTGAAAAAGAATGGCACCTTGGAACTAGTGTTTCCTCAAGAGGGAAAGAAATCAGATGGTTGTAAATGGGTGTTCACAGTTAAACATAAAGCAGATGGAACGGTTGAGAGATACAAGGCGAGACTTGTTGTCAAGGGCTTTACTCAGACATACGGTATCGACTATGAGGAAACCTTTGCTCTGGTAGCAAAGATGAACTCTATTCGGACTTTGCTCTCGTGTTGCTATTTTGAATTGGCATCTTCAACAATTTGATGTAAAAAATGCACTTCTTCATGGTGACTTAGAAGAAGAAGTGTGCATAGATATACCACTAGGTTTCTCTTCATCTTCCTCTGTTACTGAAGGAAGGTGTGTAAATTGAGAAAGGCCCTCTATGGATTAAAGCAGTCACATAGAGCTTGGTTTGACAGATTTCTCAAAGCTTTGTTGAGATTTGAATACAAGGTCATGGAGATCATACTATGTTTATCAAGGGAGATAATGGTAAGATTGCTATTCTTATTGTCTATGTGGATGACATAATCATGAC
The DNA here is from genome assembly GCA_019656275.1 of Rhododendron kiyosumense. NCBI lineage: Eukaryota > Viridiplantae > Streptophyta > Magnoliopsida > Ericales > Ericaceae > Rhododendron > Rhododendron kiyosumense. The sequence goes on from BPLS01000591.1 coordinate 316,950, forward strand.
AAACAATGATGTTGATGAAATACTCAGTCTTAAAGCTTGTCTTGCTCAAGAGTTTGAGATTAAAGACATGGGATCTTTGAGATACTTTCTTGGGATGGAGGTGGCCCGATCTGATAAAGGCATTTTTATCTCCCAAAGGAAGTATATTCTTGACCTTTTGGAAGAAACAGGTATGTTGGGATGCAAACCTGCAGACTCTCCCATTGAGGCTAATCATCATCTTAGTGGAGATGTTGGAGAGCATACAGATAAGGAGAGATATCATAGACTTGTGGATCGGCTGATATACTTATCTCATACTAGACCAGATATTATGCATGAGCCACGTACAGTGCACTTGGATTCAGTTTACCGTATTTTGAGATATCTCAAATCAGCTCCAAGTAAAGGAATTTGTTCTCCAATCATGGTCACCTGAGGTTGGAAGCCTTTACTGATTAGACTGGGCTGGTTCAGTGGATGATAGGTGCTCTACTTCTAGCTATTGCACATTTTTTGGTGGAAATTTGGTTACTTAGCGAAGTAAGAAGCAATCAGTGGTAGCTAGATCAAGTGCAGAAGCTGAATATAGGGCTATGGCTCATGGTGTGTGCGCGCTTTTGTGGTTCCAAACCTTGTTGAAGGATTTGGGGATCTCTGATGGTGGTCCTATGAAGCTTTATTGTGATAACAAAGTGGCTATAAATATTGCTCATAATCCTGTACAGCATGATAGAACGAAGCATATAGAAATTGATCGGCATTTCATAAAGGAGAAGCTGAGTAAGGGTTTGATATGTATGCCGTTTTAACTTTTAAGGTCTGAGAACCAGTTAGCTGATATGTTTACTAAGGGGCTTAGTAGTAAGATCTTTCACCCCATTGTGTTCAAGTTGTGCTTGATAGATATCTTTTGCACCAACTTGAGGTGGAGTGTTAGGTTAGGGTTCACTTTGTTATGTATTTTTTTTTTTGGGTAAATACTTTGTTATGTATTTGTTACTTAGGGAGTTAGGGGTATATTTGTACTTTACTTGTCCACATAAATACAAAGTGTGAAAGAGAGAAACCTAATTTTGGGTTCTCCTTTTCCCTCAAAACCCACATACTTGTCGTCCAAGTTTTCAGCAATTCATTGGTGTCTTTCCTTGGATGCTTTCCGTGGATGCTTTATCGCTAACCACTATAATCTTGCAATTCTTTTATTGATTTTTGTATATGACCAAATTTTTGGGTGTAATACATCTAAGAATATAGTTTTCTTATATAGTCCCCTTTTATTGATAATCATGAATAAGTGAAAAGTACACTGAAGCACCTGTTTTTGTTTCCCGTATTAGTGCCACACTAGTGTTTGTGTCAGCTCAGTTTATGCATTCTCTTTCCTGGAGCACTTGTTTGGCTGTGTTATGCCACATCTTGGACTTCAAGTACTTGGTTGCAGATGCATGATTTTTGCAATAAATCGTGTTACCCATTGTAGCTATCATCCAATACTTTGCCACTTTGGATACTTAAATTTTTTGTCTTCCTATTCTGTTGGCTAATCCATGATAATCATGCGTATGCTTTTGATCTGCAACATATGTGAGCTATTTACATGCTAGCATCATCTTATGTTACAAAGTGGAACATACTTCCCATATTGCAGAATATTTTTTTTATCTTTGTCTCCATGTTTGAAAACGACTTCTTGCCTGAAAAAGGACTTCTCCCTGTGGTTTTGCCCCTTTGACTTTCAAGTCTATGCAACTACCCTAACATGGTTTTAGTTTTTTCGCACTACAACTCCCCTCCAGTCACAAAATTCTTTCCATACTGACCCCATGCACTACCTACGCCTATGTAAAATTTTTTGGCGAGAGAGAGAGTTGGTGTTGTGTTCTTATTCCTCCTAACTCCCAACCCATTAAAAACCCATGGCCCTAAAATCAAGCCACCAGCAGCCTCCGCCTCTCCCCTCTATAGTTCCTGTTGCTGTCCCAAGTTCCCAACTTCACTGGGCCACCAACGCTGTGTATTAGCCTTACAGCAGAAATTGGTTCTATCAGTCTTTCAATTACATGAGCCTAGAACAATTGCTTATGCAACACTTGATACCTTGTCACGGAATCCTGCTCCCATGAAGAAAACGAGTTTCTATGCAAGAGATTCTAGATCACTTCTGCTATTGGCAGGTCTTTTTATATAGGACGGTGTTAGGACTCTCGGAGTATTGCCGCCTACAATTGGAATCGTGGTGGTCTTGGGTGGGGAAATAAGATGTGCTTCACCCTGCAAGGGTTAGGCGGTTTCTGCAATCAAGGACCGCATTCCAAACCCCAATCACAATGGCCTCAGCCTTGTAAAATTCAATTCATTAATCAACTCTATTCCAAATGAAAGATTACAGCCCAATTTATAATTCATGGAAAAGACTCTTCTAATTCCTAGAAGTCTAAATGAAATGAACCTAATCACTAAACCCATTTAATAAGATATTGAATGAACCCAGATATAAATGCATATATTGAACCTACTAACATGTGTTTAATGCATTTGGATGAAAATTAATGCAAGTGAACGCTGCTACAGGTACAGCAGATGCTGTACAGCAGCCGCGCACAGACGAATTTTGTGCCCGTCTCGGGTCCCGCAAAGATGATTGGAGCCGCTCCTTTTGTTCAAAATACTTCGTTTATGGTCCCTGTAAAAAATCACCTCAATCCGATATCGGGAAGGGTGTTTACGAATCATCCAACTTTGCTCCAAAATTTAAGGGTGTTTACGAATCATCCAACTTTGCTCCGATCATCTTTGCAGGACCCGAGACGGGCACAAAAGTGGTCTGTGCGTGGCTGCTGTACAACATCTGCTGTACCTGTTGCATTACTAATAAATTTATGATGACCCTTGAACTACCAAACTACCTTGGACACTTATTTTTGGACCAAGAAGACTTCTCATGCTTGTGCTACCCTTAGCCTTTGGTCTAGGCTTCCAAAACCTATGAGACTTGTCTAACCACTCCATGGCTATGCCATCATCTTTCCAAGTGTATGAACATTAGTAGATCATGCAGTTCCCCTGGAGAATTACACTAAGGCTTGGATTGTAGGGATCAAGGACTAATGGGACCAAATAGCTGAGGTCCCATTCCAGTGTTTGGTTTGCTTGAAGAATCTCATGTAGCAAACAATATATAGAGGGACTTATCAGAGTCAAGGATTCCTTTCCCATTCCAGTGTTTGGTTTGCTTGAAGAATCTCATGTAGCAAACAATATATAGAGGGACTTATCAGAGTCAAGGATTCCTTTC
>BPLS01000591.1:320236-340684 GCA_019656275.1 Rhododendron kiyosumense
TTATGGTTTGAGGCTGGAATCTGAGAATTGGGGGGTGGTGTGGGGGGGTGGGGCGATTAGATCCCACTTAGGTTGGTAATGTGACTTCAGGTTATGGTAATGATCAAGGAATCACATTCTTATTCCAGCCTGATTCGAGTGCAAGAATTAATGGTGATAAGACATCACATTCTCATTCCTTAATTCCCACACCAAAGATGAAATTAAAAAGGATCAAGATGATATAGAAAAGAGCTTTTGACACTCTTACGCTCCTCCTCCCTCCTTTTCGAACACAACATATAGCATGGAAGACATGTGTATTATATATATAGTTTTGCAGTAGTAGGAGCCTCATGAATTGACTAGCGCTTTTTTAAGTAGTATTCCCTCTGTCCCCAAATAAGAGTCCACTTTGAAAAGTAATGGTTAAAAGTATCAATTATCATTTTGTGCCTTTGAAAAGTTAAATGGGTAAAAGTGAAGGATAATTTTGGAAAGTGGAGTTCAAAGTTGATGTGAAAGGTATATACCGTGTAATGATGATGTTTTCTTAATAAGTTGGAATTACAAAACTGAATACTTAAAAATGGATAGAGGGAGTATATGAGTATATTAGAAATTTGGTTTCAAATATTACAAAGTCTTGGTAATTTTTTCTTAACAAATTGTTTATGTTAGTGGAAAACCGTAACTATCACAAAAGAAAGGGAAAGATGGAATAGAAGAAAGGAAAATGAATTAGACATTGAGGATGCTATGGTCATTTACATGTTAGGTTAACGGAGTTAGTGGTGCAGATTAGTCCAAAATGGGCATTGTATACAGTTGTGCAAGCTTAGGGCTAACCAACATCGTATAATGAAATAATTAATTGACTAAATTGGGCAACAATGAGAGGTGATCCTTTTTGAATAGAAGTGAAATACTTTTAAGTCACTAGAAATCTTCTCTTTGGGTAAAACATGCCAACAAGTCGTCAAAGAGAAATTTTGACCCAAATTTGGCTTGGTGTCCAGCTTTTGGTATCTCGATTCTGCAGATCTTGTTGTGAGCTTTCCAGAGTGTTTCCAATTTTCTGAGCTCGGAGCTTAAGCTAGGTCAAATCAATGGCACTTTTGGGTCTTTCGATGGTCTTGGGCCATCTTGTACTCCTTTGCTATACAACATCACCTATTTGTTCTCATAAAAGAGAGTCTGAGAATGTGTTGCCCACTAGGAAGTCAAAGTGAAAATCTGAGACCTGGGCAAGGGGAAAGCGGAAAATGGATTGATTATACACATGGGAGAAAATGTAAGAAGAGACCATCGGGAGCACCTAGAAAGTTCAGGGAGAGAGAATCGACGAGAGTGATAAGAGAGATTTCTTCTGAGCCACTAGAAAATTTCTTACCAGATTTTATCAAATTGGTTTCTGGGAATTTAACTGGAAACCAGCTTGAAGAAAATCCCTCCAATAGAATCATTAAAGGTCAAAGGTCTACGAGACCAATGGCCATAACTTAGGATCATCCCCTTGTATTTTCTATGAACCCAATCGTACTTGTCCTTCACCATGATTGTGCCTCCTTCATTCCTAGTATCTTACCAACCAATATGGCACAGTTTAGCACCAATATGGCGTAGTATCATGGCCTCAAGATCACAGTTTACCACTGCTTCTGTGCATTTCTATTCTCATCAGTCACCACCAAAGCAAGATATATCCAAATTGTCATCGTTCTATTGTAGAGTGTAGACACGTGTTATGAGTACCCATCCACTTATGAATCTATTTATGTCATGCATTTTGCACACATTCCTTTGCAAACGGGAATTCTCACCTTTTCCTCGTATTAGTATCGAAAAAATATCGTTCATTGTAACATGGCATTATATAGCCATATTAAGTCACATGATGGTTTGAGTGAAAACTTTTCTTTGATTTCTTAGGCTATTTTACACTAATCTCTGAGTAGAAAAAGAGGAGATTCCCTCTAATGTTATGAGAGCGTGTCGCTGTTGTGTTAAGTCTCCTTTTTCAGCTCATTGTTGATATTATGTGGAGGTAAAAGGATAAATTCCTTATTTGGCGTCAGAACCTAAATGAATGATCCTCACTGCTTGAGGCATCAGAACTTGTGTCAATGTACATTGTTTTTGTTGACCAAAAGTGTCGCTATCCAAGTGGGATGTTCGAAAAATATATTGAAAATAATCATCAAACAGGCATTATATATGAGGGATTGTGTTTTTTAAACTCAGAAACTAGTAATAAGCAATGATTCCCATTTCCCATGTGGTGCTAAATGCTTATCTAATAACATAGAAGCAAACTAATTCTCTATAAATCCATGGTTTATGATATGCAAGAGGGTTATAAGACAACATTAATAATGTCTTATATTTGCACAGGGGGAAATTTTTAGCATAATATGCTTTTAGTAGGACTGTAAATGAACCGAGCAACTCGCGAGAATATGCTTTTAGTAGGGTTGTAAATGAACCGAGCAACTCGCGAGCTCGGCTCGTTACTAAACGAACCAAGTTTGAGTTTGAGTTCCAGTTTTTGGTTCATTTGTTGAGCTCTGCTGGGCTCATTCAACAAAAGCTCGGCTCGTTAAGTGAGGCTCGACTCGATTAAAGACGAATGACTAAGCTCGGCTCGTTAAGGCTCGAGCTCAAACTCAAGTTTTTGGCTCTTTTAGTAAATGAGCTGAGCTCAAGCTTGACAAAGCTCGGCTCGGCTACAACCCTATGCTTTAGCTCTAATCGTGTTGTTGCTTTCCTCTGTGAGTTCAGCATTATGGCTGCGTAATTCCACAACAGTTTGAAGACATTTCAAACTCGTATTCTTTAGGACGGTATCTGAGGGCGAAGCCACTTGTGGGGTCAAATGACCTCACCTACTTGCAAATTCCCTTAGCATATGTGTATTTTGTTGTGTTTCATACATGACGCATTAGAAGATTGCCTAAGGACCCCCATTAATAAATTACAACCTTAGCCATTTTATTATTGCCAACTACGGGACATAAAATCGAAACCCCTGAACTACCAAGAGCAAAACATGTACACAACTAGGTAAAAATCATGGGTCACTTGCCGTTGCTGTGTAGGCTCTGTTGTGTTTCATCTAAGAATGCATGCATTGAGCTTCATGGTAAAATTCTCCTTGTGGTAATAAATTATTCACTTACCAAAGAAAGAGTAGTAACCAAAACTCTGTGAAAGTCAGTATGGGAAGGAGAAATGAGAATCAGAGTTGTATGGGCATAACTTAGATCAGTGTTATATTAGAGGATTTGTTGGATTTTAGTTATTGCAATGTGTTACGGCACAGAATGCTACCGTCTTTACCTCAGGATTGTATAATAGTGATCGGAAAATGGTACATGAGTGTATGGGTGAACAGAATGATGTTTTGCCAAGTGTTGAACCAGTTTAGAGCATCTCTATTATACAGGTGATAAAACGGACGCCTGTGAAAGTCAAATTTTGGCATGCCACCATGCCTCTTAAAATGCTCAAGTGTAGCAACCTGGCTCCAGTGCAAGAAATGCTCTTTCTTGGATTTTATTACTTAAAAAATATATGTGTTCAAACTACTGTTTGGTCCCAAAGAGAAATCGAGAAGACTACGATCTAAATTTAGAAGATGCTGCAACAAAATTTCAAAAAAGGTTTATGGTTTGGTCATTGTCAAATTTGGACCATTCTAATTTCTACCTATGCACTGGAGAGCTTTAGAAGTGGATTGTGGTCATGTTTTGCATTTGACAATTGGTTAAGCCGTTGCATTGGAGTTGCTCTTAATTGCATGGTTACCCTGGTAAGAGGATATTTTGTCTGATGTTTTCATGCCAAAAATCGATAACAATCTTCTCTTGCTTAGGAACATCCTAAATCCTTCTGAAAGTGGTAAATATTTTTTGTTGTTGGATGCAATAAGCTACCTTCTCTGCGTTCTTATCCCTTTCGGGTATATAGGTACCGTGCCATCACCAGTGCCTACTATCGAGGTGCTGTGGGTGCACTGCTTGTGTATGATGTTACTCGCCACTCTACATTTGAAAATGTTGAAAGGTGGCTTAGGGAGCTGAGGGATCACACTGATCCCAACATCGTCGTCATGCTCATCGGCAACAAATCGGATCTCCGACACCTCGTGGCAGTTTCGACTGAGGATGGGAAGTCATTTGCCGAGAGGGAGTCTCTCTTCTTCATGGAAACCTCTGCTTTAGAAGCTACTAATGTGGAAAACGCGTTTTCTGAAGTTCTGACTCAGATCTACCGCATTGTCAGCAAAAAGGCTATGGAATCTGCAGATGATGGAGCTGCTTCTGCTGTTCCTTCCAAAGGGGAGAGAATCGAGGTTGGTAAAGATGTGACGGCAATGAAGAGAGTCGGGTGTTGTTCGAGCTAGGGTTTTGAATTGGATTTGATTGGTTTCAATTCGAATGTGGCTGTGGTTTGTCGTGCTGCATCTTTCTTGTAGACTGTGAATCTTGTGTAAAATTCTCTCTCAAAGATGCTTATAATAGGAGAAAATGTGGGATTAAATTTTTTAAGCAATGTTTTTTTGACCATGATTTACTATCGTACGTTTATGCGGGGAAAGAAACTTGCTTAAGGATGTGATTTAACGTCTATTGATAATCATTTGGAGGGTAGCTGAAGGGGATAATTTAGTAAAATTAGTTTGATTATTCTTGTCTGTTGGAGTTCAATTTGATTGCTTTTGCTATTTCAGGTCTTTTTGGGTTTGGTACGCATTTTTTCACCAATCACAACCTTAGGTCAGGTGCAACGTAAACCTGGGAGGGTGGTTTATCTGCCTGACTTGTTTCCTTTGACTAGGTGAATGCCGACATGCATAGCACGTCATTCATGCCCGTTGTATCAATGCGTTTTGGATTTTGTTTAAATTATGGCTGTTGTTGATCATAGCAAAGGTTATATGGTTAAGCTTGATTAAGTGTATCATTAGAAGTTGGTAGTTGTAGAAGTTATGGCCTAGATAAGTTTTTGCACAGAAAAAGAGGTTTCAAGTTATTCAGCTACATGCATGACTTTGACTTTAGGGTTTTTTATACAATTGCCAAAGGATTACTGGATTAGACATAGCAAAAGGTAGAGTTTATTCTAGCCAGACAAAGCTCTTGGTGTGTCAGTTGTTCATACCAAAAGGTTGTGAAGACTAGAGTTGGTGGAAGGTGCCTATTTGTCTGTTGGGGTGTTGATTGTTGGGTTGGAGGTTGAGGTGCTTGAGTCGTGATCTCCTTTCTTGCTTTTCTTGTTTGGAGTGTTCGGTGGCTAAACAAGTAGTGCTTCTGAACGGTCTTCTGTTTCTGTGCTGTTATCCAAAGAGGAGATGGTATGCACATTGAACTTGAGTTGACTGATTCCGGCATAGTTGTGCATGTAAGCTTTCAATGTGATGAGGCATTTCTTTGGTTCAACTAGCATGTGAAGTATTGGGAGGGCAAGTTGTCCCTGCATTTAGTTGGTAGTTAGATATTTTTTAAATGTAAAGTGGTTGAGTTCACTTGTAATGAATAAACTGTGTTTTTTAGAAGCATTTTTTAGAAGCAGCAACAAAATTCTATAACATTACAGGAGCAGATGTTTAGGTGTTGTAGTAGTTACCATGATTGTAGTGCAGTTGCCTCTGGTATTAGTATGTCGAAGATGAAACTTGATGAGTTTCGTGTGGCAAGTCTTCGACCTGTATTTGCATAATTGTGTGAGGATCGATGCGAGAAATGTGATATTAAATTTTGTAGGTAAAGATTAGAGTACCATAGTTTTGAAGTTTTCAGTTGCAGACCAATTGCCACCGGAAAAAAAATCCATCTTCACAAGGAAAAATCCACCTTTGCTGGGAAAAACCTGTCACCAATCACATTATAAGAATTCAAATTCAACCAAAAGATATATACCAAGTAAAAATTTCGTGAAACCAGTCAAAAGCAAGCCTCTCCTACTCCAAATACTCATAAGGAATTAGGGAATACACGCTTAAGATCAACCACACCAAACAACGGATGGATCTAATAATGACAACTCATGAGTTCCTAATCAGCCTTGCAAAAGGAATGATACCGGTGAGAATGTATTGAACTAATAAGGGATAATCAACACCATCAACCATTCTCCTACAAAGTAACCCAACAAAATGAGATTACGTACAAATACGGCTAATAACTTTTTAATCTGCCTAGTGATTCATACTAACCAGGATTCCAAAAAAGACTTAATAAAGAGCAAGGCTAATATCCAAAGCTGAAAAAGTGAACATAAAACATACCCAAAATCTTTCCAATGAACTTCGGAGCTCCACTTAAGCTTCAGCTTTCAAAATCATCGCAATAAACTACAAAAATCCAACAATTTGAAAAAAAAATCAAAGTACTAAAAGAATGGAACAAAACGCATGAAAAATAGGAACTTAAAAGAACAAGAAGAGAGTATAAAATTAACTAATTATTAGGTGCAAATCTCCATTTCAATTCTTTATCCAATCGTAACAAGACAAGCTTTCTTGTTTCCTTTACGTAAATCTCAGTAGAAATCTTATAGATTCAGATATAGGCTTCCATTTCTCTCCGCCTGCTTTGCCAACCTGGAATTCACAGATGTCACTAATTTGGTAATAGGGAAAACTAAACTTCCATTCGGTTAGTAAGAAATTAAAGCAAAATAGTTCTGATTCTACATATCTAATGTTATTTTTTTAGCGCGGTTCAAAAAAAAAAATGTTATTTTTTTAGCAGCTGGATTGAAGTCAACTCACTCTTCAATTACACAAAAAACAAATTATCAGTCAAAATACCAATTCAAGAATTGAGCTCTATTCCCCATATTAGAGTAAGTATAAGTCCAGCAAATCTAATCACATCACTACATATTGGAAGTTGAAATCCGGGTGTTATGGCACTCGAAAAATAGAATGCCAGTTCCATGAAAACTATTACATCAGAGAGTATTCGTAAAATTTTTTAAAAAAAGGTGAGGATATACATGCGGAGCAGATTCGATCGGCCCTGTCCATAGTTTCTCAATGACATTCCTGCAGCTGCAAAATAATTCTCAATTGTGATCTTCTGATTTTACTGTATTCTTGTTTCTACGAATTGCATGCACAATATACCTGAAATTCTGGTTGATTGGGCGTAGATCTTGGAAGTGGTGGTAAGTTGGAGCTTCAAAAATCTGTAAGAGTAAGGAATGGAAACCCAAAAATTCCTAATATGTGATCAAGTGCTTTGAAATAAAACAAAAGGAAACGATTACATAAGGTTTGATTTCGGAATCAGAAAGTCTATGGGTACATACATTCATGTACATACACTACGTACATAAGCATTTTCGACTTGTCTCAGGTCTTATAAAAATGATCCGAACCGTTCATTTTGTTTAAAATAGTTTATTTACAATCCTCATAAAAAATCAACTAAAATCGGTATCGGTAAAAGCATTTACGATACATTCAACTTTGCTTTAGAATTCAGGTTTGGATTCTATAACAAAAGTAGATATTTTGTAAACGCCTTTACTGATATCGGTTTGAGTTAATTTTTTACAGAGATCATAAACAAACTATTCTGAACAAAATGAGCGGCTCGGATTTTTTTTTGTAGGACTTGCTACAGATTTAAAGTGCATATGTACGCAATGTCTGTACATGAGTGTATGTACCTATAGCAACACTCTTTCGGAATAGATATGAATTTTTCTAAAGATCGAAGTAGCAATTCTCAGTTCCCACAAAACCCACTCCAAAATTCCTACTAAAGCCAATAGTCAGCCAATCGAAACCCACAGCGATTAAAAACTTAACATGCAATAGAAATCAAGAAGGGGAAAAACATCAGAAACTAAAATATTAAAAGATGATTACTGGCGGTAACGAAGCGGCGGTCGTACTGCATGCGCTTGTGAGCCCTGCCACTTGGCTTCTTCTTCTTGTCCTGTTTGGCCACCTTCGAGGTTTGGCCTTTCACCTTGCCAGCACGAGCCAGCGATCCGTGAACCTTTCCTGCAAAAAGAACAACCCAAAATTAACAATCAAGGATAATCATCTACATATTTCGAGAAATCGATTCGAAACCCTGGAAGGCATCACAAAGAAGCCAGTGATTGAGATCCGTACCATCGAGCAGTATCGTCTCAAGGGGAGGCCACAGAAGGTGGTCTCCGGAGTCCGGAGCGAGGCGGAGGAAGTTGGGCGGAGGCGGAAGAGAGAAATAGCGGAGGAGGTGGGAGGAGGAGGGTTTTCTTCGTGCTTCGTGGTTGTCGCCATCTGCAAAATGGGATGGCGTGTTCTTTTTGATGCTGTGGAAAGTCATCAAGCGCGAACATCGTGCCACATGGGGAAAGTGGTAAATTACAATTATGGGCAACCGTAGCCGTGCATAAGGCCAACAATTGAAGGGCATAATTGTCCCAATCAGCCAAAATTGGCAAGCGAAAGTGCTTCTTATTATGGAGGGGAAGGAAAATTTTCAAGGGGGCTGATGCTCTGTTTGACAGCAAGCTTTAGGCCACAAACTTCAACATTTTACGAACTGCCAAATAATTCCGGTCCTAGTGAGTGAATTATATGGTGGATGGTTTCTTATCCATATTTTATGGGAATATATAGTAATGTTCAGAAATGATATCGTGGCCTTTACGGATTGCATACATTCACCGGTGCTTGGGCAAGCTGCATTTGTCATTGTTGAGTGTGCTTCGGTTTTTATATGGGAATGTGTTATTGAGTTATGAATGTTTGTTTTGGGTACTTTATCGTCCTGTGTCTTATCTCTTACAGTCCTGTATCTCTATAATTTAATCTTTTCGGATTTTTTTAAAATTAATTACCATGGCAGCGATCTTCTCAAAAAAAGAAAGAGTTTATCGGGTTCAATTAAATTGTGATTACTGTAATCCTCTTAGCTAGCCAAGCAATTGGATGGAAATCATGTCAAAGCACTAATTCGATAATGTAGTACTCCCTCTGTCCCTTTTTTAGAGTTCGGTATTCAATTTTGGGCTGTCCCTTAATAAGTGTCCATTTTGTAAAGTTAGTGGATAAAAATTGGTGTATTGTCTATTTTATCCCTAAAAATAGATTTCATTTTGAAAAGTTAGTGAGTAAAATTGTAATGATGATGGGTAAGTAGGGAAAGTGGAGAAAAAAGTTGATGTGAAAGGTATAATGATGATGTCTTTTTAATAAGTTAAAATTACGAAGCATGACACTTAAAAAGAGACGGAGGGAGTATTAATTTTCGTAACAAACCACCGACACCAAGATTGGTGGTTTTAATTTGTCGGATGATTCCAGCAACTATTTAATTGAAAGTCAATAATTACTACTACTAGTTTTTGATTAATTTGACCTTTGGATTCAATCAGTCTTATTAGTGACTGACTATATGATACAGTGTTGTTTGCCACTGAACGTTCTGAGTATATAAGTTGTTCTCCAAGTTCAAGTTTTCAGTCAAACTAAGGTGATCCTATAATTTTTTTTTTTCTTGGCATTTTACATTTCAGATTGTAAATTGTAAATTTTTAGATTATGATTAAAATATATAATGAATGTTTAGAAGATATATGCAGAATAACTTTTGCAACAAAGTTGTGTTAAGGAGTATACCATGTTCATAATGGCATAATAAAAAATGGATAATCAAAAGTTACCACATCAGATTTTGAGTATATATCCATTTAAGAGATTGCAAAAGTTAGCTGTAAGGGGATGAAAACAATTGATGCTATAAATTGCACCGGATTGCAACGGCTTTCTTGTGCCTATTCACCGGAACCCTAATTCATTGTCGGTAACCTGCAAAACAGATAAGGGGTGAGCGCATCTTTGCCTCTCGTGGCAAAGGCCCTTCAATGTCTAAATTAGTCTCACCTACTGTAGGGAGGTATTCCCAAACAGGTACAATTAGTAGCCAAACACGTGATGTACGGGAGCACGTGGTGAATACGATAGGTCATACCGCCGGGTAGGGCGGTGAACGGTGATATAGACCAGTGACATGAGAAGTCATTGGTCCAGGTATTCTGTTCGGCATTATAAGGGCAAAGGACATGTGAAGTCATTTGTCCAAATATAATGATAAGGACCAGTTGCGTGTGAGGTCATTGGACCAGACAGTCTGTTCAGCTATGGGATAGCCGAACAGAGCGAAGAACTATTGAAGAAGTTGCCCTAAATCGTGAGGCAGCAAGAATGCTCTAGAAGGTTCTAGAACAGTGATATTCTGTAAAGAGATGAGATCCCGAGTATATAAGATCAAGGAAGACACCCAACGTGAATGGGATATTCGGGTGATTACGGGAAAGAGTCCCGAAAGAACTAAGCTATTATACCGATAAGGGAACGAGAATCTGAGGGATACTAGGTTTCCTATACGAGATAGGAATCCTAGGGCAACAGGGATACTTGGGCAGCATGCATCCGTGAATCTATAAATACATGGTAAACCTGGAGGTAAAAGGTACGCAATACTTGGTATTCATATTTTTCTCCTACTGATAATTAGGGTTTGTTGATTAGTACGTGACACTAACTTTGGCATCAGAGGGCCTTTGCCACGAGAGGCAGTGGTGCGCTCACCCCCTATCTGTTTTGCAGATTAGGGTTGCGACGACGAATTAGGGTTCCGGTGAAGAAACACGAATAAGCCGTTGCACTTCAAGTTGATCCGAGGTATCAATTGTTTTCATCCCCCTACAATTGGCGCCGTCTGTGGAAAATGAAAGAATTCCCTGAAAAACAACCGTGGTGGGAGAAGATTCAATCACACTGTTTGATCCAAAGAACCAGTTGGGTAGGGGAGGAGATAGGTCCCCACCAAGTGCTCCAAAAAAGCCCACTGGTGGACATGGCAGGAAAATGATAAGCAGAGATAACTCCAAAGAAAAAGGGGACAGAACTGCCACGGGCTCCACGAGAAGGAGCAAGTTCCGCCGAGGAGAGGAATCAATAGCATACTCGAGAAGTATACATAGTAGCGAAAATATCCTCGATAAAAAGAGGAAGGAAATCGAAGGATACGTTCGTTTAATCAAAAAACGAGAATATAAGATACAAGAGTTACAGCGGGTAAGAGAGCACCCAGAAGATTCCGGACTTTCACGAAGGAATTTCGAGGGAGACAGACAGACTCTGCTAATCCATAAAAAGACTCATTCACGGGAAAGAAGGAGCAGGAGCAAGAGTCCTATCACGAGATGATATGAAGCTTCTCCACGAAAAATGAGAAGCAGTAGTAAAGATCAAACACCAGAAAGGCAAAGGGCTTCTTCACGAAAAAGAAGGAGCAGAGATCGAAGTTCTACCCCCAAGGAAGAGAAAACAAGGAAGTATCACCGTGACAGGTACGAGAGGCCTGATGTTGACTGGGCCAAAGTCACGACTCACAAGCAGAAGGAAATCGAGGATGGAACAGTGACTGCATGAGAAGCAGCATGGAAGGCCCTGAGTAATATTGCAGCCTCCCCTTTTACAAGGAGACTACAAGAGGCTATGTTGCCGAGCAGAGTGAAGCACGGAACGTTCTTGCTTTACGAGACAAACGCGGATCCCGTAGCTCACATATAGCACTATCAGCAAGCTATGTTCATGCACGATGGCGATGATGCCATCTTATGCAAGATGTTCCCTTTGAGTCTCGGCAAGGTTCCTTTGTCTTGGTTTCATAAACTGGCCCCACGATCCATACGAGGATGGAGGCAGGTGGCTGAAGAATTCACTGCTCGGTTCTTAACCAGCAGAAAGGCCCAAAAAACGTTTGAAAGTCTTTCTACCATGAAGCAGGTAAATAACGAGCCGATCAGAGATTATGCAAAGAAGTACTGGGAAACTTTCAACGAGATTGAAAGTTGAAGTAAGGAGTATGCTATTACAACCTTCAAAACTGGTTTGCCTGTTCGGGGAGAACTGCGTCGTTCATTGAATAAACATCCAGTAGCAACGTTGGTTAAACTGATGGAACAGATAGAGCAACACGCCAGAATGGAGGATGACATACTCCGGGAGGATGGCAGGATTGTTGCCAAACAGCCAAAAGTACCAGTTAAAAAGGTGGATAAGCCAGAGCCTAAGACTTACAGGGATAGAAAGGAATTGGAGCAGGCCAAGAAAGAGCCGTACAAGGATAAGTAAGCTCCTGACCACAAGTCTTTCTTTTCTATCACCACGGTTTGGAAGGAACCAATTTATAGGATTCTTTATCGAATAAAGAATCAGCCATACTTCAAGTGGCCCCCAAGTCTTGGCGGAGATAAGGACGCAAAATGTGCTACGAATCAGCATTGCAGCTACCACAAAGATTGGGGCCATATGACTTTATATTGTGAAATGTACAAAAGACACCTTGACGACTTGGTCTCTCGGGACTATCTCAAGAAATTTATCCAGGAAGATTCCAAGGACAAAGGGAAAGTCATGGAACTGGATTACGAGCAAAATCTTAAAGGGGTGATCCATATGATACATGGGTTGGCCACACCTTATACGAGAAATGAGGATAGGCTATTACAAAGGCAGGTTAAGCACGATCAGCACGTGATGCGATTGGGAAACAAGAGAGGGCGAGAGAACGATGTGTGCAATGAAAGCATAGCATTCACAGATGATGATCTGGGAGAAGTCCAAATACCCCACAACGATGCTTTGGTCATAACCCTACGAGTTGGGGAATATGACATCGAAAGGATTCTAGTGGATTCAGGGAGTTGTACAGAGGTAATGTACTGCGATGCGTTTAAGAAGCTGGGGCTGGCCCAAACGGACTTAGAGCAATCTACAACACCCCTGATTGGGTTTGGTGCGAGAGCAGTCTGGCCTCTTGGAAAAGTAACATTGCTTGTTCGGGCTAGATCAGTTATGTTGAGAACAGACTTTTTAGTTGTAGATGTTCCTTCTTCCTATAACGTGATTATAGGGAGGACATGGCTGCACAAAATGCGAGCCACATCTTCAACTTATCACCAGATGGTGAAATTTCCAGGATCTAATGGGGTCGAAGTGATTAGAGGCAATCAGAAAGTGGCCCAATAATGTCTAATTTCCATCATTAAAAGAGCCTCAAAGGCCCATCACGTTCATACGTTAGAGGTACCAGATCAACCAACTATCGAGGATGTCGGAAGATGTCCGACAGATAAGGTGGTCGAAGGCCTGGAGAAAATTCAGATCAACGAGACTGATCCTGAAAAATATTTCTTAATCAGAGAATCATTGCCAGCAGATGAAAATGCTAAATCGATAAAATTTCTGAAGGAATATGTCGATGTATTTGCATGGGTGCCAGAAGAAATGCCCGGGGTAGATGCAGGTATAATCTGTCACTATTTAAATGTTGACCCTCAGCATAAGCCGGTCATTCAGAAAAAACGCAGGGCAGCCATGCAGCATGTGGATGCTGTAATTGAAGAAGTCAATCGTTTGCTGGAGGCGAAAGCAATACGTGAGGTTTACCACCTTGAGTGGTTATCCAACACTGTGGTTGTAAAGAAGAAGAATGGGAAGTGGCGTGTCTGTGTAGACTTCACAGACCTAAACAAGGCGTGTCCAAAAGATAGTTTTCCTCTTCCGAGGATAGACCAGTTGGTTGACGCAACTGTTGGATACGAGCGAATGAGTTTCCTAGACGCATATCGAGGATATCATCAGATTGCTATGTTTGGACCTGATCAAGAAAAGACTTCTTTTATCACTCCAATAGGGTTGTACTGCTATAGCGTTATGCCATTTGGGCTAAGAAACGCTGGGGCAACATACCAAAGACTTGCAACCAACATGTTCAAAAAGCTGCTTGGAAAAACTATGGAAGTTTACATAGACGATAAGGTAGTAAAGAGTCAAGATAAACAGGGGCACATAATGGATTTGAAAGAAGTTTTTGAAATTTTGAGGAAGTATAAACTGAAGCTCAATGCCTCGAAATGTGCGTTTGGAGTCGGTTCGGGGAAGTTCCTAGGCCATTTGGTGACCATGAGGGGAATTGAGGCCAACCCTGATCAAATTGCAACCCTGCAAAGGCTACAAAGTCCCAAAACCACAAAGGAAGTCCAGAGGTTGACCGGGATGGCTGCAGCACTTAATAAATTTATCAGCAGGTCAAGCGATAAGTGTAGACCCTTTTTTAGTTATTGAAAAAGAGGGAGGGATTCAAATGGGGAGCCAAGTGCGAGCAAGCCTTCCAGGATTTGAAGAAGTATTTGGCCGAGCCTCCACTTTTGTCAACTCCGTAGCCAGGTGAGTCTCTAGTCTTGTACTTAGCTGTTTCTGAACATGCTGTTAGTGCAGTCCTGCTAAGGGATTTAGGAACTGAGCAAACCCCCATTTATTATGTTAGCAAGACACTACTAGATGTAGAAACGAGATATCTGCCCCTAGAGAAACTTGTCCTGGCACTTAGGACAGCCACAAGGAAATTGCCACACTACTTCCAAAGCCACAAGGTTGTGGTTTATACTGAGTTCCCGCTGAAATCATTGCTACGAAAAGCAGATTTCTCGGGAAGGATCTCGACGTTGTCCGTCAAGTTAAGCCAATATGATATCGATTATCAGTTGCGTACAACAATTAAAGGCCAAGTGTTGGCTAATTTTGTGGCAGAGTTCTCTCCTGCAGTAGCTCTTCTGCCTCCTACGAAAAAGGAACATGAGACTAAGACATTGTCCACGAAGAGCAAAGTCTCAGCCGAACAGGACCCCATGGAATGGAAGTTATTCGTTGATGGATCAGCTTGTAATACTGGTTCAGGAATTGGGGTTGTCCTTTTTCCTCCTGAAGGAATAATGGTCGAACTATCTGTTCGGCTTGGTTTCAGTGCATCAAATAATGTAGCGGAGTATGAGGTACTCTTAGCTGGATTAAAGAATGCAAGGACTTTGAAAGCAAAACGAGTCAAGGTGTATTGTGATTCATAGCTCGTGGTAAATCAACTCTCCGGGGAATACCAAGCCCGAAATGAGAAGATGGCAGCCTACGTGGAGGCAGCCAAAGATTTACTTGATACCTTCGAGAGGGTTCATATTGAACAGATAAGTTCGGGACAGAATGCTCATGCCGATTCTCTGGCTTGGTTAGCTGCAGCTGTTCCAACTGAACTCAAGCGGAGGGTAGTAGTTGAGTATTTGACAGAGCCGAGCATTGAGAGAAGTGTAGAGTTGGTTTTGGACGTGAACCAAGGTCCGAGTTGGATGGACCCGATTGTGGGCTTTTTGCGAGATGAAACGCTCCCCACCGATAAAAAGGAAGCTCATAAGATCAAAACCAAGTCTGCAAGGTTTTGGCTGTCCCCAGAGGGTAAGTTATACAGAAAATCCTTCACGGGCCCATATTTGCTGTGCGTACATCCCAAGATGGTGCAAAAATTTCTTCACGAAATCCATGAGGGAACATGTGGGAGTCATGCTGGAGGCAAATCCATCGCCCACCGAGCAATTATCCAAGGCTACTGGTGGCCACACATGCAGGAAGATGCAGAGGTGTATGTGAAAATTTGTGAGAAGTGTTAGAAATTCTCACTAATGATTCGAACACCAGTAGAAGACTTGGTGCCATTAACGAGTCCTTGGCCGTTTGCTCAATGGAGAATGGATATTGTGGGTCCACTACATAAAGCAACTGGGAATCGAAAGTTCCTGCTAGTGGCAACAGACTATTTTACTAAGTGGATAAAGGCAGAACCACTGGTCAAAATCACTGAACATATGATAGAGAGGTTCGTGTGGAAGAGTATCATCACTCGCTTTGGGGTCCCTTATTCATTGATCATTGACAATGGATCCCAGTTCCAGAAAAAGTTCAAAGCTTTTTGTGCCCACTATGGGATACGCAATTATTACTTAACTCCAACCTACCCTCAGAGTAACGGACAGGCAGAAGTATCCAACAAGACCATTCTTGACGGGATTAAGAAGAGGTTGGACAAGGCTAAGGGGAAATGGCCCGATGAATTGCCACTTGTTCTTTGGGCACATAGGACAACACCTAAGAGATCTACGGGAGAGACCCCCTATTTGTTGGCATATGGCACAGAGGTAGTCATACCTCTAGAAGTGGGCCTTCCTACCAATAGGACTATATTGGTCGAAAGTGGAGGCAATGATAGGGCCCTTGAAATTGAGCTTGATCTCGCCGAGGAAAGGAGGGAAAGGGCCCTGGTACATCTGGCTTCTTACCAGGTACAGCTGATGAAAAACTATAACAAGCATGTTCACCCTCGAGAATTTGGGGTTGGGGACCTTGTACTACGAAAGGTGCTCGGCAACACAAAGGTAGCCAAGGAAGGCAAGCTGGGGGCCAACTGGGAAGACCCGTATTGAGTAACCGAGATTGTGGACATAGGGGCCTATAGATTGGCTGATCTGGACGGTAATCCAATTCCGAGGCCTTGGAATGTCCATAATCTGAGAAAATTCTTTGTTTAGAAGAATTGAGTTTTCTTTTAGGATGCACTACGTGATTGTGTGGGAATTACAAATAAAATTCCCTTGTTTTAGTTTTTGATTTTATTCTGTTTTACTTGCAAGAGGTACGAATAACGCCCCATTGAGTTCAAGTTTATGAATAAAGTCATTTCTTTCCAAGCATATCAAGCTTTTTGAAATGTTCGTTTTTGAAATATGAAATATGGAGTTTGGTATTATTTTCCTTTTTTATATTGGGGAGCAGAGAATAGGCACGAATGCCACATACGAATATACGTAATATGCATGGTAAAGAGAATACTTAGCTTAAACCAAATACGAAATATTTAGACCAAACACTTAAACCTTGCATGTTTGATAATAGGGTACGAAATACCTGAGTTGCGTACGACTAAACGCTATGATACGAAATACTTGAGTAGAATTGCTTCTTTGAATTTCGTAAACTTCAAAAGGCTTGCTTTCGGTTAAGTACGAGATGTTTAAAGTAAGTACGAGAAACTTCAATTTGTTTAAATACGAGAAATTTAGGGATTTAAACTAAGTACGAGAAACTTAGAAACATATGAATAAATGTTTCCTAAGTATGAAACACTTGGGGTCAATACGTAACGAGAAATGTTATTTTGACTAAGTACGAGATTCTTAGCCAAATGTATGCATCTGAATATATGCATCTGTAGCGAATAAGAGCATACGTGACCATGCTCAAATGTCTAAGTATGAGAAACTTAAGAATTTGTCAAATTTCTCCTAGTACGAGTGCATATGAAAACATGCACAATTAGCTTGTGCTTTAAAAAAAAAATAGGCATGCAAACAGAAATTATCTAAGTACGATTAAACTTAGAAATCCAACCTTACAGGTTGGAACTACGAAGGTCATGAGATGCCAAGCAAACAGAAACCAAATATTATGCCACACGGAGCCGAATACTTGTGCGATCAAAAGTACGAAAATACTGGTACCACGCATGGTTTAAAAAAGAAAAAACTATGGTCACGCAAGGCCAGTCGAACTGTTTGAGTCTAAAATGAAAAATGGAACTAAATTACTTTCCTGCTAATTTAGTCTAGGTTTTGAATCTCTGGTGGAGCGTCAGTTCCAGCAACACCATAACCAGCAACGGCATTCTCCTCTGAGACGATGGTCTCAATGGTCACCTCCTGAACAGAGGTATGTTCAATTGCAGCATCCTGAGAATCTTTTTGAATCTCTTCATTAGCATCAGCAAAATCATCTGTCTGTTGATCAACATCATCAATAGAGGGCTCATCAGATTCCCGAGTAGCTGCAGCATGGCGGCTTGGTAAGTCATTGTCTTCCGAGAGTGGAGAGTCTTCTGCAACCCCCACCTTTGTTAGACACGCCTCCCAGCAGGCAACCCAGATCTGGTTTTGTAAGGCCGACATTTGTTCCACATAGCTGGCCGTGGTAGCATCAAATCCTTTTTGATAGCCCTCCTCGAATGCAGTCTTCTTCGTGCTGTCAATTTCTGCCAAAGCCTGGTTGAGGCTTCCTCGGCAGTCACAAGTCTGCCTTTCGCCTCAGTGTAATTTGCCTTGGCATTGTCTCTCTCTTTCTCTCTTTCTCTCTCTCTCTCTCTCTCTCTCTCTCTCATTATTGTTTGAAGTTGCCTGGTGTTATCCCGTAGAAGCCTGTTCCTTTCGGATTCAACTTCTTGAAACTTTTGGCCAAGCGTGACCATTTTTTGAATAAACTGAGAACACCGAAGTAAAAAAAGGGGTGCGTGTTACGAATAAACATAAAAGAAATCTAAAGCTTGGTTAAAGTAACCTACCCTTATTCCACTGACGAGACCAGTGGAAACAAGCTGATTAGATGGAGATCCGGCTTCCTTTTGCATGTCCACCGGAAGCAATAGCCCTTGTGCAAGTGCTATCGCCGTTTCCGAGGAGCTGGCACTATCCCCGATGTGCACGGGGCGATCTCCCCTAATGAGTAGGGGAGCCCATATTTGGGGAAGTGCTTGAGAAGGTGGTGATTGGGGCTGAGGTGTGTCCACATCAACTTGTGTGGCTGGGACAGTTGTGTCTTCAGTCTTGGCGCGCTTATCTCAATGGGCATCTCCAACCTCAAGAGAGGCATCTAACTCACGAAGAGATACGGTAGACCGGCTGGTGCCCCCCTGTTACGACGAGCAGGTGGGGGAGCATGCCCAGTAGAAGCTGCACAGCCAGTGCCACGCCCCCGTACAGACACGATAAGAAGAGAACTTAAATTCATAGGCTGATGGGCCATGGTACCTGAACCAGTTGGAGATGGGGAGTAGCCCGAGGAAGAAGATTGGCTGGTGCTGCGATGGGGTGCTGACTGTTCGGGCTGATGTTGGGAGGAGGTCTATCGTCGAGAGGACCTTCTTAGTATCAAGCGAGGCAGTGGCACGCCTTCTGAAATAGGAATTTCACCCGGCTGCCCAGCGATTGTCACTCCAGCGTTGGGTCCCAAGCTCCTTGGCCGCGGAGCAGAAGAAGTCGAGGCACCACTGGTGCTGGGGTTCGCAAGCCTTCTGTCTATAAAACCCTTGTATCGTAGCCCAGCAGGACGTTTGCATCACGTCCACAGCCGGCAGTGCGGGTACCAGGCTCTCCTGTGTACCTGAGAACCCTGTTGATATCAGTTGTTCGGACGTAACTTGGCTCTCGTCTAGGGCGCTTGTTAGCATTGTCTGCTGCACAAATGAAACACAACGAAAATTAGAGACATAAAGAAGTTATGGAAAGGTAGTAAAAGGTAATCACGAAGTGAAAATGGGGCATACGTGGATAGCCCCATATATGGGGGAAATGCAACCCCACCACTTGGCCATCTTCCCCAATAGGGTCGAACGCTCCGGTGATGTAAAGGAAATCAATCTCGTGGTCACGAGCAGAGTCTGGTAAGTTGAGCACGAGACGCTTGTCTACTTTCCTAACTTTGAAATAATACGTGTTGTATTTGGGGTTTAGCACATGCTATACCACCACTGGATGTCCCAAATCCCCAGTTGAGGCCCTAGAATCCTATTCAGGGCTATGATTCCTATCACCAACCTAAAAAAGTTTGTTGAAATTTGCATGGGAGTCAGGCGATACCAGTTCAGAACTTGGCGGAGTAATGGGTGAAGGGGGAAACGAACTCCACCCTCCACAATCGCTACGATAGGGATACACATTCTATCCCATGAACCACCATCCCTATCCACACCTAGGGGAGCGAGTTCGAGCCCTACGATGTCAGGAACGTTGTAATCAGCCCAAAAGGCCGTCATGGCAGTGGGAGTTTCGCAGAGCTTTCTAAATTTACTGGGTTTGAGGGCATTTTCGATTTCGTTTGCTATGAGTACTAAAGAAGCTCCGAAATGAAATACAATTCAACAATGGGTGCGATTGAAACCCTAGAAATAATAGAGAATCTAGGAACAAGATCTCAGATTGAAATACGAGAAATGAAAAGAAGTGAAGGGGCTTACGACGTGGATTATGGCGATTTCTGAGGCTGCAGAAGAAATTTGCAGACGGTGGCGATGGCAGAGTAGTGTGAAGTTTCTCCGTCTGGGTTTTGAAACAGGTAAAAACCCTGAAAAGCACCTCTAGAAGAATATAAGGGGGGTAAAACGGAGACGAAACAACAAGTCTCACGCCATTACGAGTTAAAGTAACGGAAAACAGATGCCGTTTTGACGCCGCTTGATAAAACTTCAGTTCGAAATTAATGTAAGGCATACGAAACATGCCACGTGGAGTCACTACCCCGAGATGGTTGTAGACACCCTAATCTGATTTCCCAATCGTTTTTACTTTTCTTTTTAGTTTCTTGTTCCCCCGATGATGAATTGGGTCAAAAACAGTCTTGAGTAAATGAAATGGCTTGAACTTGGTATGTGTGGAACCCATCCTTAAACCCCAAAGCCCTTAAATCCAAACCCTGACCGGAGTATTAACCTTCGCGCAACCCAATGACTTCATCGCGCGATGATTCACTTGCCACGTGGTGGTCAAAGTCAAACTTTGACTGATTGACCGTCGCGGGGAAGC
>BPLS01000591.1:341084-351577 GCA_019656275.1 Rhododendron kiyosumense
TCCCGAACCCAGATATGGTTATGACGGATTGGTTCCTTAACTTTTTCAAATCAAACAGCGCGACAAGTGCTACAAAATACGGTTCCTTCGGTGTCGGACCTTCAAACCCGAGTGGCGACTTTGTATTTTCGCGAGCGCTTGTCGTCCAGCTTCAAAAGCGCTCCACCGAACCGGCAGCATTTTTCTCTTCTTTGGGGGGGGGGGGGGAACGGAATCCCTACCCAAACAAAAAGGAAAGGAAAATCGGGCGCCCGCGTACCCATAGTGGTGACTCCGCTGGGGATCGAACCAATATTGGTCTATACTTAAAATTTAAATACGCTTGAGAACAACCCCACAAAAGTCTGTCAAAATAGTGAGCTTCGCGCTGCTAAAGAAAGGATTGGTGATTTAACAGGACCTCATGTCCGGCCATCCAATCTGGGGCTTTTTCGATTGTTCTCTTGTGTAGTTTCTTCTAAGTATTGATCAGTAAAGAGAGCCAAAATTTGAAAAGGCATTTGCGAATTTGTGATTCTGTTTCATTAAACAACTTTTTAGAATTCTTCATTTGCATCGATGTGGGATAAGCCTCGTTGGATCGTTTTGGCAATTCGGCACGGTTTACCGGAGCCCGGGGACCCCGAATGACTAACAACCTTCGACGATGATGAGTCATTCTACCGTTTGACTGTTGCTCTGCAGTTACACGGGCAGCATGAGGTATATCTTGGCTTTAGTCCGAGGAACCCGTTACAAACCAAAACCAGCCTTTGCATATACAAAGCACTAGAACTCTTCAAATTAGGACAGATACCTACAGGGTAAGATCTACTTGCATCTAACCCCATATACTGTCTATGTGTTACTGCTTTCATCATTGCACGCACTGTACATACATACCGTTTCGCGTAGGAGCATGTTTAGGGCAACTCCTAGGTTCTCTCTTACAAGTCTGTCTCATGCTTGTTAGGACACTGCTTGACCCAATGAAGAGTCATGCATCCCGATGGTGCATGTTACCATTTTTTCTCGAAAATCCTTTGATCAGCAAGGCTTTGAGAAATCAGTACTTTCTAAATCTTTGTTTATTACCCAATCGAGGTTTCAAACGGAAAACAAGAAACAACGGAGAGAATGCCGTGATGCTTGTGACCGCCTCGGTTATCATGCGAAGCATGTACACCATTTTGGCTATGGCGCTGTGCCGCCTACGCCGCTTCGATTTCAGTATCACGTCATCTACACCGAGTTGTTTCAAGTTCAAAAGTTGAAATTTCGAGAAACGGAATAGTCAAAGCCTTAGATTGTTTTGACATCTCTTAGTATTAGTTGATTCAAATAAGGACACACCCTCGAAAAGATTTTTGAGGATCACTGGCGATGTCCGAACATTATAAGACAGACTTGTCCTTTAGTCTTAGAGTCTAAGGGCGACACTGACGACTGCTGATGTGCTTTCATTTTTAGTCCTTTATTTAGAATAGAATTGCTGCAGGGCCTTTATTAAGCCTTTCTCACTTTCTGCAAGCAAAGTATCTGAATCATTGCACCGCCAAGGAAAGTATCGAGGCAGAAAGCCAAACCCACTTGGGAACGTCTGTATCGCAATCCGGTTCAAAGGCTAGTTAGGTCTCAAGCCTAGTCAGTCACTACGGAAGACTCATCGCGTTCACTGCTTGCCACTTTACAGTCAGCCTCATCTCCTATCCTTGAAGAAACAGAATCTCCGGAATCACCTACTCCATCCTCTGCATCAAGTACCTCAGGACCACCAGTTATGGCAGATCAGCCGCAACCGCTCACTGTGGAAGCTATTCTTATGAACATCCAAACTAGTATCACTGTTATACAACAGAGGGCCGCTCAAATAGATGCCAACATGACCCGCTTGAATGACCTCTTTAACACTTGTCTTCCTCTAGCTGTTCAAGAGGAAGGCGAGGCCGAAGAGGACGTGCACGAGCAACCTGTCATGATCGAAGATCCAGACCATCCAGGGCATTTGGTAGCTTTGCTTAACCCTAGGAGGGCTCAAACTTCTGTTCAAAATCCAAGCACCACTACTGTGAGGACCGTTCAGAACCCTGACATGACTGCTCTGGTCGCCAAGATGGCTAGGCTGGAGGAATCCATTTCAAAGTCTGAGAAGATCAGTGCTGGAGGTATCGATTTGGATCGTCTCTACCTTTATCCTAATGCCAAACTCCCTGACAAGTTCAAAATGCCGGACATGGCCAAGTTTGACGGCAGTGGCGACCCTAAAACCCATCTTTATGGTTACCATGCTGCCATGAAGCTCCTGTCAGTTGAGCCCGAGGCCATGTCTCAACTGTTTCCTCAAACCCTCTCAGGCCCTGCTTTCCATTGGTTCCTGTCACTCGACATAGCCAATCGAAGGACTTGGGAAGACATCGGGGCTGTGTTTATTTCGCAGTACAGCTATAATTCCTAGCTCAAAATGACTACCCGTGAGTTGGAGTCCACCAAAATGGAAGCTAAGGAATCCTTCACGGATTTCGTCAAGAGATGGAGGGTCAAGGCCGCTCAAATGACCGAACGCTCGAGCGAGAGGGATCAACTCCGCATCATCTCCCGCAATCTCCAGCCTGATTATGCTAGACACTTGATCCTCGTTCAAGCATCCTCCAATTTCGACACTTTCTTCGATTCTGGCCTAGCCATCGAGGATGCGCTGCAAAGTGGGATCTTGTCTAAAGGGGAGTCTCCTAATCCGCCAAAGTCAAAGCCTCGGGCATACTCTGGGAATACCAATGCACTGTTTGGGGGAGAAACTTACTCCAACACCGCGACTAGTGGTACCAATGCATCTTCCTCCAATGCAACCAATCACATCGTTGATGTCAACCAAGTGCAGGCTCCGCAGAATAACCGAGCTCGTAATCAACCACGCAGCTTCTCCGCATTTGAGGCTCCATTGTCTTCGGTACTGGAAAAATTGATCCAATCGAGGCATCTAAAACCTCTCGACCCAGCTCCTCTGCCTAAGAAGCCGTCACCCAATTTCAAGGCCAATCTCTATTGTGCTTATCATCAAGGGGCTGGCCATCTTACGGATTCCTGCTTCCGTCTCCGTCATGCAATTCAGGATCTCATAGATGAAGGAACCCTTCACACTCCACCTCCCTTTACACAAAAGCCAAATATCCTTTCCAATTCCATGCCAAAGCACAATGCTACTCCACACATCAACCAAATATCCATCAGCTCCACTGATATTAACCCCAGCTCCACTATATTCAACCCTACCGACTACATAACCTCAACAGAACAACCTAGGCCAGTCTTGCCTATACCTTCCCAACCCGAAGCCGAGATTTCCTATATCCACTCCGAAGAAGGACAGTCGTCCAATTCTAATATGCCTTCTGCGCGCCTGCAGAATGGAGCATTCGTGTTTAATGCCTCCATTAGTGACCTCTTCCATCAATCCATCCCTGCTGTGCAGCTCAATTCTGCTTCCTCCTTAGACAACCCATATTTCAACGTGACAGATCCTAATCCCTCTCCAAGTCTGATGCACCGTTTTGGATCTGTTATTCCCTTTCAGTTAGAGCAACCACTTGACATGCAAGCTGTGGGGTGGGCCATAGCTGAAAATGATGATTATGCCACCCCCATAATCAATGAATGGACGAACTGAAACTAGATGGTTTTCCTCAGGACCCCGAATACGTCCCTTTTGACCATGCTTGGTATGATGCTTGGATGGTCAACTATGAAGCAGCCATGCTTGATCCTTTGGACGGTTTCTCATTGGACATGCTGTTCCAACAGCCTCAACCGGTTTTGCCCGAGGAGGAGTATTATTGGGATCCCGAGCCTGCTTGGCAACATCCGTTGGAATTTGACCCTAATCCTCTCCAGGGTTACGCTTTACCCAACCATGAAATTCAATACCTGGAGGATGACCTTGTTCAAGATGAGACTCGTGTCTTAGGGGAATGCTTCTTCCCATCTACTCTAGACAGACTGGTTAATTCAGTAATTGAGGCCGAATATGACCCTACCTTTTATATCACCGACGAAAACCTCCCACGCCCCGTGGTACCTTTCCCGCCGGAAGAAGATTGCAACATAATAGTCACAGATCTGATACCACTAGCCAACCTTTGGGACTTCGATGATGTAGTCAATATCCAAGTTGGATCTGAGGTTTGGACCGTCAATCGTTCCTTTGCTGATGGAGGACTTTGGGACGTCCCTTTCGTTGCTAATGCGGAACCTATCCGTGAGGCTACAGCCGTTGGGGATCCAGACTTTTGGGATTCTCTGCTGTTGAAAGATCTAGCCGAAGACCTAAGCTTGGACATGGAAGTACCTGTAACCCTGCCGGCCTCTGACAAAGGAAAGCGCAAATTGGGGGAGGTCCCTACTGATTTTTGGGATGATAGTCAAGACCCTCAGGTGGTGCCCTCCTTAGAGAACGTTCTTAACGTTACAAGGAGTGGACGAGTTTTTCAGCCTGCTAATCTGCAAGCTGGAAGTTCGTCCAATTCTTCTAACCGGAAGAATGAACCTCCTACTTTCTAAAAGACTGCACCATTTGAGGTGCCTGCCAGCTCTTCGACTGATAAAAAGGCAATTAGAGCGGATTCCCGCTGCCATATCATTATGGGGACTAATTTGTTCCTCCCGTGAGCACCGTCAGAAGTTTTGCCACGCTCTATCTCGTCTCGAGATTCAACCAGACATCACGCCCGAAGCGATGATATCCCTTATCCTCCCGCCTACCTCTAAGCACACTGTGACCTTCACCGACAAGGACCTACCAATTGAAGGAGTCGACCACAATCGCCCCTTATACATCACTATCAAAGTCGTGGACTCTGGGTTCCGACCGTTCTTATCGATAATGGCTCGGCAATCAATGTTTGCCCCTTAAGGGTGGCTTACCGGCTGGGGCTAACCAGAAAGGACTTCACACCCTCCAATATGGCTGTCAAGGCATACGACAGTACTCGCCGTGTGGTTGAGGGCACCCTTCTACTCAAGCTCAATGCGGAAGGATTCAAAATGGATGTCGTATTCCATGTGGTTGACATCCCGGCCTCTTTCAATCTTTTGTTAGGAAGACCATGGCTTCACAGATCTGACATCATGGCCGTACCGTCCACTCTCTATCAGAAGGTCATGTTGGGACTTCCTACTGGGACTTTAACTATCTGCGGGGACTCGGGCATTCGCCCGCTTAAAGAAGATGGCACACCTGTTTTGGGCATCACGCATGACAACGAAGATGTCGACCTTGCGGGCTTCTCTTTCGACACTTCTGGCTCGATTTTGGCCATCAACGTGGATGGGGACTTTGTTATAAGCTCTGTCGCTCTAGACATCATGAGGAGGATGTCCTATCTACCTGGTCTTGGTTTAGGGATTCACCAACAAGGGATCCCGGAATTCCCTACCTTTCCTTCCTGTGAGGGCCGCTTCGGTTTGGGGTATTTTTCCTCAGCCAAAGATGCCAAAAGAAGGAAATGTATGGGAAAATCTTGATCTCTCTACGGTGAACCTGACAGCTACTTTGTTCGTGAAGTGGGAAATGATCTCTATATTGGGAGGGCTGAGCCGTTTATCGATTCGGTCACTTGGGAGCTGCTGCCCGGTTTTGAAATCTTCGCTGACGATACTTGGTCTTCTAGTGATGAGGAACCAGCAAAAATAGAATTCAAAAGGAAGCTTAGCCAACCCAAGCCGAAGACTGACTGGTTGGGATCTTTTAATCAAGGGAACTTGGAACAGCTGTTCTCTGAATTCTCCCAAGTGGATTTGGCCAAGGAAGCTGAAGAGGCTGAAGTGTTCATGCTCGGGCCCGACGCCCTCGAGGATCCCACCTCTGTTATTGTAGAAGCCGAGGGTAGCTTTAAAATTGCATTTTTAAGTCGCGCCTTACTTACATTGATGACATATCTGAGTCTGACACTGAGTCTGTTAAGTCTCTCGAGTCCAAGTCTAGTTCTGAGTCGGAGTTTGTGCCTCTCGGCCCTCCACGTCATAGCTTTTTACTTTGAATTCGACTCCCTTGTACTTGGCGACCCCGCAGGGTCTTATGAGATAAAGGAATCCTCTTCTGACTACTTGAATGATCTGTACATAAACTGTGTCGACCCCGACGATGAAGGGATGGATTTCGATGGGGACATTCCCAAAGAAATCAGTGCCCTCATCGAGAGGGAAGGCGAAAGGCATGCTCAGCCATTAAAAGATGAAGTAGTTTTCATAAATCTGAAAGATGAAAGTGATCCCCGAATGGTTCAAGTGGGCTCCACGTTAAATCCAGAGGAGCATCGTAGTTTCAAGGAACTCCTCACTGAATTTGAAGATGTCTTTGCATGGTCTCATCAAGACATGCCCGGTATCGATCCTGAGATAGTGGAGCATCGAATCCCTCTGTTGCCAGATGCTAAGCCAGTGAAACAGAAACTCAGACGAATGCGACCAGACTGGGTTCAGAAAATCAAAGAGGAAGTTACCAAACAAATCAACGCCGGATTCCTCGCAGTCTCTCAATATCCCACATGGGTGGCCAACATCGTACCGGTTCCCAAAAAGAATGGCCAGATTCGCGTTTGCGTCGATTTCCGGGACTTAAACAAAGCAAGCCCCAAGGACGATTTTCCATTGCCACACATCGATGTGCTTGTGGATAATACCGCGGGGCATGCTTTGCTTTCGTTCATGGACGGTTTCTCGGGCTACAATCAGATCCTCATGGCACCCGAAGACCGCGAAAAAACGACCTTCATTACCGAATGGGGGACTTACTGTTATTTGGTCATGCCATTTGGGTTGAAGAACGCCGATTCCACTTATCAGAGGGCAGCTACGACTATCTTACACAACATGATGCACAAAGAGGTTGAAGTCTACGTCGACGATATGATTGCCAAGTCGAAAACACGGGAAGGACATATTTCCGTACTAAGGAAGCTTTTCGAAAGACTCCGTGAATTCTGGATGCGTCTAAATCCACAGAAGTGCACCTTTGGGGTCACAACGGGCAAGATGCTTGGTTTCATGATCACTTCTCGTGGGATCGAAGTTGATCCATCAAAAATCAAGGCCGTACTTGGCATGAAGCCACCTGAGTCTGAAAAGGGAGTGCGGAGCTTTTTGGGGAAGATCCAGTTCATCAGCAGATTCATCGCCAAGTTAATCTTAACTTGCGAGCCGATGTTTCGTCTACTCAAGAAGGACACCCCGTTTGTATGGTCGGATAAATGCCAAGCGGTGATAAGCACCCAAGAATGTAATGTAGGGTGCGCTAGTATCTAGTTTTAGTTAATTTCATCGCTTAATTAGTTGCTTCTTAATTGCTTTTACTCGTAAGGTATGTTTTTAGTCATTTCAGGTAAATCGTGTAAATAAGGCATGTTTTGACGTCATGGATGGCCCGAGTGCGTCCAAATACCCGAGGAACCAATGAAGACTCTGTTGGCCCCTGAAAATCTGTCTAAGTATAGAAAAATCACTTTTCGAAAAAGTATCGATTTTCGAGATAAAAAATGACGGTAATTGATTATTGAATTTTTCTAAAGGTAATTTCAAAATTGCAAGGTTTTATTCAAAGATTAAGGTCATGTTTTGAGCCATTTATTCGATAGAAAAGTGTGCTGTTTTCTGTTTTACACTAAGGCTCCGTTTGTTTCGATGTAAAATGTTTTACAATGTAAAATGTTTTTCATGTAAAATATTTTTTCAGAAAACAAACTTCAAACTTTTATTTTCCGGTGTTTGGTTGACACTTGAAAATATTTTCGGAAATCAACAGAATAGTGTAGAGAGGGAGATGAGGAGTTTAAACGGTGGTGAAATATGAGATTATTGGAATTGAACGTGGATTAGGACTGACGATTGAGAAAATTGAGCAGTGAGAATTGCAGTAGAAGGCAGCTGGTTCATTTCGGAAAATAACTTACGGAAGATTTAAGGGTAAGTCATTTTCATTCAATTGATGGAAAATGTTTTACATGTAAAATATTTTCCTCATTTTTTACACAACCAAACACCGGAAAATAGGTAAAACATTTTACTGGAAAATATTTTACGTCCAAACAAACGGAGCCTAAAAGCTGGGGGTCAACATTTTGATTGGATTGAAATCTCAAAATTCTGGTAATGCCATTGTTTCCAAATGGGGGGTACTTCTTTATTTTCATTAAATAAATTAAAGTAAAGAAAAGATAAAAGAAAGGTTTAAAATGCAATCTTTACTTAAGTTTAGGGAATGAAAATAAGATGCTGTGAAAGCTATTGGGTGCTGTGGAAGTTGCTAGGAGCTGTGAAGCTGAAGCTGGACTTGAAGATAATAGCCTCGGCATCGATGGGATGAGTTTCTTTACATCGATGCCGAGTCCCTTAGTGCTCCAGTCCCTTATCAAGCTCGGCATCGATGGGCTATATTTCTTTACATCGAAGCCGATCCCCTTAGCGGTCCAGCTTATGCTTGTTGCCAGCGATGTCGAGGGCCATAGCATGGATTTTCAGAGCATATCCAGGGAATATTCCAAGCGTGAAATAAAAGAGTGATATAATTAGATCCACAAACAAGTAGAGTAGGACATTTTTGGTACAATTCTAGATCTAGAGTAGATTGCTTTTAGGTACTGTTCTTCATTGTTCTTCAATTTCCAGCTTTCATTTGTTAATTTTCTGCATTATTTAGTTTAGTTTTGTTAATTTGTGATTTATTAAAGTTGTAGCCACTACCTTGATCTATAGTTTAATTAAGTTTTCTTCTAGTGTTGCATTTCAATTATGCTTAGTTAATTTTCGCTTGCTCTTATCTTCGTAGATATGTGTGAGTAGTTTCAAGGGTTGGGTCATGGGATGATTAGCATCCCGTGGCTTAGGCGAAAATTGCGTTTTCTTACCAATAAGGCTTTAATTTCTAGATTTGAAAATTAATGTGGGGTTCGGATTCAATTGGTGAATTACCGAGGTGTTAACCTCTTTGATCATGTGTAGGTAGGAGCATAGCCTACCTACCACACATGATGCTTAGAGCTCTGTCGCTCGAGGTGTTTACCAAATGAGTTCTAGAGCTAGCTTGATAAACAAATCTCTATTTCCCGGTTTAGGTACCTACAATTGTGTATTTTAAACCGCGTGAATTGGTGAACAATGTGATTTAGCCCAAGTTATGAGCGCTAGTGATTCCTAGACCTAACCTATCTTTTTTCTAGTTAATTCGTTCTTAATTTTGCCCTTTTATTTCCATCATTTTCAAAGTAAAACCAAGTTGACTGGCTAAAAGTCGAAATCCTTACTTGCATCTACAAATCCGAGCCAAGCTATAAACTAATTCCCTTGGGTACGATCCCGGACTTCTCCGGATTATTTTGCTTCATCGACATTCAAACCCTACGCTTGGGGTAATATTCTTCTACATCGGGAAGATACGGAGCAAGCGGCCTTTTCCTCAATCCAAAACTATTTGCAGAACCCTCCCGTTCTCATGCCGACGGCGCCCGGGAAACCCCTGATTCTTTACTTGTCTGTAAACCCTACGTCTATGGGATGCTTACTATCTCAAGAAGGGGATAAGGGAGTTGGAAAGCCATTTACTACTTTAGTAAGAAGATGGTTGGATCCGAGGAACGCTACACTGCCTTGGAAAAGACATGTTGGGCCCTCGTCTGGGCCTCCAAGAAATTGAGACACTACATGCTGGCTTACCCAGTGAAGTTGATTTCTCGAATGGACCCCTCAAGTATCGATTTGAGAAACCTGCGCTCATTGGTAAGTTAGCACGTTGGTTGCTTCTCTTGGCAGAATTCGACCTCGAATATGTCACAAGAAAATCGGTAAAAGGGCGTGCCATTGCAGAATTCTTAGCCGACCATCCAGTGGACAGACCGAAAGATTCAGATTTCGTGTTCCCAAATGAAGAAGTGCTAGCAGTTGTCGAAGACGTTTGGACTCTTTATTTCGATGGAGCAGCCAACCAGAAAGGATTCGGGATCGGGGTCTTGTTGATCACCCCTGACGGTTCTCATATTCCGCTTGCATTCAAGCTCAATTTTGACGTTACGAACAACCAAGCAGAATATGAAGCCTGTATCGTAGGTATGGAGGCTGCACTCGCACTAGGCATTGAGAAACTCGAAGTCATCGGAGATTCTAACCTTGTCGTGTCTCAAGCCAATGGGGATTGAAGGGTACATGAGGAGAAGTTGAAACCCTATCATCAGGATTTAGAGGGGCTGATTCCTCGTTTCAACAAAGTTACTTTCACTCATGTTCCCCGATTGAAAAACCACTTTGCCGATGCACTTGCTACTCTAGCTTCCATGATTGAACTGCCTTTGGGAGTCAAGCTCTGCCCTATTCTAATTGAACAACGGGATAGTCCTGCCCACCAATACGTCAACGCCATAGATGATGTCGATGATGGCCTGCCCTGGTACCACGACATATGGAACTTTGTCGAGAGTGGATTGTATCCGGCCGAGTCCTCTAAAAAGGATCAAACTGCGCTACGAAGGATCGCT
>BPLS01000591.1:351743-367079 GCA_019656275.1 Rhododendron kiyosumense
CAAGCTCCGCCCTATTCTAATTGAACAACGGGATAGTCCTGCCTACCAATGCGTCAACGCCATCGATGATGTCGATGATGGCCTACCCTGGTACCATGACATATGGAACTTTGTCGAGAGTGGCTTGTATTCGGCTGAGTCCTCTAAAAAGGATCAAACTGCGCTACGAAGGATCGCTGCTCAATACATTATCTGTGGGGGAAGGTTATACAAGAGGTCTCACTGCGGGATGCACAAACTCTGTGTCAACGGCACCGAAGCTGTCAGAATCATGGAAGAAATCCACGAAAGGGTCTGTGGTCCTCACATGAGCGGTGTCATGCTTGCTAGGAAGATCTTGCGTCAAGGCTACTTCTGGTCAACTATGGAATCTCAGTGTGTGGATTACGTGCAGCAATGTCACAAATGCCAAATCCATGCTAATCTAATGCATGTTCCACTCTCCAATCTATTTGGCATGGCTTCGCCTTGGCCTTTCTCTGTGTGGGGTATCGACGTCATCGGCATGGTCAGGCCCTCTGCTTCAAACGGCCACAGGTTCATTTTGGTAGCAATCGATTACTTCACTAAGTGGGTGGAAGCTGAATCGTACAAGATTTGACCGCAGTCCAAGTTGCTCAGTTCATCAGAAAGAACATCATCTACCGGTATGGGGTTCCCCAGGCATTTGTATCGGACAATGGGAACCATTTCAAAGGCAGGGTCCTGGAGCTCTTCGAGGAATTCCAGATTCAAATCCACCATTCAACTGTCTATCGCCCTCAGACAAATGGGGCAGTCGAAGAGGCAAACAAGAATGTTGAGACAATCATCAAAAAATCCGCAGAATCCGCCAGAGACTGGCACGAGCAACTGCCTCTGGCTCTTTGGGGATATCGAACATCGATCCGAACGTCGACAGGGGCCACTCCCTATTCCCTGGTCTACGGGATGGAAGCGGTTCTCCCTATAGAGCTTGAGGTACCATCTCTGAGAATTATGGTGGAATCAAAACTCTCGGAATCCGAATGGCTCAGTAGAAGATTTGTCGAGCTTATGCTCTTTGATGAGCGGAGGCTCCGAGCCTTGTATCATGTTCAGGGGTATCAACGGAGAATCGCCCGGGCATTCAATAAGAAAGTGAAGTCTAAGGACTTAATCGAAGGGGACATGGTCACGAAGGAGATTCGAGCGCCAGTTTTCGATCGCCGCGGTAAATTCCGACCTAAGCGTTCCGGAACGTATATCATCAAGACCAACCTTTCTGGAGGAGCGGCTCAGCTCATTGATCTCGACGGCAATGAGTTCAACACTCTGGTTAACCTGGATCAACTTAAGCGTTACTATCCCTGAGAGAAGCTCGTTGGACCGAAAACCACAAGGGTGGGCGGTTCCAAGCAAAAATTAGAGCAAGCCTGTTAGACTGAAAACCTGAAAAGGTGATTTAGGCAAAAATAAATAGGCATCAATCAAAGCTCGCTAGACCGAAACCCAAACGGGCGGCTCTAGGCAAAAGTTAGAGTGCAAAAGGAGAGCCAGAATACACGAGCGAACCTTAGCCTGAACTACGTGCTGACCTGATTCCTTGAAAAGGGATACGTAGGCAATCTCTCTGTGAGATTCGGTCACAATCAATCAACTTGATCCATGGTCTCCCTATTACCAGAGTTCGGCTCGACATACAAGCGACGCAGTGGTTCAACACTTGACTCAAAAGGGGAGAGCTCCCCAACTTTCACCTTTATTTAAATTATAACTTATATTACACAGGCTGAGTAGTCTTAAATAAACAATTACGCATAAAGACAGAATAAAAACACTCGAGACCTTAACAGGCTCACAGTTTATTCTAGATCATTCGAGTCCGTCAAAGAGTCAGTTGTTGTTTTGCCTGCTTGCAACCTCTCTTTTCAACCATGCTTGATACCGGTGCATAAGCTCTGTGCTGAAATCTGGATCAGCTCCTCCGAGTCGTCTCAGACCCTAATTGTGCTTGTACCCTCTCAAATTCTGAGCAGTGAAGGCAGGGACTTGGAAATCTTCAATCCCGGCTCGGTGAAGCCCTTGGCTCATTCCCAACTGACGAAGAATGCGGCCAGGAACATAGAATGTGAAAGCGGTCTGCCCAGCTATCCCCATTCTTTCAAAACCAGCAGAATTTAAGGCCATATGCGGGATGTTCAAGGCCTCATGCCTCCAGCTGATCTCATTCGGTAGCATCTCTCTCATGAAGGTATACCATTGCTGCATGGTCATTTCTGGGTAGATCATACCCCGCTGGTGCATTCGACCGGGCAGATGAGGCCAATTCGCCTCCGGCGCCGTGAGCAATCCCAATTTGTCAGACAACCAGAGCTACAAGAGCGAAAAAACAAGTAAGGAGTCATATAAAGCTTGAGCGGAAAAACAAGTAAGAAGCCTCGATAAATCCTTAGCCGAGCGATGAGATGAAAAAAAAAGAAAAAAGAGAATGGAGCGTGCAAAAATGCGAAAAAGGTGAGTTGAGTGAGGACTTACCTACAGCAGAAGTGGGCTACCACCAAAGACATTTGTTTGGCCAGCAAAAACCAAATCCAAACCCATTAGTGTCTCAGCTAGAACAAGCGGCACTACGTTCCTATGAGCGCCCATTTGAGCAGCAACGCTCACCAGCGCAGGGTTCACTTGCCCATTCGGGGATACTAGCAAGTAAGCGGCCAACACGCTGATCGCCAGAGCGAACCAACGCCGGGCCTGCAGGGCTATGTCCTCGACATTACCTTCCGGCCCGTACCATTCCATCAGACGCATGATATTAATTTACCCACCAGCTAACAAACTTTCAGCTGCTCCCCCAGTGATATTAAGGCTTGACTGCAGGAGCTTGGGTATATTTTTCCTGTAGGGCGGCACGACGATCACGCTCGAGACAACACCTTGGAGGTATGCTTGGAACTCCTCCAAGGTTGGGCACAACTCATTAATCCCAAACCTGAACACATGGACATTCGGATCCCAGAATTGCACGGCAGCCCTCAGGAATTCAGGGCGGAGCCTTACATTACGGAGAAAACGGAATGCGGCCATCTCGTGAGACCGGAATGACAGCCAATCTCCGGCAACGAAAGCTGTGAGCCATGGACTGATCAAAACCGGGAGATTATTTGCCATCTTGGTTTCTCTGGAACTCTCAAACCGTGGGAAGAATGCCTTTCGTTAACAGAGCGTTTGCCTCTTTATAGTCCGAATGTGTGTGATGCTCTCTGTTTTCAATGCAGACAGCCACACAATGTGGCCTTTCCTTCTTCAAAGTGAGGGCATCTGCAGACTGCCCCTGAAAGTACCCTGAATATTAAAGGACATGACAAGACCCATCAGTCTCAAAAACCTGGAGTGGTCAAATAAAGGTGGCCTGGCACAGGTCGATCATCGCGCGATGGTCTCACTCCATCGCGCGAGTGAGGAACCGCACTCCATCGCACGATGGACTCACTTCATCGCGCGACGGTTCAGCCTGCAATTTGACAGATTATGCCAGCTACTGTCCAACTTTGGTCGCTTTTGATTCCAAAGGTTCTTTTGTAGTTTTTATGGTTCCAGCAAGTCATTATGAGCATATATGACTGTGTCCAAACATCGGATTCGAAATATTGTGTTTAACGAAGATTTTGGACCCTTGGCGGCCCATTTTAAGTGCAAATAACCATTTCAGGGATTCGAAACTCACTTCAAAGGTGTACTCTCCCATCTCTCATGCCGTACAAGTCATGGTGACCCAACGTGACTGTGCGAAGGTGTCAGTTTCAGTCCGGGACATAATAGAGTCATATCTTTTCGTCTTGTGTCCGTTTTGTGTCCTTTATGACACTTTTGGTCAAATTTGTGTTTTGGGAATACGTTTCTCGATTCCGTCAGCTCGCATAGGTCATTTTGCATGTGTATGACCTTACCATAGCGTCAGTTTCATCCGAGTTGAGATATTTCGAGTTTTGGCTTACAAATGTCCAAAATTCCGTCATATTTCTCGTATCATGACCGTATCCAAAAGTCTTTTAGTGTTGTTTTTCCAAGCTAAGTCCTCTCGGTACATGTACGTGTGTCTGTGAGCGACCTCAGTACATTATCAATGCAAGTTTGGTAGCGGCAAGTGCTTATTTGCTCTAATTCATTACAAGAGTAAAAATAAACCGAAAATGCAAATTTTATAGCTAAACCATGATCTATCCATGTCAAAAGGAAGGAAACTACTATGCATGTGGCACTTCGGCCACCCAGAAAGCATCATGTCAAGCTTGGGCACACCTGCCCATCCAATCAAAAGGCACGCAGGCCTCCAAAAGAAATACCTATCAAAATATCAACTAAGGCTCAAAATATCAACTAAGGCGCTCCGGCCTTCTGTCCATCTATCTACGCAGGCACGCAGGCCCAAAAGCAAAAATCAAAAGTGCAGAAAGTGGGATAAGGCTCCTCAACGGCCCTCAGTCCTCCCCAAACCAATCGCCCTCTCCGTTATCATCATCATCGTCCCTCTCCGTAGGATCCTGTCTAAAACCAGGATCGTCTATAGAGTCGTCAGACCCACTGCTGTCAAACGCATCCCCTCCTTCTTCCTCCTCCTCTTCGTCCTCATCCTCAAAGACCTCAGGCAGGATTAGTCGCTTCTTGCGGACCGGCTCGTCTTGTGAGGGCCTCTGGTGCATCTTCAGCTGGTACCTCTCCTCGGCACGCGCCACCACCTCTCGGGTTGCTTCCTCACTTGCAACGGGTGGCCGTGATCCCCGTGCCTGTGGTCTGGTAGTAGGTATAGGAGCAGGAGTCCTAGCAGCCAACTTCTTCTGTGGGGGATCCCTAGTGCTCTTCCTCCTAGGAACCGCCCTTCCCTGTGCCTGCATTGTAATTTTTATATGTTAGCATATATTTTGCGTATTGCATGTTTTAAAGTAGGTACAATCAATCCTCAATCAAGTGCAAATCAAAGCATGCTGAATATCAAGCCAGAGTGTGTATACATGTATCCAGTATCAAAAGCAGGAATGTATCATATGCAAGAATGTATTGTTCGTGGGAATGTATCGTTTTCCAGAAGACATACCTGAGATCTCCGAGCTGCTGGCTGAGGATAGCGCAAGTCCAATGGCAGGCCACTCGCCGCCCTTCTTATCACATTCTCCAACGCAAGCATGCGCTGGACAGCCTCATTCACCCATTCATTAGGCACCTGCAAAGACAATTTGAGCATGAGCAGTTGAATCACATTTCAAACCTTATCAAAAGCACAAACAACGAAAGCAACAATGTCTTACCGGCACGGTAGCGGGCACTGGCTCAACTCTGGCAGGGGTTATGTGCAGCTCAGCCGGATTGCCCTGAGAATCTACCATTGCTATCTGCCATGTCAACTCTGGTGGCCCGCCTCTCACTGGTCCGCTCGGACCTCGCCTCACGCGACTCTCACCACTACCCTGCCTCCCTGAGACGGCTCTCCTCTCCTCGGCAGCTCCTCGAGCCTAGCTCCGAACCTCCCTGAACTCTCGTACTCCTAGTGGCCACGCCAAGTGCTCCCTCTGGTAGGATGCGTAGTCCATACCAGGACGCAAGTGGCGTGTCAGGTCGGTATCAGGCCATGTAAAGACCTCCAACTCGGCCAAGGTGTACTCCCCCGTGTGTGAGGCCCGTGGTGGAAGCGGCCCAGGCACCTGAAACCCAGCATAGCCAAGTGATTGGCGTGTCACTCGGTCACCTAAGTACCACTGCCAACCAAAGGCCGACTCCAGCAACACTCTGCTTGCCGTGACAACCCTGCTACGAGCCAAGTACTCAGGCTCAGGCTCTGCCACCCTCCAGGGATCCCACTCAACCTGCACAGGTAAACAATGCAAGCATTGATCAACGACAGCATTAAAGTAATA
This sequence comes from Rhododendron kiyosumense, assembly GCA_019656275.1. Lineage (NCBI taxonomy): Eukaryota > Viridiplantae > Streptophyta > Magnoliopsida > Ericales > Ericaceae > Rhododendron > Rhododendron kiyosumense. The sequence goes on from BPLS01000591.1 coordinate 357,614, forward strand.
AAAAGGGGTACACATTTCCGTTTCTACAAAGTTTCATGTTATACCTGTGAGGGGCAGAGCTCGTCCAAGTATATCCTGAAGCCGTTCAGGTCACCACGGCCTCTCTTCTCTCCCATGTTCTTCTTACTCCAGATGTGTGCACGTGGGAGGATCCCCAAGTCCAAGCTCTTCGTCACTGGACGGCACATGTTCAAAACTTCGTAGGCCCAGAGCTTCATGGTTAACAAGAAGTCAAAATATCAGTGCAACAGTAACATTATTGAGCAAGTTATACGATTAAAGGGATGTGTAATGCCCCCAAAATTAGGGTACGTTAAATAAACATTTTATTTCAGAAAATAAAGAGAGTCACTGCTCTTATTACAACAAAAACCCCCACAGGAGTTCAATATTACAACAGAGGGAAATAACTAGGGTTTCCTACTCTACAGCTTCTCTTGCTTCTCCATCCTAGCCAGCTCCTCAGCTCCGGGCGCCTCCAAGTGAACGGTTCATCTTGATCATCTACAAGGTCTGACACATTATATCGGCGTCACCACCAATATAATATGCCAGGGTTACCAAAAAGGCAACACCGTGAGCTACAACGCTCAGTAGAGTAACCCCATACCCACTAACCGATAACTTACAAACAAACGATCATAGTAATCAAACTAATAACGATAAAACATTCCACATTCTCGATCTAACGTTGGTGTCCAAGTTTCTCTTTGTTTCTCCTACGTAACCCATCGTAGACCGTGTTGTTTTTACTACCTTTCTTTTCCAAAGTTTCCTTTTTAACTCACCCAATCTCGATTCCGCCGCGCCGGGTTCCCGAGCATCCTCACAACGGTTCCGCCGCGCCGGGTTCCCGTTGGCACACAAAACATGCATTGGCTCCTCTCCACGGATAACCAAGCCACATTACCAACAAGGCTACCACGTCCGGCCCTATTGGCAATCTTCACAAAGGGCTACCAAGTCCGGCCACTTTGTGGTTTTCACAACTCACGCAATGGGCTACCAAGTCCGGCCACATTACGAGTTTTCACTCACACAACGGGCTACCAAGTCCGGCCACGTTGCGGTTTTCACAATCCACACGATGGGCTACCAAGTCCGGCCACATCGCGGTTTCAAAACACATCTCATCATTATCCACACCCTAGGCGTTATGTTTCTACTTTCTCGGTTTTCGTGTCACGTTCTCATACAAGACTCCGCGTGTGAGACTTAACTTACAACATGCATCCAACAAGCTTCGAAATAGTACAACAAGAGCATTTAAGCAACATAGCATGCTTGAATCACCAAGAATTAACAAAAACATGCATATCCAACATTTAATCGAAAGATAACCTTATCTACGATCAAGTAGCTTTCAAGCAACATGCGATTCAAACAATACATAGAATTAGAGTGAAAACAACTTTATACTTGGAAAAGTAGGTAAGGATAACTACCTTGATCCGAAACTAGTCGGGGCCGAATAAGCTAGGTGGAAAATCCTACGGGCGGTGAAACTTCCGAATCTGGACCGAACTTCGGACGGCAGTAACTCAGTCAATATTTGGCCGAATAGAGTCGTTCTTGGGTCTAGAACGAAGCTCTCTAAACCCTCTACAACTCTCGAGAAGAAAGTTAATCCTAGAAACGAACCTAGGTTGGAGAAAAATGGGGATGAAGGAGTGGACAGTGAGCTGTCCAGAAAAGGAAAATCTAGAAATTTTACTGAACTTCGGATGGCAATATCTGGGTCATTTCTTAACCGATTGGGGTGATTCTTGAGCCTAACTTCAAGGTTTCGAAGTGCTCTACAACTTTCCAGAAGGAAGTTGATCCTAAAAACTAACCTAAGTAGGAGAAAACAGAGGATTTCCGACGGGACAGTGGGCTGCCCAGAAACTGGAAATGGTTTTCTAGAGAGAAGGAAGAGCAATTGCTTGAGGTGTGAGTTCAAAGGCTTGGAATGGCCTTCTATTTATAGGCAAAGGGCTTGGCCTTCTCCTCTCTCCCTCTCTAAGTCTCACTTTGACACTTGGCAATGAATCTTGAAAGATCAAAACTAATCCTAGACTTGTAAGGCTATTCTTGTACCTTGGTGATATTCTTGGATCAAATGGAGGGTTAAGATGATAATGGTACATGATCCAAGGGTTAAGAAGCTTGCTAGGTGTCCAAGAAGTATATCAAATCATATCTAACTTTTAAGCACAAATCAAGGAAAAATCCTAGGTTTGCATGGCTACTTTGTACCAAGATTGATCTTGGATCAATTGGATGGCTAGGATGGATCCTTGGCGGGCAAGAAAGATATTGGTACAAGATCTAAGGGTTCAAATCCTTGCAAGGTGTCAAAGGAGTACAATGGAGTTAAGTCTAGATACAAGGAAGATCAATGCCAAGATACAACCAATCTTCCTCTCTCCTTCCTCCTTTCTTCCTCTCTCTCTCTCTCTCTCTCTCTCTCTCTCTCCCATTCGGCCACTCTCTCCTCTCTCTCTCTCTCTCTCTCTCTCTCTCTCTCAAGTACACACACACATATGTAAACACATGCATACAAAGTTCAAGAACAATAAACAAATGGTACTTTTGTACCAAGGATCCAAGTAGGCCTTAAAAGCTAGGATTTACTCCAACTAATGAATTAAACACATGGCAATATTTAAGTCATCCAAGTACTTATGCAATATATACATATGTACTTATGTATCTAAGAAGATCAAAAACCCCAATAAAGAATAATAAAAGAGTACCTAAGAAATCTTAGGTATTAAAATCCTCCATTAAAATATTGCACATCATCCCATGGGATTTTTGAAAAAAGATTAGTTTACTAAAATCCTTGTACTTTGTTGGATGACTAAAGCTATTAACCAATGGGTAATAAATCCCCTAACTTCTATTGTCCAATGGACAATAGTGACTTGGCAACTTTTATTTTAAAATAATTGGTACTTTGGCACATGGGGTTAAAAAGAAAATATTAAATTAATCAACCCATGTACTAAGTTGAAAGATGAACCTTTTACCCAATGGATAATAACCACCCTAACCTTTATTATCCAATGGATAATAGTTGCTAGGGAGATTAAACATTAAAGTAATCCAAAAAGTACTTTAAAGAAATCAAAAAGTAATCAAAAAGTTACTTTTTACTATTCATAGCACTTTAATAAAGTAGACATTTAATATAAACTAATGGGGCTTCTATTATCCAATGGATAATAGTTTCCCTAACATCTATTGTCCAATGGACAAAGAATATAACCATTTTGATTAAAAGAAAAAGAATATTAAAATTCTTAGTCTAGGGTTCAAAAGGTTCAAATTGTTCAAAAGGTTCAAGGGGGGCAAAACGGTCATTTTGCGGTTAAATAAAAGTAATTAGGTAACTTCCTAGCTTAGTTTATCCAATCGAATGGTTAAAAACTAGTTAGGCTTGCTAAGCGGACCAAAGCGTCAAGAAATAATTTTTCAAGGGGCAAAAACGTAATTATGACAAACTTTCGAAATTAAAAGGTAAATCCAAGTAATAACAATAAAATTCAAATATTTAACGAAATTTTTAACGACCGAAAATCAGGGTCGTTACAGGATGAATGCATATTGGAAATGTATTTTACTCTATTAAAGTCATACCTCCCAGATCCGCCAGCACCCAGCAGTGCTCATCTCCGTCCTCGACGAATCTCCCAGAAAGCCATAGGCTGCACCAAGCGCCGCTCCTCCCCAGTCAAAGCGTGAGGCCGTCCTCAAATCCCTCAACGCCGGCAAGTAGGACAGGTGTACTTTGCTACGCCTATTTGGATATAGGGTAGCGCCAAAAAGGTACAACAGGTACGCTCGGGCTATCTGCTTCGCCTCCTGATCGGTCGTCACCTCCTTTTTAAGATATCGGACAAACTGCCCGTATCTCGCCATCCCTTCCTCAATCTTGGGCACCTCACCCAGAAACCACTCCAAGGCCGCCTCGTCCTCCTGGATATCCGAGTCAAACGGGATGGGCTCACCCCCAACCCTCAAGCCAGTGATCGCCGCAAAGTTAGTGGGCGTCACCGTCATCTCCCCGACCGGTAGGTGGAAGGTATTCGTGGTATCCCTCCACCTCTCTGCAAGTGCAACCAGAACGGCATGATCATTCCTCGCCGGAGTGAGAGTCTGAATGAACTCTCTAAAGCCTGCCTGGTCTACCAACTACCTCACTCTCTCAGGCAAACCTTGATACAGTGCCAAGGAACTACACGCCCCCAAAGCTGCGGATGTCTCTCTGCCTTGCTCTCTCCTGCATCAGACATAAAAACAAACAGCAAATGATATATCAGCATGCAAAATTCTCATTTTCAAGTTCTAGGTAATCAATGCAGCATGGCGACAAATGGTTGGTTCAAGTTATTATGTCCCTCGCATGACACTTAACATGGAATTACGACCTTACTAGTCTAGCCTACTTCAGAAATTACTTCACATGCTTCAGTATGCAAATACGATAATTACACAAAGAAAAGGAGTGATTATCAGGAGTTACCTCAGACCAGCTGCTCGAGATATGAGTGTCAGGGTCTCTCAACATGAGCTCGGGGTCATACTCCGCTCGCCGTGGTCGGTACGCCGTAAAACCCGACGGCACAACCAAGTGAGGAACAGGAAGCCTGTACCACTCTACTGAAAATGGAACTCGGGTCAAGCTCTCTGCCTCCAACGCTGCTGTCACTCTAGGACCGTGCACTCTAGCACTGACCCTCTCCTCGGTCTCCGCGTCTCTCAATATCTCCTCCTCAGCGGCTCTCTCCCTCTCAGCCCTCGCTGCGGCCTCTGAAGCAGCTATCACTCACTCTCGCTCCTCTCGAGCCTCCAAGACTGCAGCACCTATCGCGGGGTTATCCTCCAAAAGCTGAGCAAGCTGTGTAATAACTCTGAATTTCAAGGAATAAAAGTTATTTTATTTATTCGAGTTATTTATTTTAATCGCTTGAATTTCGTAAATTCTTGAATTTTGCCATAATTGCACTTTGGTCCCTGAAGTTTCAATTCTTTCGCTTTAGTCCTACTTAGCAAGCCTAGTTAGCATCTAACTATCTTGTTAGAGTAACTAAACCGAAAAGTTCCCTAGCATTGGCAAAATGACCGTTTTGCCCCTCGTTGGAACTTTTGAACCTTTTGGACCCTAGACTTTATATTTTGATATTCATTTTCTTTTAATCAATTTGGATTATTTCTTTGACCATTGGACAATAATGGTTAGGGGGATTATTATCCATTGGGTAATAGAATCCCAATTGTTTATATTAAAGAGTAATCTTACTTTTGGTACTTTTAAATTACTTTAATATTTTATTTGGCCTAATAACTATTATCCATTGGATAATAAATGCTAGGGGAAGATTTGTCCATTGGGTAATGAGGTTAATCTTCCTAAGTACCATTAGACCATTTAATTAAACACTTTCCTTAATTTGGGGAAAATACTATTTACTTTATTCAAAAAGTAAATAGTGACCAAAGTACCCTTTAATTATATTTTAATGGGGTTTTTACTACTTTTATATATACATATATATGTGTATATATGTATTGTACATAGGAGGAGTATTATATTGCCTATTGTACCCTAGTATTTATTATTTGTAGGAAGGTGAATCCTAGACTTTATTCACTTGGATTGCTTAGTACCCTTGAAACCATTTCTTTATTGGGATTTTCTTACACATGTATGACTTGTATACTTGTATATATATACATATATAGCTTTGCAAGAGAGAGAGAGAGAGAGAGAGAGAGAAGCCGAGAGAGAGAGAGAGAGAGAGAAGCCGAGAGAGAGAGAGAAGGGAGAGAGAAGAGAGAGGAAGGAGAGAGATGGAGGATTTGATGTAAGTCTTGCTTTGATTTTTGATGTGTACTTCAAATCCTTGCATATATTTTCTTCCCATTTCAAATCCTTACACCTTGTACTCCCATATATTCACCTAGCAAGCTTCCCAACCCTTGGATGGTGTACAACTCTCATCTCAACCCTCCAATTGGATGCAAATCTCTCCAAAGTACACCATAGCCTTGCAAGCTAGGATTTCTATTGATTTTTCATTGATTTTCCTTGGATATTTCCATTTAAATTGGAAATTTCTCAACCTTTGGATCTTGTACAATTCTCATCTCATCCTTCCATTTTGATTCAAGAATCCAACCTAGTACTAACTAGCCATGCAAGCCTAAGATTTTTCCTTGATTCATGCTTCAAAGTTGGATTTGTTTTTGATTTAAAATTGGGAAAGAAGAGAGAGAGAGGGGGCCGGCCATAGAGAGAGAGAGGGAGCCCTTGGCCTATAAATAGAAGCTCATTCCTTCTTTGAAAATCACACCTCAAAGCAATTGCTCCTCCTTCTCTCTAGAAATTCCAATTTCTTAGTCTTTTGTTCAAAGTTTCCTTTGTGTGAGTGAGTTCTTGAGTGAAACCCCCGAGCCACTTCCAAACCACCCGACGGCTCTTAAATTAGTAGTAGTAGTAGTTAGTTAGGTTGTTTCTAGGGGAAGTTTCCAAAACTTTTCCCTTTCGAAGCAAACGGAGGCCGTTACGCTGCCGAAATCACCCCGACGATCAAAAGCCACCGCCTAGAAGAACGGTAGTGAATTCTATCTAGTCCTAACTATTTTTATAGTCGTTTCTATCTAGTTAGTAGTAATCTTGACTAGTTTTCAAAAGTTTACTTTGATTTGCAAAGAAATCGTGATCTTACTTTAAAAGTGACTTGTTTGTTGTTTGAAAAGTAAAAATACTTGTTTGTGTTTTTTTTTGGTATCCAAGCATGCTAAGTGGTTTAAATGTTCTTACTTTACCATTTCAAAGTTGGAATAATGTTTATGGTATGTAAAAGTCTCACACGCGGAAGTCTCACATGCATACGTGACACGAAAACCAAGAAAGTAGACATATGGCACCTAGGGTGTATTTTAAAGTGTTGATGTGTTTTCCCGGTTGGAAAATATCTTCGAAACTACGTAATGACTATTTCAAGAGTATTATGTAAGTGTGTGTGTGTGCCAATGGGAACCCGGTGCGGCGGAACCATTGTGAGGATACTCGAGAATCCGGAACGGCGGAATCGAGGTTGGGTGTGTTGTCTTGGTTATCCGCGGTACGGAGCCAATGATATGTGTGCCAATGGGAACCCGGTGCGGCGGAACCATTGTGAGGATACTCGAGAACCCGGAACGGCGGAATCGAGGTTGGGTGAGTTAAAGGTGTTTTTGATAAAGTGTGATAATGAAAAAGTTAACGATGAGTCAAACGCCAACGGTAGTTACAAGCGAATGTCAAACATGTTAGCTTATTGTCTTTTATCCCTGCGTGTATACTTATCATGTGGAAATCGATGTTAGTATGGTAGGATTTACTATTGAGCCCTCGTAGCTCATGGTGTTGCCTTTGTGGTGACCCTGGCATATTATATGGGTGGCGACGCCGATATAATATGTCAGATTTGATAGATGAACAGGGCGACCTCTTCACCTTGGAGGCGTACGGAGCCGAGGAACTCGCTAGGCTGGAGGAGCAAGAGGAGCCGTAGTGTAGGACCTCGTAGCTTTCCTTTTGTTGTCTTTTGAACTTTAAAATGCTCCTATGTGAGCTGTTTTGTAATAATGAGCAGTGACTCAAGTATTTCTGTAATAAATTTCCTTTATTAACGTACCTAAAATTAGGGGCGTTACAAGCTGTGCATCGCTCAAGAGTTCCGCGACATCTTGCTTTGTAATTGGCCTGCGGCCAGATGATGTCGCCGCTGGCCGGAAGAGCACATCCTCCTCTCTGTATACAAATGGGACCTCTGTAGCGCCCCCCTCCTCGGTTACCATGCCCTTACCTCTCGCCGGATCCCTCGGCGGAGTCTCACTCGGCTCGGCATCACCACCACTGACGTCTCTACTGCCCGTGTCGCCAGAACTCCCCCCAACTACGACGGAACCACTCACGGCCGTGCTTGGGTCCAGTTGCTCGATCACTGATCCCGCTGCCCCGACCAGCTCCGTCGCGCGACGATCTAACTCCATCGTGCGATGATCTCTGTCGTCCCCAGTCGTCTGTGCATGGCCTTGTTCGCCATCGCCGCCGCCTGCTACCTCTGCACCAACATCCCCAACCGTCCCTGCCGACGGTTGATCCTCTATTCTGACCTCCATGGGCCCTCCCTCGTCCGGAGGACGATTAACAACCTCTCCTCCGCTACCCCCGTCGCCGTGGTCTGCCATGGATGAATGAATGAGCGTGGGTTCTTCGATTTTGACAAGGAATCAAGAGGCTTTGATGGATTGTGAAAGAGTTTAAGAGAGAGTTTGAGAGAGAGTAGAGTTGAGGGAGCTTTGAAACTGCTGTGAGCGGTTTCAAAACATCCCCGTCGATTACTATGGAAGCCAACCGGTGTGGGCCGGGTCTGGGCTCGTTTCAGAGTCAAGCCTTAACTGGAAACCATCGCGCGATGGTCTGGCTTCGTCGCGCGATGGTCAACTTGGGCCCTTGACCAGATTTGACCTCTATCTTGGCCCAACCCCACGGATCACTTCGGTAAATGGCCCATAAGCTTTAATCAGGCCCTGCAAATGATTCTAGACCTCTACTTGGTGGTCATGATCAGCGACAATCCATCCGTCCAATTTCAAATCAGCGACGATCCATCCGTCCAATTTCAAATCAGCAACGATCCATCCGTCCAATTTCAAATCAGCAACGATCCATCCGTCCAATTTCATGATCAGCGATGATCCATCCGTCCAATTTCAAATCAGCGACGATCCATCCGTCCAATTTCAAATCAGCGACGATCCATCCGTCCGACTCCTTGGTGCACGGTATTTGTATGTACTGGCTTGAACTTTTTATTCAATCAACTTTTGAGTAAATTCAATGGGTGTCTGGAAATCTTTGACGTTACCCGTACCAGCCAATGGTGCTTCGCGTGCCATCGAAGAGGGGCTACTATAGACACCCCAATCCGATTTCCCAATCGTTTTTACTTTTCTTTTTAGTTTCTTGTTCCCCCGATGATGAATCGGGTCAAAAACAGTCTTGAGTAAATGAAATGGCTTGAACTTGGTATGTGTGGAACCCATCCTTAAACCCCAAAGCCCTTAAATCCAAACCCCGACCGGAGTATTAACCTTCGCGCAACCCAATGACTTCATCGCGCGATGATTCACTTGCCAGGTGGTGGTTAAAGTCAAACTTTGACTGATTGACCGTCGCGGGGAAGCCAGAACCATCGCGCGATGGTTGACACCTGTTATATCCACCTTTTTCCAGCTGGAGTTTGTGATGATCAGGGGTCTACAGGCCTGTGCAACCCCGTTACGTCGGTTGAACAGCGTTTTGCAGGGCCACCTTTGCACCACCTCCACCCCACTCTCCCATCACACTCCATACCCTACTTCTCCACCAAGTAAGTGCAGCCAGCATTGTTGGCTGGCTGCATTGCCTTGCATCATCCACCAACAA
>BPLS01000592.1:3807-18132 GCA_019656275.1 Rhododendron kiyosumense
ATAACATTCTTCTTTTGAGTGTTTCCCGTCTTTACCCACGTGCATACTTATATATACATACACATCTTGTTCAAAATCTTGGATCTTTTCTTTCATTTTTGTATGTGGGCGCAAGCTAATTTCTTACATATGGTGAGATTTGCGGGTTTACTGTTATTGATGAAATATAGGTTCTCCCTGTCTTGCCCTTTTCAATTTAGCAAACTGATTAGCTGTTATTCCCACTCATCCCCCTTCTACAACCCACTTAATTCTCATTCATTAACTGTTTGTTTTCTGCATTGTGCTTTGATAGGATTGCAAGATAAATTTGTTGCTGTGTTATGGTTTTGCCCATCTGGGTGTTTGCTAACATGTAAATGTAATTTATCTGTTGTTTTTAACCGATTTTGTTTTTGTCAATCATTTTCCACTATATGTAATTGTAAAATTATTATTTACTCCTTGGGAGTTCATCTTGTACTCACCATGTATACTGGGGTATTTGGTTTTGACTTGTTGAATTTTTCTTGGGTTTTGGTGTGTCATACTCTATCATTCCGGCATTCTTTCAAACAGGTGATCTCCTTCCATTTGCGTACATGCATCCTTCTTGTATTGTGTTTAACCGTCCAACCAATGTATTGGTTTGCTGTTGGATAATCTTTATCAGCCCCCCTTTCGAATCTGTCATTTGACTCATAAAGAACATGTGAATTTTGGTACTTTCTTTTAGTCTACAGATTGCGCAAGAACTTCACCGGTTTGCACCCAAAGTCAGTCTGCGGACTTCAGATTAAGACGTCCTCTATCATCAAAGAAAGAGGTGCATTGATTGTAAAGGCATCTTCCGAGGCCGATGGGACAGGCCCAGATGGTGTTGAGCCTCCTCCATCAGAAGGTGAAAAGACTGATATACCAGTTGAAGATCTTCCTTTGGAGTCCAAGCAGCAATTACTGCTTGAACAGAGGTTGAGGATGAAGTTGGCTAAGAAGATTAGGCTTCGAAGAAAGAGACTTGTTATGAAGCGCCGCTTGAGGAAGAAGGGCCGATGGCCACCTTCAAAGATGAAGAAGAACAAAAATGTATAATCTTGACCTCAATTTTCTAGTCCAGGTTTTTCGATCTGTCGATTGAAGTTGTTTTTGAAAGATTGAATCAGTATGCATTTCAGGTTTATGATTTTGTTTGTGGGAATCGAATCTCTCAGTTAAATTTGTTGTGTCAATTATAGTGTTTCATATGAATCTAGATGGTATAGTTTTGCAAGTTAGACATTACAGCATTTTGCCTGCAACTCGAACATGGAACATGGTATGGTTTTAAAGCTGTTTACACCATTTGTGCTGCAGTGGTCTTTTTGGTTCAAAGCCACACATGACCATTCTCACTTTCATCTATTTTTCCCATTGTCTAGACCTCTGACTGTGTTCCTTTACCCCAAAACTCATGTCACTTCTGGATTTGGACCCTGCGCATTCCTTTGAAGGGATGGCGGGTAGACAGGTTGCAGCACAGTGTTTAGATTACTCATTTAGTATACCTTTAGGCTGTGTTTGGATCTTCGGATTTGTGCGGGGATTTATGGAGGGAGAGAAAAGGTAAGAGATTTGACTTCATCACATTGTTACACAAAATGAAGTAGAATTCCTTACTCTCTCTTTTTTCCCCTTTACAAATCCAAATACAGCTGTACTGTCCACTGTATCCGAGGATTTTGGAGAAAATCTTCATGTGGTGGCTTGTCTCTGTGTTTGAGAAGCACACACTCCTCAGACGGAAGCTTATCTGTGTCATACCGACTGGCGACTCTTGATGAAACTTGTCTGAACGCATCCAATAAATTTGTTATTGTGTAGAGCCAAATACACTTTATTCACTTGGGGGGACATATCTTCATCCCCTAGACACAAGCGGAGCACATTACAATTTTACTAGTGTAGAAAAAGTTACTTGCAATCCAAGATAGAAAGAAAAAAAAAAGTATTTTCGTACCTACTATTACCTCCAATTTTCATTTTCCAACTTTACGGATGCTAAAATTTCAAAAGTCCATGGCTGGCATTCGGAATTTTGCTGTCAGTAATCAGGTAAAGTCTTATGTGGATGTTTTGTTTTATCAGCTAGTGACTAACATGTGATCTAAGATTCAGACTCAGACATTTTGGGTATGAGAAAACAAATACTCAATTTGAGCACCTCAGTCCTGGAAAAACATGGCTTCTCTCCCTCTTAGAGTGGACGTTCTGTTTGCTTTTATTTACTACGGTTGTAGTTGATAAGTCATTGGCCTTTGTTTTGTGTTTTTTCTCATCCCTCCCTCCGTGTTTTTTTTCCCTTTGTAACGTGGAACCTGGAACCCACCTGTGCAAGGACTATCCTGGTTTTCTCAACCAAGGTGCGCGTGATCCACCTGCAGGACACACGCACCATGCGATTGAAGTCATACACAATACCTTTCCATTTAGGGCTAATCTTAATGACGGCCTTAAACCACTGGACTACCAGACAAGGTTTTCCTTATCTTTGGTTCTTTGAAGCGTATTTGAAGCACTATCATTTTCTTTTGACTTCTTATCTCGAGATCCCGACATAACCTAAGTTTCCCGATCGGCACACTTATGTTTGAAGGCTCCACCAATACTTGAAAACAGTAAGCTTGTCCAAGACAGAGAACAAAATCGGGAATTGTGGAATCAAACAAGCCGGAGAAACATGAAATCAGTGACTAGGGATACCAAAGCAGAACAATTCAAGAGTCGGCTAAAGAAAAAAGATAAAAACTCTATGCACAGAAGGGGTAAAGGCCAAATTCAAAAAGAGATGAAAAATCCACTTATACAATTACATTAAGCTGGACCCCTGAATTTGATACCAAGAAATTCTCTCCCATCCTTTATGGACAGTTCAGCAAGATCTTGATCTCTATTTCCCTCTGCTTTTTTCTCCCTATTGAGAGTTGAAACCCCAGAAGAAGGAGTTGGATCAGACTAAGGTATCCCCCCTGAGGATATTGAATTTGCATAGCGGGCAGGTAGCATTTATTCGGAGCCATTTGCTGATGCATCCAACGTGAAAATGGTGTCTGCAGGGAAGGGCACACAGCTCTGCTCCATCTACATACTGGTGAAGGCATATGCAGCACTCCTACAAAAGCAAAAGACAACCATTTTTAACTACGAGTTACTTAATCCAATGTTTAGTTGATTCTCCTTTGCTTAGAGGAGCATAATATGTGGGGGAGAAAATCATATAGAATTTTTTTGAGGAAAACGCAAACACAACTTATAGTGATAAAAATCATATACTACTAATTAAATGCACAAGGACATAATGGGCTATTCATCCTCCACAAGTAGAGTAAAAACCACACGATGTATATCAACATGAACTTAGAAAGTGGGCTCCGTTCCGGAGAAGGAAATAAATAGTTATTTTTTAAGAAGGCAATTTCAAGTTCAAAAATTATGTGTCTACGCAAATAATTTTCCTATCAATATGGATCTTGTTTGATAGATCTCATTGAGATCTTTAGTACGGTGTAAAAAAAATTAAAAAATTATTTTTCATTTACATTATTTTTGAGTTTGAAAATGTGAAATAAGTACTTATTTTTTAAGAAGGTGTTCTGGAACAGGGCCCTGTTGAGTACTAGTTTGGGAAGGAGAGGGAGAGAGTGGTGATCTTGCAGGGGCAATCCGACTGGATTCATTTGTAGCCTTCCATGTACCACACGTAGTAAAACTCAGCCGATCAACAATCCCATACCTGGGTTGATATTACATCTATAGTCAGACACTGGGAGCTTTCAGTTGATATTTGAAACTCCCTATTAACAGAAGTTCAGGTCACGGAATGGTAAAGGTAGAATGGATATTCCTTGATACCAACCTATTCCACTCTTCCAAGCAAAAGATTGGGAGTTCAAACCTCCACCCACCTACCAAAGTACAGTATTCTTATCTTAACACTTTTAAAATGGACTAAAATGACGTCACACCATGAGGTGGGGAAAATTTTCAAAATGGGGCCTCATCAGTTGAAGTTATCAAACAATTTGTAAATATGTATCGAACAAAATTTCAGTAGCTTTTGTCATGAGCCTCCTAATAGCACCACTGGTATGTCTATCAACTTCCTCTATGAAAAACATTAAATAGAAAGACATGAAGCACAAAGTATGAATTCAAGCAAGCAGGAAAAATAAACTACTTAGGATGAATACTGACAATGGAGACAGTGGAAGATTGGCATGATTATAAAGATCATTTGAGTATAACAGCTCTGCAAGGAGGAAAAAAATGAAGGGCTATTAGATGCTTACAGAATCCTCTGAATGAAGAGGAAGTTCAGGTGTGGAATCACTCCCTCCTGACTCCATGGTTAATTCAACAGGTTCTTGCATCCTACTATTTCCAGGTGTCCTCAAAGAATTAGCCCAGCGATATTTGAACTTTGGAAGAGTCCTGATATCATGTTCAGATGCTCCTTCCGCAATTCTCATTGCATAGGCAATTGTTGCCAAAACTGGAAAGCAACAAAAAAGAGCAAAGAAGACAATGCAAGCCATCACGATGCAAAAGACCATAAAGAACACGTCGAAGGCCAGAAAAACCACTGCTAACCTGCAGTTTGGTTGAAAAGCATATGCTTGTTAGTCATATAAAAGTAGGAAAAGCAAAACTATACTCAGAATCACGACCATTGTAAATTCATCTGAATGACTTGCTTATAAGTAGTATGTATAATTTGGATTGCAGCTTACCATTTAGCATTTTAACAATATACACCAATACCACACCACATAGTGATAGCCCCTAAAATATATTATGTAACATGTGCAAGTAAGATAAAGCAAACTGAACAGGTTAACACAAACATAATGGATTGAAAAAAACAATACGATGGTATGAAGACTTAATTGGATACCCATACGCCTCCTAAACCCTATACGATGAGTCTCATTTGTGGAATTCTCTGTGGTACTGAAACAAGGACCAAAGGAGAAAGGAACCGAAACAAGGACCAAAGGAGAAATGATAAACCATGGAAATCTGCAAAAAAGTTCTTCAAACGAATTCATCATCATCCAGATTAGTGCTCGTATGCGGAGGGATATGATTACAGAAGGCCCTCAGGGAGGAGGAACCAGGATCCTCATGTGATACAGTGATACTCTAGATCCTCTAGGAGAGTGATCTCCTCTTCATAACCTCTAAACCAACAGGAAGCGTCAGCGAAAAAGAAAAGAAGAAAGAAGAAAAACAGATTGGGCAGACAATTATGGTGGCTTAGAGATTTTTACTTCTGTAACACCCATAAAAATGCATTCTATATTTAGTGAAATCAAATTACTTTGATTGGAATACTTATATTGAGATAAAGATAAAATTTCAAACTGGCAGTAAATGTGCATGTGTGTGGCAACGTGTAGGCTGGAAATGGACCTAATAAGAGACTGTCGTTTTTCTTTATACAAAGAAGTTGGTTTTGATTGAAGTTCTGGGGGATAGAAACAGAGAAGGCCGAACAGGGGAAGCAGCCGAGTACGTGAGAATTGGAATACGGTAGATTAAGGTACCCAAACTAGGAAGTATATAATATGCTCTAAATCTCTGGAGTATTTTTTATGTGGTCCCATTTCGCATTCCTTTTGAATACCGTGCTATTTATTGAATCATCTGAATTCATTGCTGGAGACGAGTTATGTGAAATATATTGGGGCTGGGTGCCGTGGAACTGTTTAGTATGTGACCGAGTGAATTTGCCTACTATGCTAATGGCCTGAGAAGCCTCATAATAGGCTGGGTGTGGCAGGTGAGGCCGGTCACCGGTCATATATTGAGGAGGACTTGATATGAGGTCGTATTATGTGAATTGTTGTTGACTCTGTGTCATTAATTGGTTGGTCTCGTTTATTGTGGAGCATATCTATTCTTGTCGTATTGTATACTTCCTGGGGGTTTATGTTGCAGGTTGGCTGCTGATGCGAGAGTGGTAGCACGAGGTGGGATTTGGAGTTTAGGCCTAAGTTGTTTCATTTATTCTAAGAGAAATGTAAACAATATTTTTCTAAGGCTTTGAATTAATGGCAGATTATAGTCTCTTAGTTAACCCTTTGTTAATGGAGGTGGTCGTGGAACCGGTTCATCATAATTTCTCTCTTACATGTGCACAATTCATATCCCGAATAAATTTTTTCTTGGGAAAACTTGAATAATATGGTCATTCAACATTAAAAAAAAACACATTGAGATACATATTAGTTAAATATGTTGACTTGTAATGGGTCCTTCAAAATCTCAGCGCATGGCTCTTACCAATAAAGACGTGGAGAATCTTGCAGAAGTGCTTGCCCCCCTAAAACAATCCAATAGAATCCAAACACCCACCAGATGGATGAAATCACTGTATTCATCGACTCCAACCTCTTCGCAATGCTGCAAAAAACAAAAGATATAAAATAGGGTTAAAATACAAATTCTTGAATCGTTTATAATGCTTCCCACCTCGACAGAGTTCAATAGAAAAAAGAATTCATGTAGTCAACCCCAATTGATTGGGACTTGAGGCTCGGTTTGCTTTGGTTTGCTTCCCAGTTTGCTTGATGGATCATGGATTGATGTATTGTTGACTACAACAATATGATGCAAATTTCATAGTTGGAATCACTGATTTGTTTTATTTTGATATTCACACAGAACCAGTCTAATGAAGAGAGCGAACAGGTCACACAGCTAGTATGGGGCAAGTACCCCCATTACCCCCAACGTTTCCAAAATTCGTTAGCTCTATAATTTAGGAATACTTTTACCGTGAATATTGAGAGTCTCCCCGAAGTTTTGTACCAGTCTTCTATTGGTCCTCTATGTCATCAGTACTTCTATAATGTATACAAATAAAATGAAGCTATTTACATATCACCTGATAGTGTCCATTTGATTATTTGATTTAGAGATAATGTCACGGGCAATTATTTCACAAAGAAACCATAGAGAGAGATTTTCTTTTTTTAAATTTCTGTCAAGAATACAAACAATAAAGCACCTTTAACAAAGATGTATAATCACTTATGATCTAAGATCCTTCTATGATATAGCTCAAAAATTGGATAAACCATTGAAATCAGTGAGAAGAAATGAATGGTATTGAATTATAGATTCTCCTATTTGTCTTTTTCTATGACACTTATGTCAGGACATTTTTTTGATAACCAAGTATCCGGGCTAGCTTACACGCACCTCCACTATTGTTGGGAACCATAAACCCACTGTCCACTAGTGGAAGGCCCCACTTGAAGCCGGAGTAAATTATGTCAGAACATATTCTCAACCAGAAACCAACTTTTTGGCTTCATCCTTGTCGTAGGTATGCATAGCTTCTAACATAAACATCTAAAGGGGAGCAAAAGAAGGCCCTTGCCTGTTATAAGACAATCTGAAGGCAGATGCTAAATATAGATATGAAAGCAAATATATTATCATCCATTTTGCAAAGTAAACTCTTCGATAAGTTTAATGGCTTCGAGATCTGCAACTATGAGAAATTGTTTCACTTTCCCAATGTGTAATTAGGGAAGAAATAAAGACAAGAACAAAAAACAAGAAACCGTTTCCTAGACAAATTCCAAACAGTTCCACTTACTTCTTGACACTTTACTGAGCTAGTCAGCTCAGTAAGAATGAAAACGGGAGGGGATCTCTGTAAAAAGGCCAACAACAAGAGCTGTGCTTTCTCTTTTTTGTCTTCAGTTCACATGTCCTTTTTTTCCCCTGATAACATGTTATTGACCTTCCACTAGGTAAAGATTATAGAATGAACATAAGTTCTTTGTCCTCTTAAGCTATCCTTCATCCCATATACGTTGCTAAAAAGCATCCTAGGTTGAGAACTTGAATGTTCAAGACTTCAAGTAATTAATGAACAAGGACCAAATCCATAAATTGGGGCAATATTTAGAACCCTAATGCAGATTTACCGACATTTTGCATTTTTTAGAGGGATAAAAACCCCACCCTCATAAGCAATAGGTTATCAATTCATGATAGGAGTTAACCACCCATTACTTCCGTCACTTACCTCCACCAACACTGAAAGTCTGAAATCAAGACCCAAATCAAATTTAGGACATCATTTTACCATCTTCTGTCAATCTGTCCCCCTTGCTTCCTATATTGCAGTATATGCACTGTCTCGGGAAGAACCCAAACTTCTAATGTTCACATTCAATTTCATCTCTTTTTGACAAATGCATTTAGTGCCATCTTATTGAGAAGAGTGATTACATGTCACTCAAATTCATACAAAGCAGAGCAAATTGTCAAAAGTCTTGCTGACAACTTATATTAGCTATAAGAGTGTTTGCAAGTTAGTTCAGTTAGTAGTAGAAGCAACAACACAACTACTACAACAACAGCAGCAACAACAGAAAGAATCCATACCCATTTCATCATACCAAAAACATAGTCAAACAATATCGACACATATCAAGTCTAACAAAATATTTATCGACACCTATCAAGTCTAACAAAATATTTATCATGACCACGGACGATAAAAGATAGACAAACAAACTTATTAAAGAAACGGATATAACGCAAGGGGTTGGCCCGGTAGTCTTGGCCCGAGATTTAGGAGTTTGCTCCCACCTCAGGTCTCAAGTCCAATTCTCCTTGCCAGCAACTCTTGCGACTCCTCACCCACAAGCATAAGAATGTGAACAGGCTGTGGTAGGGGTTGTAGGAATTACTCCGAAGTGCACGCAAACTGGCTTGGCACACTCTGCATTACCGAAAAGGAAAAAAGAAAAAAGAAACGGATATAGAAAATTCAAGGTACCTGCTGCGAGTCTCAGTCCATGAAAACCCATCAAGCCCAACGCTAAAACGAGACTGATGCCTCCTCAGGCACTCAAGATACACAAAACCCACATGCAACAAACACTGCAAAGCATACCCAAAGATCCAAACCCTCAAAGGGGTGGAGGGTTTCTCTCGGAAAGTAATCAGAAGCACAAACACAGACACCAAGACAAAGGCTAGGTTCCATATAACGTCAAGCACTAGAAAGGGCTTCGAGTAGCCGCCGTAATCGGCGGCCGGTGGATCATCATCGCTGTCATAGTAGCCCTCTGAGTCCAATTGAGGGTCAAAGCGGTCTCCGATGGAGATACGGTGAAGGGCGGAGTAGAGGCGGGTGATGATGGGTAGAGAGAGAGCAATGGTTCGTGTGACCCTTGTGTTTGCATTGCTGCCGAGAAAGGGACGTGGGTCTTCCATGAGATTCTGATTGGTTCAGTTTTCTTGTGTGTGATACTCCTACGAGAGAGAGAGAGAGAGAGAGAGGGAGGGAGGGAGGGGGAGAGAGAGAGGGATTTGGGGGTGGTGAAAACTGGTGAAGGAAGAGTGGGTGGGGGGGAAGGCTTTTTAGTGGGCACAATGTCAGTGGGAAGGGAGGGGAGCAGGTGGTGCCGGGTATGGCATTTTCACTTGTCAGTTTCAAGGAGCAGTGGAGTACTTGTTCGGTCGTTTCGCTTTCTTTCTAAATATTTCTTTTAAAAATGAATGTAATTTCAAACTCATATATTATAAAAATAATAAATAATATTTTGATTTTTTTGGTGCCGTTTAAAAAAATTTCAATGAGATCTATCAAACAAGATTCATATTGGTAGAAAAATTATTTGCGTAAACATATGATATTTGAGTTTGAAATTACTTTCGTTAAAGAACTTTTATAAAGAAAGTGGAACGTCCCCTAAAACAGTTCTGCACGGAAACCGACGGGCCAGCATGGCCCCCTTTGGGTCTCGTACGGATGATCCGAGTTGTCCCCGTTCCAAATTCTCAAAAAAGTACTTATTTTTTAAGGACCTATTTTCAAACTTAAAAATAATAGGTTTACGAAAATAATTTTTCAATTTTTTTTTACAGAGTTTGATAGATTTCATTGAGATCTATAAAATTATATCCATATTATATATTTTTTTTTGTAGAGACCCGTATTTTCAAAACAAAAAAAAACGTTTATAAAGGTTTTATTAATGTTAGAATATCGAATAAATGTGAAATTTATTGAATTTATGTGATTTGGGTTGAATGTGATAAAATTTGAGAGTTTGGGGTGTAATTGTAATTGATGTGTGTGGCGGTATAAATTGGTGAGAGTGAGTGGTGGAGAATTATTTTTCTCCCACTTACGTCTCTCTCTCGGCCCTCTCTCCCTCCACCCGACTCTCTCCCTCTCTCTCATTCTTTCTCACTCTCATTCTCGAAATCACGCCTCTAAACTCGAGACCCACGAAAATTACCCTTCACTCTACCTTCAGCAAGCGATCTTGAGCTCGTATTCTGTTTGGTTTAGCTCGGAGAGGAGTATTCAATTGATTTAAGGTTTCCGGAGTTAGGGTTTGTTTGATCGAGCTTGGGTTTCGTTCTTCAACTTCGAGATAGGAATTTCTCACTCCTATTATATGTTTATGTGTTGATTTGGTGTTTGAATTGTGTCTTAGATTGTTGGTTTCGTTGTTGGAATTGTTCTGGTGAAGGCTGAAAGTCGTGGACTGAAAACCCAGGTCCTACCGGTAGGAATTTTGGCCCTACCGGTAGAAACGCTGTCCAGTAGAGTCATTTTCATGAAAATGTGGTCTCCTACCAGTAGGAAAAAAGTGTCCTACTGGTAGGAAATGAAAAATTTAGCATTTTGGCAAAACTTCAGAAGGGCATAACTTTTTCATCCGAACTCCGTTTTGGAAAAATTTTATATTGAAATTCATGTGCCGGAAGTCTTCTTTCCAATGGTGGTGGTCTCATCTCCTAATTCTTAACCAATAAGATTTGGTAACCAAAATAAGATAGATATGTTCGTAGATGTTGGAAAATCCTTTTCCTTAGAATCGTTTAGGCGAGACATGGATGTTCTTAGGTTCTCCCACGTACTTAATTGAGCGGTTTGACGAGGCTAGTGGTATACTAGGCCTTGTGGTGGTCGTTGGGTTCCGTATGAGTCTTGTGACACCGAAACGAGGGTTTAAAGAGCATAAGAAATATAGGTGGGCGAAGGTTATATGTGTTGACATGTAATGTGAGAAACAAACACATAGAACACTCCTTTGAGTTAAGCAACGCTAGGCATGGGTATGTGGGAGACATTTTCCTTATGTTTGATATGTGATACGTCACTTGCGTAAATTGTATGGTTTTATGAGTTGTAAGGTGAAACTATATGAGCCGTTGCAAGAGAATACCCTTTGATATGTGAATGCTTATATGAAGAACGAATGGTGTGATTATTATGAGTTGAATGAAGTCGGATTATCCCTATTACTATTACAACTATTAACTCTTGTGAATAAGTCTTCGTTGTGAAACCATTATATGTGATTGAGATGAACGGTTGAATCGTGAGATGTATTGGAGGAATCGTGGTATGGTGATCTATACTATGTGATGTGATTTAGTACCTTTAGTGGGGAATGTATTTGTAAGGAGTAGCGGGGCTCCATAAACAGCTCGGAAATAGCACTTGCTTATGATGTGTGATGCGGGATCGCAACAGTGATGTATGTGAGTAAACGTAAGGGTTTGTTTGATGAATGTACGAGAGAAATGATTGGTTGTCGAAACAACACTATAGAGTCACATATCAACAGGTTCTTTTCTTTAAACGTGTGACGTTATGACTAAAGTGAAGTCGAAGAGCGGATAGAGTATTCGGAATAGGGTGTTGTGGTTAGCTTAGAGTCTTGGTGTGTAGTCATGATACTTCTTTCAGGTCATCGACATTGGGAAAACTACTAGTCGTGTTTTGTTTATTTCTATTGAGATATCGTACCTTGCTTCTGTTATTCACTCTTGCTTTTGTTATTCATCCTACTAGTCATCCCATTTGCATATAATGGTTGTGTAGATTTCTCTACTGGGCTAGTGTAGCTCAATCTATCATTTTTCAGGTGTGAACCCGGAGCAGTAGAATGGAGTGAAGTGCATGCATTCAAGTGCATATTTTCGAAAGAAATGGCAAAGGAGACTCATGGACTTTTGATAAAATATGTTTTGGGAATATAATAGAACCTTAACTCTATTTCTTTTTATGATGTAATATATTCAAATTCTTGGAGTTGAATCTGTAATTTTAATGATTAGGACATGGTGAGCTCTTTTGGGGTATTATGTAAGATAATGTGAGGAGTTTTATTTATGAAAAGCTATTTTTATTTATGTTGAAAATCGAGGGCGTGACATTTTTTATTTCAATAAACCTATTATTTTTAAGCTTGAAAATTGTAAATAAATACTTATTTTGTAAGAGAATAATTCAAGACGGGAACTCTTCGTTTGGTTTGGAATGTAATAAGTGGAGAGAGATAGATAGAGGAATTTATTGAAAATCGTGCAAAGAGGAAAAAAATCCCAAAACTTGTAAGTGAAAAAAGTGTAAATAATTTAAAAAAACAGATGGCCCCGTAAAAAATCAACTTAATTCGATATGTATAGGTACTCGATTCAATATTTAAATCTTACACTTTTTCATTCAGATTTCAGATCTACGAAAAAATTGAAGATTGGATCGAACACTTACACATATCGAATTAAGTTAATTTTTCACGAGGCGGACTCGATATTTTTAAGAAAAATATTGAACGTCTCAGATCATTCGTGCGGGATCCAGAGTATATCCTGCGGCCATCGATCCCCCCAGTTTGTTTCCCCAATCAATATCAGCTTTTTCGGGGTAAAATTACTCTGGCACCACTTACAGCTCGTTTGGATTGAGAGAGTTTGTGAGAAAAGAAAAGAAACTGAGAGACCACTTACAACTCATTTGGTTTGAGAGAGTTTATGAGAAAAAGAAAAGAAACTGAAGAGAGGAGACTCTTTCCTACGTTTGGATTATTATAAATAGATGAGAATTGGGGAGAGAGGGTGAGAATAGGTGAGATGCAATAACCTCGTAGATGCTCCCAATTCATGTCCTCAACCTACCATCATTGTTGCAACCCACCCCCTCAAATCGTCGATGCAATCCCAAGACACCGAAAGAAACGGGAACACTAAATTGAAACTAAACTAAAAGAGAGAGACCCCCTCCCCAAAGAAAGCCCTTACCAGGAAACCCGAAACTATATGCAGAGAGAAAGTATTTTAGAGAGAAGGGAGAGGTTAAATTGGTAAAAATATGTGACACTCTCTTTTCTTTTCTCTCATATTGTCTAGCCAAATAAGATTGGAATAAATATCCCCAAAATATAAAGAGTTCCAATCCACTTTGCACACGGCCAATTCCTCCCACGTTTTTTTCAAACACTTCTCACATACTTTTTTTTTGGTAAGTCACTTCTCACATACTTTCAACACTTTACTGATGCTTATTGAGGCTAGTGAGATTAGTGATCACTGTATGAGGTTTAGTGCGTTTTTACATAATTTACCTTTCTTATTGTTTATTCTTACTTTACGAAATTGGATGTCAGTAATTATGGTGGACCAAACCAAGGTTTTTTTTTTTTAATAGCAAGAAACTCATACAATATAGGTTAGAAGGTTAGTAAATTAGTAAACGCCAAGTCGAACTTGAGAACTTGGTGAGCTTGGAAGAAGTACCCAACTAACTGAGCCAACTTGCAAGTTTGACCAAACCAAGGTTGTATCATTGTTGATTGGAACTAATCGTTACTATCATAATGAAAGGACTCACTACAAAGGCAAAAGTCAAGCCATGTACCTCAATCTCAGCTCTCCAGACTCTAATAGAAAGAAAAGAAAGCCCTAAGTTGTATGATGGTGGAAGGGGATCACAATATTGGAGACTTGGTCAACATTTAAGTGGAAGCGAATTGCCATAGTCAGGTTTTTATATGATTTGAACAAAAGCCTTCTAGCTTTACAAATTATAGAGCTCACTTGAGTTTTGTACTCCGATTTTTATTTGGTGGAATGAGCATTGGATTTGCTCATTGTTTGGCTTCTGAGGGGCTGGGGGGTCATGTACTTGGATTAATAGCCCCCTTTGTAGCTCCATCCTCCGTTAAGCATGGATGGGTGGTATGTTTCTGGTTGATTCTCTGATCCTCATTATCATAATAAATTAAAAAAAAAAAACACAACTAATGGTGGTGGGCAGTAGAGAATCAAGGGTTGTAGTAAAACACATTATTATAACTCCTTTTATTGTAGTTGATTTCCAAAAAAGAATAATACAACAAAACTTATTTATGTAAGATTGCTGATCATACAAGTAGAGTTTCCCCAGGATAATTAACAAAAGAAGTCCAAGAAAAAACCAAAATGAGAGAGAGAGAGAGAGAGAGAGAGAGAGAGAGAGAGAGAGAGAGAGAGAGAGAGAGA
>BPLS01000592.1:18142-43271 GCA_019656275.1 Rhododendron kiyosumense
ATATTTACAACATCAGGTCACCAACATAAGTTTAGAGAATTATCTTTGAGATAGCTAAACAAAAGAATTGGTAGGCTGAGATGCCAAACCAACCTCCACTTATCACATTAATTTACCGTATCGATTCTCAAATAGAAGATTTGCTGTTAGAATCAGTTCGTGGGATCCAGAGTGTCGTCGATTCTATCGGCAAATCGAAAGAAGTGAAAGAATGTGGAGAGAGTACCTCTTCCATGTTCACACCAGCATTTTCAATTAGACTTTTGATAGGAGCTACCTGCGTAAGAATAGAAAAGAGCAAAAAAAACCATGTATTCTTTTTAGTTGCCTGTTTTCCAAATGTAACGCGTAGGGGGAGGTTAATGTGGTAATACAGCAAAAGATGGTGAATTTTTTTGAATTTATCTCAATCTTTATACAAATTTGAATTTTGTTTGTTAATGTATAGAGTGGATCGCCAGTTGCCTGTTTTCCTAATGTATAGAGTGGATCGTCAAGAAATGATTCATGTCATATATAGTCAACCACAAAGTAGGAGAAGACTTTGCAGAAGGGGTTCCACGTACTTGCGCCTTTCACAGTTCTACATGTGCAGTTTCTAAAATTGAGTATTAGGATAATAGCTGCCAGCAACACCTGAACAAAACAAAAAAGGGCAACCCAATGCACAAGGCTTCTGCTACTGCAGAGGCTGGGGAAGGGTTAGATGTACGCTGTCTTACACGACTCAAAACCGTGACCGCCAAGTCACATTGGGGAAACCTCACAATTGAACGAGACATGTAGGAGATAAAAGACACTGGACAGTACTAATAACATAGACGAATTGTTAGCTTTCTTCTTTATTGAAAAGTAATGAATTTTAAGATGACTCAGATACCTTATTTGGCTCTTTGAAGGAGTTCTCATCCATCAGGTTGCTAGATGTGAGAACAGTCTTTGTTGATCCAAGTGATTGGAATATGTTCTGCTTCATTCCATCAATTGAAATCTTTAGATTCACAATGTTGCTCCCAAAGTTCACGATCTGGAAAACAAGATATTTGGCCCAAATAAATGAGGACGTAAGTGAGATAACAAATCAAATATGGTCACTCAGGCAACTAAAATCTGCAGGACTTGTGAGCTTATTATCACATCTTCCCAACATAATAGGGCAAGTAAATATTTTGTCTACACTTCATTAGGATGTCATATTTGATAACAACATAAAAAATGATGACACGTCATCTGCAGCTATCAAGCACAATCCAGTGAATTAACCCATAGACAGCAAAAGGACAAAAAAGACAAGCGTGATAAATTGTATTTCCTGATAACAATGACATAATTAAATAGAACAAAAGGGTGTATTCGGAAAAATGGATGATAAAATATGTGAAGTAAACAACATATTTTGAGGATTAAGACCAACTACATATTATGGTACTTATCATACGGGTGCACTGCAACCTACTGAAGCTGTCACCTGAATATTTACAGTTTGTCAAAATTAGTGATAGCTTTGGAAGCATGGTACTCATACATTCAGTTAGCAGTTTCAGGCTCAGATTTGGGCATTTGAGGCAGTAGAGTCCAATAGTTGCTGATCAGTTGGTCAATTCTAAGAATAGACATCAATGCATCAAAATAGGCACATGTAGGGTTTGAAGAGCATTTTCTGATGGTCAAAGAAGATATTGGCACCACATATTTGAAAAACTTAGTACCCAACTTCAATTTGACATTTGTGATCATATTCATGTGTATTTGGGACTAAGCAAGAACATTAGAAGGGAAAATGCAAACTAAACCTTTATTCTCAAGTAATTCTTGTTATCCTCAGAGTTTTTCCAAGTAATAGCAGAAGCAATTAGGGAACTTGAAGAATTTGCTTGTAGTGTTGAATTAAGCAGAGTGCCACCATTTGACTCCGAAAAAAAGCGTTGCATCCAGAAACTGGGAGTTCCATACAGCTGGTAGGAGTTAAAAACAATTGCATCTGGGTTCCACCTGTATTGAACATAATGTTAGCATACTAGTTCAAATTATTACAGAAACATATTAAGAAATCAGATGAAAAAGTTGTAGAGAAAAAGAAGGGAAAATGTACCGTCTGTCATTGGCATTCACAAACAGAGGTGCATAGCTTGCCATTTCAACAACGTCACTGCATTGGAGGATCCAATTCAAATCCTCAGTAACTTAAGCAGTGTATGACAATGTAAGACAAAAGCTAGCATATAGTTGATAAGATCTAGATGACTATACATAAACCAGCATATATGAATGTATTTCTCATAATTTTTTTAGATTAATATAGTCATCAGTTCAACTATTTCTTCACATTACTATCCAAATAACAAGTCACATAGAGTACTGTTTGAAGCATATTCACTGATTGCGAAAAAAACATAAGTGCATGCCATACAATCTAGTGTTGTATGACGAAAATGCCAGAAACTAATACAAACATGATAATTACAGCCAAGAAAATGAAGAAAAGAAGTGCACAGTTTAAGCCAAAAAGGATGCACATCAAGAAATAGTAAAGAGCACAGAGTCTTGGAAGAGTTTAATGGACCTGTTCCTTTCTAAGCCAATAAGGAAACCAGCCTCAGCCAGTGCTGCTAAAAGACTTCCTGTACCAGCGTCTTTTCCAGTCACAGCATACTCACTCACAAAAGCCTGGAAATCAATCAATAGTGAAGCGTTCTTCAGACCCCCTTTTTTCAATTCTTTTCCAAAGTATTGTCAAAAACAGTTTGATTTTTATCAATAGGAAGATTAACACACCTTTGGACCACTGCGTGATGCGTGATCGAATTTATGAGCCAAAGAAAACACTGCGTTTGCATCACTGTAAATCTGACCACCAAATCAAAGAATAAGATAGTATGTTGTCATGCAGCTGAACCACGAATCGAAAACCAAAATTTTACCCAGAGAAACAATAGAAATTTCAAATGTACATGCTGCAAAGTGAGACAATTCATATCTTACATGATAATCATAGAAATGGGCAGGGTGATCCAACTGTTGAGTAGAGCCATCACAGTTAGAGATAAATTTGATGTCTGGATAGGCATGTCTAATAGCATCATAAAACCTGAGGTAATTTCCTGCCATGTGCCCAAACAGAAGCAAGTTAAGATTTACAAACATTCTATATCTTTACACTATTTGATTTTGATATCTATCTTGTGATGGCAGCTTCACCATTAGGGTAGATTATGAAACACGCTACTGCAATAACAGGATTAAAGCGCACTACGGTAAAACTATGTAAAAGCCTAAAAGGGGTGAGCAACTGATATACCAACAATAGAATAAGTGCAGTAACTTCCTAAAATACATATCTTCAGTTCAAAAAGTCATTTATCCCCTAGAATTCCATAATTACTGGATGGTATTTGACAACTAATATATGTTACAAAGACAAAAATAATTGACAAGGTTAATTGCATACCACGGTAATTCTTCTTCCCACAGTCTTCGTTCCCAACAGCAACATATCTCAAGTTGAAAGGTTCAGGGTGTCCCATTGCAGTTCGAACAGAACCCCATACTGAGTCAGGAGCACCCTTAGCAAACTCAAGACTATCCAGGATTTCCTACGATGAAAATGAATGATATCAATGAATGAAGTATTTTAGAGTAGAGACTGCTATATATTTGGCACAATGGCACAAGGTGTACTTCTGGAAGACCCAAACACTGCGAAGTTGAAAACAACATATAACTACCAGTAGCGCTACACATTTTCTTAAAATTAAGTTAACAGATTCGGAATATGTACAAGTTACCTAACGGTAAGACAGAATAGCAGCTTTGTCAAATAAATGAATCTGAGACATCAAACATAACTCACAGATCTAGCCACTCCACTTTAAGAAAGGTGCATGACTCATTATAAAGAGATGGCCAGTCAACACATCATGCCAAGTTCAATAGCATATACTTGAGTCAATGGGTTTCCGCAATGGGTTAACGCTTTCTTCACCAAACCACTTTTACCCAAAGAAAGTACGAAAAAGTAAGTTTAAATAGAAGGGAAAATACTCATACAATCACAATTGACAAGAATATTTCTTAGTCTATATTTATAAGTCCCGAGTATTTCTTTCTTTCACTCAGGTGTATTGAGTTACCTTGCCTTCATGCGATGCCTGATAGCAAATTTCAGTAACATCCATGGTAAATGAAAATACAACGATTCATTTTACATTATTCTCTATACTAAGATGACTTTTAGTAAAGTAACACAAGATCATGTGCACATGAAGCAGCAAGCTGTCAGACATACTTGCAGAAAAGGCACAATGCTTGAGGTTTCTACTTGATCATTATGGCTGATTCCTGTGGAACATAACCGCAACAAAGAAAAATAAAGATCAAATAAAAACTATTCACAGTTGATAAAAGTTCTAATAACTATTTTGATCATCGTAAGTAGTTGTAGATACCATTATTGAAAACCCAAACTGGGGCTGCACCAAGGTCTTCTGCCAGCTGTAGAAGCATAATGGAAACAAACCACAATTGACTTAACCAAGACTTAAAACACAAATTAAACATCACAGCAGCATGAGATAATACCTGAAGAAACTCAAAGTAACCAAGTCCCTCATCAGTCCAGTACATCCAAACATCACCAAAGTGTCCGGGCCTCTCTTCCCATGGCCCAACAGTTTCTTTCCATCGGAATGCATTTCGTAACCATTCACCCTCAACGAAACACCCACCTAATGTAATATCAATTGGATCAAATTTTTTTACGAGGTCCCCACAGTGAGAAAATCAAAAGATCTAACATAGCAACTGAGATATATGTAATTCAGGTTAAGAGACAACATCATGTTTGGACTGTTTAATTGTTCTTCCATTGAATGCATGTCCATTCTTATTATGTATCACGTTTACTACAAATGCAATTGTTGCAAGGCCCAATTTCATGAAAAAGACATCAAGCTTGTAATGGTTGCAAAGCCCAATACTTTATACTAACTTTATTGGATGGCAAGATTTTACTGCTTTTTTTCCAGCGAAAAAAGCAGTGGAACTCTTCTGAGTTCTTGCATACTCACAAAAAGAAAATTCAGTGCATAAGGCAGATCTGAACAATTTGCCTATGTGTAGAGCTCCATATTGCTCTAAAACAACTAAAAGAAACTCAATAATCATGACCTACTTGTAGAAAAGGTCTAATATGCAAATCAGGAGATGCATTTAAGACGGATCTGGATCCTATGTGAGGATCTCTTTGTGAGGATCTTGTGAGGATTTTAATGAGAGGGAGCCACCTAATAAGCCAAGATCTCCAACGGTCCAGAACAAAGAAATTCTGCCAGCTCATAAAAATTGTTGGTTAGAATACTCTCTCTTTAACGGAGTCTTCTCCGTTAGTTCCCCGTTCGATTCATCCGAGGTTGACAATGGTGGGCAAAGACGACGATGGTGGTTCAATGTACACCATTAGCTTGTAGTATCTGTCTCTCTTCTCTCTTTGTTTCGATTTTTTGTTGAGATATTTAATCAAATGTGGGTTTTGTTTCTATAAAATAGCTGAGTTAGGGGTTGGCGAATTCCTAGATAATAGTTTATCATTTTCTTTCTTGTTTCTATTGTATTGACAGATTTCCTACTCAATTGATAGAAATAGAACCAGATGACAAGCCAAACTCCAAATCAAGGTATATTTTAATGCATTGGACGATTTGTATGGCTCACAGCATTGAGAGGAGACTCTACAAGCCAAGCTCTGTTTTAGTCCCTGTTATTCTTTGGACTTTGTGAGTTGGTGATGGAATGGTGCGTGTCTTCCTATTGTAACTCATTTGTAAAAATTTATGAATTTTTAAATGGATAAAAACTTTTGTTGGGTGAATTTGGTGAAGTTTTGGTGGATGGACATAGCTGTCCTGGTTGAGAACAAGGTTTTGGGCTGAAATGGGAAC
The DNA here is from genome assembly GCA_019656275.1 of Rhododendron kiyosumense. NCBI lineage: Eukaryota > Viridiplantae > Streptophyta > Magnoliopsida > Ericales > Ericaceae > Rhododendron > Rhododendron kiyosumense. Next base: position 24,079 of record BPLS01000592.1, read on the forward strand.
TGAAACGAAGGTGAAGACTCAGATTTTCTGGCCGTTTGGGTTCCGTCCATCTAAATGACGTCGTTTGCTGTTCTAAACAAAAATATTGACATCGTTTGAGCACAAAATTGCAAGCAACCCACGTTTTCAAGTTTCACTCCGTTGGATATCTTGGCGTAATAGGTGGCATCTCATTAAAACCCTCACAAGATCCTCACAGAGAACAACAAAAACATGATGAGCAATAATGAAACTTATGGTCACAAATGGTAAACCATTTAAACTACTATATGAACTCCAATTATACAAGTACACAAAACAACCCAAGTTTCACAGCCCTCAGAAAAAAAAGAAACAAGTACCTGGGAATCTGATGAATCCGGGTTTCAAATCTGCAAGCATGGTAGAAAGATCTTTTCGGAAACCATGTCCCTGTAGCAAGATAAAAGTTGTCAAAAGGATAAAAATAGGTCAAGGAGAACTAAACCCCGTAGCTACCAAAAAATAACTTAATTCCTTAGAGAGAATGTACTACAATTATATGTTTGACCTTCTAATCCTCCCCAATTAATTCTTCCTCCATGGAAACCAAACCTATAAGTAGATTCTGTAGACAGGGAAATTTTCAAGTAAATAAACTGAACTTGAATATTGAAAAATTTGAAGTCCAAAGTTCATAGAATTACATGACAAGATGAAAAGCTAATTCCAGTTACATTGAAAATAAATTCAAAGATCCAAAGAATAGTTTACCATGGTTGCTGACATGAAATATGCATGAAGCTTACGTATGGAAAGCCATTGAATTAGCTTCCATGGAAAACTTCAAACGGCACATTGGTCACATCTCATTCATACAACCGACTTCTTTTAGTTGTCAATATCAGTAAAACGCATATGTGAAGAATTTTAGAAACTAGACAACATAGTTTCTTCCTATCAAGGATTAATCTTCTGCAAAATGACCTTTTGTGTGGGGGTGGTGGTGGGTGGGGGAAAGGAATATGTGGACGCGCAATTGGTATATAGAAATGACTGAAAACTAAATAATCACATGGAAACCACTTTAGGTAAGTGATGCCCTGTACTCTTTGTTTAGCCATGCAACATTATGATAATCAACAATTACTCCGGGATGTTGCACTTCAATCCATTGCAGGGGTATTAACTGGGTAAATTAGGCTGTTTCTGGGGAGAAAAGGATGGTAGTTCTCAATGCAAAATCCCCTTCTTAAACCAGATTGCACAGATAGAATCCTTTCATCCCAGGGAAAATCTAAAGCTAACAACAAAAGCAGTCTATAATATTGCCAAACGTCACTGCCAATTGATCATTAGAAAACGTAATATTTCAGGAGAACGCATAGATCATCTACAATTCTATAATTTGTTACTTGAAGATATAGGAAGAAAAATATATAAAGCCACACATCATAAGAGAAATTAATTACAAAGATTAAGCATATGCAAACAAAGAACACTAACATATTTGCGACCACTAACCTTTTTCAAGAACAAGTATTTCAAGTTTTCAACTACTAGAAACAAGATGACTTATACAAGAATCACAAACCTTGTATGTGTCCAAGGGCATAGCTGACACTTGGTCAAACCATACAACTCCTCTTCTGCTTGTAGTTAATTGCAGTCTTGCATTATGATTGGTTTCTTTCGCTTCCAAAAGAATCTCAGTCTTTGTCCAGTTTGAAACATCAGCAGCTCTGTGGGGACAACATAAGCACTCTGACTATCCAAAATGCAGGTTAAACATACATGACAAAACATTAAACATTTGCTAAATGTAGTTACTGCCCAAATGTAGCTCACATAATGTTTGCAGTAGCCAGCATTTGCAACCCATTGGAGCCAGTCAATGATATCGATATGTTAATTGACTGTAATGAACGGATATATAGAACGACTTTGTACTTCTTCCCTTGTTCAACATTCTGAAGAAAACAGAAAAAAAAATGATCCAGATGGAAACAAATCAGTGAGTTATCAGTTGAGAAAATTTTCAAAACCAAAACTAAAAGAAAAAACAGGCCAGATAGTAGGATGAGAGCAAAAACTGTCATCAGTATGGTTCTCTTTCTTAAGAACTATTAAGTGTAGCCCATCAAAAAAAGAACTATTAAGTGTAGCATGAAACTGAATTCTATGAGCTACCGGCACTGGATTAGACAATTATGTGTCAACAGGAAAAAAAAAAAAAGAAAGAAAAAGAGCTTGTTTAGTATGGTTATATGGTCTATAATGGGGCAACAGGCTTATATAGGATGAGCTGCATGTTTCAGACTGCAGTGCTGAAGATTTGCATGTGGCTATTATCCACAATTGACTAAGCCCCTTTTGGTGGCCCTAAAACATGGCACTGAAAAGAAAAATCCAACAAACAATGTATGTTTCAGGAATAACAGATGCATTTACTGGATGCGATAACGAGGCAAAAACTGATATGATACGATTCAGGACTTTCTGGCCTTTTTGCGGTGGTGAATTCTTATCAAACATACATCTGAAAGTAAAAGTAAAACTTGTGCATTGTGTACAGTTTCTACGAAAACTAGTTCAATACACATCACATTCTACCTTCTCCTTGAGAAATCTATACGAGACTTACAATCTCTATAAGCCCACCCCATCAGACCATGTTCCGAGCTAAGCAATAAACAGATACCCATTCCATGTCACATAAGATAGAAAACAAGATTATGTTTATTTGTGCACGGGAAATGGGAGACTGAACTACAGGATGAAGCATGACGAAATCAAAAAATATAGCTGTAAAAAGCATAAAGAAGACAGGTGCTGCGTTCGCAGCCTAGGACTTAGGGGTTTGCTCCTTCCTAAGGTCTCATGTTCGAAACCTGTCAAGTGCTATCAACTCCTTTTGGCTAGTGCATATAAAGTTTTGCTCTGGCTTTAATTGGAGTCCCAGTAGTGGACGGTGGAATTGGTCCCCCAGGATTGGTCAAGGTGCACGTAAGCTCGCCCAAACACCTAAGTTATCCAAAAAAAAAAAACAAGGATAACAAATTTATTTCCACCACACTATTTGCTTCTGAGATCGATAGAAGATGCAGCCTAATATACATCCTGCACGTAAGATCAATACACCTTATATATCACAATAGCTACTCATTCATTTCTTTACTTTGTACTCTTAGGAACTTAAGATATTTTGAGGTGACTATGACCTGCTACATATGTCAAGCGATCAGTAAATGTCAAAAAAAAGTCATGTTACAAATGGATATCGAAGTCTTAACAAGTTTCCGTGCTACATAGACGCCAAGGGGAAAAGGGTTACTGGAAGTCTTCTAAAATGGATGGTAAGTTCTTACCATGCCCCAGAATCCAGGGTTATAAACACCAACCCCTCCAACTGGACATACATTGGCGCTGTCTCTGTCACAAAGCACATCCATTCGAAGAGCAACTTTGTTTCGATCAAAGCATGACGAACGGTCAGTTGATACAACAAGAGATGACTCATTCCCAATGATAGACCAAGGATCAATATTGGAGGGAGTATTAGGGCCCCCAGCTTCAAAACCTGAAACTCAAATTTCGCAAAAAGAATATGTTATTTCCATGTATCCACAAGGATGTCAAATGGAGACACACAGTTTTTCAACTAAAGAAAATTTGGGCTTAAGCACAATGAAATTTTAGAGAACCTTCCCCTTTGCGAAGAAGGAAAGGAAAAAAGAATGCAAATGAATTCTCCAAAGGAATTAGATTTGACCTCTGTTGCTGACGAGCTCAGCCCATAACCCTCCAGCCCCAGCATGGTTGATTTCCTGCATGGCGTTTCAAAGAACTGTTGTCGTCCACTATCAAATGTATATACAGCAAAATAACATCTGGTAGAGTAACTCTACATCTGGCATGGATGCCGTGTACTTTTCCAAGGGACGCGTACCTTGCCAATCCCATTCACATGGTTTAAGTAGATCTGATTTATGCAACTTCAAATCTAAAACTTACATGTTTTCTCCTTAACATGTCCGTAGAAACTGTGAGATGGATTTGTGAGTGGTGATATGGGGGGAAGCTTGTTCATAACGTGTACTTATAAAACCTCTGGCAAGCTCGAATGCGAATGATGAGCATTTAGATTTTCAGAAATAATTGTTGAAAAGTTTTCTGCAAAGATAATTCTGGAAACTTCAGGGCATCAATCCGAGTTACACCTTGATCAAAGATGGGAAGACAAAGGGTGGATTGAAGGTTGTACAAATAGCAGTTGAAACAGTATTGAAAACAATACCGAATTTGAGTATAACTAACAAAGTTAGGAGATCAACAACGTGCCAAAGACAGCCGTAATTGTAACAAACACATAATATGCACAAAAGACGGATCAGAATGAGTTAGCAATCTCACCTCAAAGAAAATGCCAAACAGAGTTTCGGGTATCTTTCGTCCAGAAGCTTCAGAAGCATGTACAAACAGCCAAGCTGTCTGATTAGTATCAACCTCAAATGCAGAACATTGATACAAGACACAGAGCCCAATAAGGAACCCCGGGATGACTCTACTGAAACAACTCATTGCTTCAAAAAACAAATGAGGGACAAAAAAAGTCAATTCGCTGATAAAAAAAAAAGTCCATTCAGAAATATTCTGATCAAAGCAGAAAGCACAAACATCACGAACTGTTACAACCTCCTATTATCATCATCAAAATTTAGTCTTCATAAGGTGAGCTGAAACCATCCAAATAGATGAGAGAACTGTAATATAATGGCATAGAGAGTGAACATGACATTCCTTTGAAGAGAAGACCATTCAAGATTCAAAATTTCACTTTAGTTTTTTTTTCCAAGGAGTTTCAAAATTAAGGTAAGGAATGACAAATACGAAAGTAAGAGCTTCTGTTAATAAAACTTGTGGAAAATATTGCCTAATTTGTATTGAAACTGGTCAAATAGGGGGATAAAGAGGGAGTAAAGTCTTGCAAAGTTCTATGGATGCTAACTGTGTGTATCCCTATTACTGTTAAGAAGTTGACCATATATGCAATCAATAGCACAAACCCAATATGATTATAAAGCAACTCGGATCAATTAACCATTAGATTATAGAGAAATACCCATCATAGAAAAGCGGGTAAGGGTTTTGATATTTGATACCAAGAGCACAAATTTTCCTCCTATAAAATGGAATTGAGTGAACAGCATTTACCTGAAAGACCCAATAGTCTTCGGAGACGACCGGCTAGAGAGACAAGAGTGTTGGGGTTGTGGCTGGTGAACTGGGTGTATTATTTATATGCATTTATGATTGCATTGAGTAGATATATACACATGTATACAAGAGTTCCATAAGCCCATAAAGTGTGTTAATTCTGTTGCTTGGCGCCGAGATAATGTTCCCACTTCCCAATCGAGGAGGCGGAACCTCCTCATCCCGCTTTAACCTTGCTTTCACGTAAGCAGCTGTAGCTTGGGGAGAACTGTTTGTTTAATGTTTCATTCTTTTTCAACTTCTTGTTGGACTGTTAGTTCTTATCTCTAATGAAAAAGGGAAAATTTCAAAATACCCCGACAGTTTACTCTAAATTTCAATTAGACTTTTAATCTTTTAAAAAAATCACTGTATTCTTAACGTTATCTTTCGTTAATCAAAACGCCTCATTCCGTCCGAATGACTAACGGATATCGTTAAAGGCTCTGTTAAATAGCGTCCTGATCGAATTTCGATGATTCGAACCGCTCAATGTATTCAGAATATAATTTTAAAGGTACTTTAAAGAAATTAGCAAAAAAAAAGTAATCGAAAAGGGCTTGATTTGAATAGTTTTTTATCGAACTATTCAATAAAAACTATTCAGATTAAGTCCTTCCTGGTCTTTTTTTTTTGCTGATTTCTCGTTGGTACTCTTAAAATCATGTTCTGAACATATTGAGCGGCTCAAATTATCAAAATTGGATTGAGAAAGAGAAGGTGCGGACCAATCCGGATTTTGTTCAAGTTAGGATGCCGGATTTTGCTTCAGTCTGTACCTCCCCTTTTCTAATCAACTTTCAATAATCTGAACCGCTCAATGTGTTCAGAATATTTTAAGAGTATCCGCGAGAAATCAGCCAAACAAAATAGCCAGGAAAGGCTTCATCTAAACAGTTTTTTATTGAATAGTTCAATAAAAAACTGCTCAAATCAAGCCCTTCTCGATCATTTTTTTTTGCCGGTTTCTACCATTAAAATCACATTCTAATTACATTAAGCGGCTCGGATCATCGAAATTCGATTGGGAAAGGAAAGGTGTGGACTGATCCAGATTTTGTTTAAGTAAGGACGTCCAGATTTTGCTTTAGTCCGCACCTCTCCTTTTCCGATCGAATTTCAAAGATCTGAGCCGCTCAATATGATTAGAACGTGATTTCAAAGATACGTATGAGAAATAAGTACAAAACAATGACCGGAAATGGCTTAATTTGAGTAGTTTTTTATTGAACTATTCAATAAAAAACTGTTCGGATGAAACCTTTCTTGGTCAATTTTTTTACTGATTTCTCGCGGATACCTTAAAATTACGTTATGATCACATTGAGCAACAAGATCATCGAAATTCGATCTAGACGCTATTTAACAGAGCATTTAACGAAATCCATTAGTCATTCAAACGGAAAGGGACGTTTTGATTAATAAAAGATGCCGTTGGGAGTAAAATTGATTTTTTTTAAAGGTTAGGAGTCTAATTGAAATTTAGAGTAAATGTTGGGAGATATTTTGAAATTTTCCCAATGTTTTCATTATTTGGTGGTCTTGGAGCACTGCCACGAGTGCCGAAAGAGCACATGGTGGGCTCCAAAACACAAGAATGTCTCGTAGAGAAAAAAAGTGTTGGGGTATCACGTTTCAATACTTCAAAACGTACCACTAAATATTACTCGTCATCTAGAGTCACTTTACATGGAGACAAGGACGTGTGGTGTGCATTGGTGAATAACATGTATCTTGTTATGGGGCCCAATATGTGTCTTGTTATTTGATCTAAATCGGCCTATTTGTTTATTCAGTGCATAACCTCGTAAAAATTCAAGTTAATTCGACATTGATAACTAATTAACCGCTGTTGCATTTTGAATAAAGATGAGATGGTGTTGCATTGCGTTTACTCCAAGATCAAAGTGCTTATCAGCTCGAATATTTTTAAGTTTCCACCCAAGTAGTTTATCTGTCACATCTGGTGCATTTTTGCTTCCACGCATGAAATCATGCTTATACCATTTTATAGGCTACTAGTGAATGGGCTGCGTGCAAGGCGCGCAAAATTAGATCCAATACAATTAAATTTTGTTGTTCGAAGTGCAAAATAAAATATATCTATAATTGAATATCCAAAATCTCGTTAGTAAAATTCATGACCCAGTATTAAAAGAAACAAGAACATGAGATATCAAAATTCTTACAATTTCAGAGGTTTTTTTTTAAATTTTTTTAAATCTTAGTATATGAGACGTTCTTTTTAGAAGAGAAGAATTTTACTAATATTTGAAAGGGTTTGAAAGAGAAGAGGCATTTAGTTCACGTTTTTGGACTACTCTTTTTGTGATATGCACCCCTCATGCAATATCTTGTTTTAATACATTTTTTGTTCACTTTGTTTTTTTGGTTCGAGATTCATACACAAAATAATACTTTCATTTCGGATTTTACTATCATATTTATTTTAGACATTTCTTTTTTATATTGTGCGTGACTTAGTAATTTGAGAATACTATTTGTATGCACTTTTTCAGTCTTCTGATTGGCAGTAACAGTCCTAAAAGATTTAAAATTGGACATTCAGGGAAGCTTTATGAATTTTCAGGTAGGGGAAGAATTGTCAGGTAGGTGAAGGTATTAGTACAAAAATTGCTTAGTCAATGATATTAGTAAATAGTACAAAATTACGGAGATGATCGGGGTAATCTTTTTATCTATCTCTCTCTCTAACCCTAAAGAAGCCGCCGCCCCCATCTCTCTTCTTCCCCTCCCCCAGGGCTGGCCCCAGGGTAAGCCCCGCAAGCCCTCAGGCTTGGGCAACCCCCTGGGCTGGGGGCATCCCAAAAAAAAAAAAAAAAAATTCAGATTAGATATAAATATAAACAAGCTTCCCATATTTGCCAAAAGGCATCAGTTGGGCATTGTGGCCAACACATATAGTCAAAGATCCAGAGCATCTAGGTTCGAATCTTGGCGCCTCTTCTCCCTGTTTTCACCTCTTTTTTTTTTAATTCTCTCCCTCTTTTTGTTTTCCTCCCAATCCACAATTTATTTTTCCATTTTTGTTCTATCACTTTTTGTTTTCCTCCCAACCCACAATATTACAAAAAAAAAAAAAATTCCTGAATTATTTTGTTGGAAATTTTCTGACTTAATAAACACAATAGTGGAGTAATGTAGATATATTCTTACATTTGATTAAAAAAAGTCATAGTTAAAATAAAATTAAGCGAGCTAACATAGTTTATGTTTGGAAATTGATATTAGCTCTCCAAAAACTGATGGAGGCACCCTAAAAAATAAAGGAAAGTGGTTTTGGAATTACACTGATATATTGGAGTGCCTCCATCAATTTTTGAAGTGTCAATATCAGTTTCCTTTTTGTTTTTACCTTCGAACTATCATTTCGCAAGAGAGATTAAATAGATTAGCTATGATCTCAATTGAAAATGATGCATCATTCCATTAAAAGCATTTAGGGACTTTTTTTTTTTTTTTTGTAACTTTGTACACTTTTTAAGACAGGTTATTCTTGTCACATATTTCAACCAAAAAGCACAAAAAGCCGAATAACCAAAATTTAGTGGAATAGACCCGAGTTCATGGATAAGTAAAATATGATGACTTAATTGAGAAATTTGCTTTAAAAAATGCAAAGGGAAGTTATTTTTTTTAATCGGATCATGTTAATTATAAAGCACAATAACCGGGGTTTTATTTGATGTTGATTTTTACGATATTATTCAAGCTAAAGGAATAACATGTAACTTTGATGTTGTTGTTTTTTTTGATACTTATATTATATATATACACACACACACACAAAATTTTAAAAAAAATATATATTTAAATTTTGTATGACTTAATAGTAGATGGGCAACAAAACATAAGGCTGGGTTTGGGCAACCCAAATGTCGGGGCCAGCACTGCCCTCCCCCCAGGGTTTTATGCCCCAATGGGTGACGGGAGGGGAGGGATTTCTTCCCCTCGTGAGATTTTTCAATCTCTCGATTATAGATCTCAAAGGTTTTCTCTCTTTCCCTCTTCACTCCCATCCTCCTCCTCTCCAAACCACCATCCGCCGGCCTTCCTCCGCCTCTTCCGTCGTGCAGTCCGACGACTTTTGGATGTAGGGGCTTGCAAATTGTGGTTGCCGGAGGCATCCTCCTCCCGCCGGAGTAGGAGATCTAGGTGGGTAGATGAAGTCTACTCCGGTACGGCGGACTCCGTCCAGTTCCGTTACTGGATTTTCTCTTTTTTCTGGTTCTTTTCTTTGGTGTCCCCTGTGTGGGATTTCTCCATATTTGTGGGGCTTCTATCAGCTCTATGTGGGTGTTTTTGGTTGTTTTCTGTAGTGCTCCATCCGTTTGGAGCGATTGGTTTAGTTGGAGTTGGGTATAGTCTTTGAACTGAGTCCCCTCCTATTTGGTTTCTTGATCCTTTGTTTAGGGATAGAGTTTTCTCTTGATGTACTGTTTCTTAAATCTATAATATCACATGTTATCGTTGTGGCAAAAAAAAAAATTGATATTAGTAAATAGGGAAATGCTAGTAAATAAATCTATTTCGTTCTAATTTTATGTACATTATATGTGGTTGTAATATTGTTAAATTTTATAATATATAACTATACATCTATCCCGTATGGAAACTATTCTAATAGAGTCATTGATTTTTTTGTCATTCGTTAAACTTAATCAATTCTATTCTAGGGGACTTGGGGAGGGAGATGGATGCTTACTGGAATCGAACCCAGCCCATATACATCGGAGTATAAGGGAGACACCAACTGCACTCTGACCACTCCGCTTGCGTTCGATGTTATTTAGTATACATGTAAACCATATAAATCACCGCTAAACTACTCTTCCATCCTTCCCAAATTTTTAATACTCACCAAAATTTACAATGCAGAGTCTGACTTAAATTTTACTTTATAAGGGTTCCAACCTCAAATTAATTGGCAATGAGTGGAATAACCTTTAGAATATAACAACTAAACTTGCTTAGGTGGCTTAGATGAGTGACATTTGATAAAATCTAACACTCATCTTCACACGAAGGTTCAAATTGTGGAGACGAGATTTCACTTGGGCGACGGAAGATATATAACCATGTGAGGTGTGACCACCCCAAACTACCTCTGATACCATGTTAAATTTCTTGAAGCATTCCAACCTAAAACCAATTGGCTATTAGTTGAGTAGCTTCTGAATATATTTTAGTTAGTTTAGGTGGCTTAGATGAAAGATATCAACTTTAATTCATCATTATTTTGATTTTTGCTCAAGGTTTTTCTTGACCAAAATAATCTAAAAACAAAAATTTATGATAAAAACATTTGTAGAGATAAAACTGTTTTCATTAACTTGCACATGTAGACTTAACAATTTATTTTCATTATTCCTCCTATAAAATAAAAGTCCAAAAAATTGACTTTTTCAGCTTTTGCTTGGATATTTCTCCAAATACTTGTGTAAAAGTTATAATTTTTACTTTTTCAATTCCTCTTGTCAAGACGATCAATATTACATAAAAGCTTGGCGCAAAACTAATAAATGCGAAAAAAAATTGAATAAGGATAAAAAGTTGTGGTCCATACTTTGTTGGTTAGTGGAAACACCCCATAAAAACATAACAAGAAGTAGGGCTAAAATGAGCCAAATCGAGCCGAGTTTTAGAATAGGTTTGTTCATTAAGTTTTTAAGGGAACTCGAGCTCAATTGAATTTGATGAGCCGAGCTTCCCTAAGTTTGAGTCAAACTCGAACTCCGTCCGTACGAGTCGAAAATATTATACATATTTATACTCTCATACAGGTCTAAGCTGTAAATGAAATTCTTATTTTCAACATAAATGAGTTCTTACATATAAAAAATTGTAAAAACATCATGTAATTAAGTTTATAGTACTTTTAAAAAGTTTATACATGTACAAGTTACAAAATTTTCATTATGTACATGTAAAAGTCCATACATATTCAAGGTTATAAATAGTAGAAAGGATACTGGTACAAATATCAAATCTGTACTAGCGCACAGACCCATTCTAGACTCGTTTCGGGACCCAAAAAATAATCGGAGCCGCTCATTTCATTCAAAATAGTTTGTTTGTGGTCCTACCAAAAATCAACTCAATGCGATATCGCTAAAGATGTTTAGGAAACATCCAACTTTGCTTTAGAATTCAAGCTTGAATTCTAGGACGAAGTTGGATGTTTCACAAATGCTCTTACTGATATTAGATTAGGTTGATTTTGGGTAGAGACTATAAACAAAGCATTTTAAATTAAATGAGTGGCTACGATTATTTTTTGGGGTTTGAAACAAGTCAAAAATAGGTCTGTGCATGCTAGTACAAGAAATCATATCTGTATCAATAGCACCGCTATATACATAGAATTTCATGAGATATATAAACATATACTCCAGGTTCCTGAGCCTAATTGAGCCAAATACTATCAGGTTCAAGTTCAGCTCATTCATTAAACGAGCTTAAAATTGAGGTACATGTTCAGTTCATTTAGTACTTGAATCGAACTCAAACGAACCTTTATCGAATCAAGTCTCAGTTCACGAACGACTTGATTGATTTGCCTCTCTAACAAGAAGTACCCTAGAATATAGAAAAATTATTCTATATCCCTGGGGCACCGCGTAATTTCTATATCCCTAGGACACCGCCACGTGGTGCCCCATGCCCTTTCTTCACTAGAAAATGTATGAATTCCACTCCAATGTGTGGTATAGAAGGGTCTGGGACACAACCACACTAAACAATTATTCCGGAATGTATGAAACATTGCGCTAGTAATTATTTCATCCTTAAACTATGCTCTGTTTGTCAATTTCGTAAACTATCAGACCAAATTGGTTACAATTAGAAAGTTAAGGGATGAATTAAGTGATTTTTGTAGTTTAAAAACGACTTTAGATAAATGGAACATAATTTAAGAGCATATAAAAAACTCTTAGGTTTTTCCCCAATAAAATTACTAGAAGAAAAAATAGCCTCTGAAACATCCTTCTCTCTCCATCTTCCCCGCGAAAAGTCCGCTCAAATCACGCTCTAACCATTAGAAGGTCCATGGGAGAGAGAGAGAGAGTAGGAAACTTTCGTCAGATTTCATTTTTGAAGAGAGAGAAAGAGAGAAGTCTATTGAGGGGTGTGAATTAGTGAGAGAGAAAAGTGGGGAGAGGAGGGAGAATAAAAAGGGCAAAATGGTTTGGGGTTGAATTTGGGGAAGAGAATGTAGAGCGGCTAGGGAATTTGATTTTTTGATTCAAAAAGGACAGAAAGAGAGAGAGGGAGACTTCTCTTCCTCTCTTTCCTTGATTCATCTTTCATTTTCCTTCTCTCCCCAAAAGAGTACATTAACTAATTACATCTGGGTAACAAAAAGCACAAAAGGGTAAAAGAATTATGAGTGAAATTAAGAATCAGAATTGGGGTAACCCTCCCTCCAAAGGTACCATTGATCTTGCCAAATCTAGGAGGCTCTTTCAAGTTTGGAAGGGACGTAATGTAAGCTCTCTTTTCTAATTTATCAATTCATTTTGCCCTTTTGTTTCTTAGATATCATGGAACACGATGACATTATTCATTTGAAACAATGCCGACTCAAATGATTGAGACTTAAGGCTTGATTTGGTTTGATTTAGTTTATCGGGACTTACATTTTCAATACTAATTTTCCTTGCTTAACCTAACTTTATAATTTTCAACATTGGCCTATTATGATCTCTCTCTCTCTCTCTCTCTCTCTCTCCGTGATAAGTATGCAGCTCCAGTTGCCCCATTTTTGTTTATTTTTGTGATAGCCAACTATCCAATTCTGGCCCATTTGGATTCTAGAGAGAATGATAATCTAGGTTTCTAAAGTTAACTATCAGACAAATCTATAGTGCCCAATTTAGATTATTTTTAGAGAAAGCTTGAGGAAAAATATGAATATCCCAATGAACTTTTTTTTTTTGTTTGTATTTTCTCTTGATGATTAGATTTGTTGGGTGACAATTTAAGCTCTCTTTAGGTTTCCCTTTTTATTAGTCCTAAAATGATTAGATTGACTTTCAGTGGTAAGAAAAACTATATATGTTGGGATATGATTTGTATGAATAGGAGCAACGTAATGCATGACTCCCACTACTATGAAGGTTTGATGTATGCCACCTTACCCTTCGTGCATACAAATCATACTGGTGTTTCAAGCCTGTACTACCCAGTTTGATGTATGAAGGTTTGTTGTATGAAGATTGGGATGAGCTTAAGATCAAAGTAGAAGATAGTACCCCTTGTGTCTTTTAAATAAAATAAAATGCTGATTTTATATTATTGTGGAAATTTCAGTTTGCTCCTACAAAATGAAATGACAGTGCATGCCTAAAAAACACCGCAAAATTTTTCCTGGACTCAACAGTCTTAGTTTTGTCTTCATATTAATGTTACAGTGTGCTTCTTACATGTCAAATTATTTCTAGCTGATAGACAAAAAAACAATATACGTAAAATGTATTCAATCATTTTCAGCGAATTCATAAATCATACCTTGAGCATATGTAACAATAGGCTCATTTTGATAGTCAACTGAATGTGCACAATGTTTAGCTTTTGAGTTATTTGGAATACCATTTGGAGTTATTTGATGTCAACTCCTTTAAAGTTTTGCCTTGCTTGCATGAAAAGTAAAATTCAAAACCCATATTACAATGTCTTTTCTTTTGGTAGGCAAAATTAATTCCATCCATCTTGAACGATATAAAATGAAATCAGCATAATACACTGTTAATTCCATTCATCTATATTACAATGCCTTTTGACCTCACTAGTCCTAGGCCTTCCGATTCAACAAAAGACTTGAACACTATGTTTGAATGACAAAGTAGAATGAATCATTCCATTCCTGATGGAATAATTTAGTGAACCTGCTATCTCATGATTTATTTTAAGTATGGATGCGGAAAATGCCAAACGAAAACATAATAAGTACACTAATGGAACACGCCTTTTTTCCTTGTATCTATGGCAGAAATTTCTATGTGGTGGGAGGTTGATATTTGGTCCTGATGCAGCTTCACTATTTTTATCGACATTCCTAATAGGGGGGCCGGCAATAACTTTCTGCATAAAAATGCTTTTGAAGATTACAGAAACTGAACCTTTGTATGGGCATACTGTATTGATAGTGGGATGTGTCCTCACAGTTTTGGTAAGTAAAGTGAGTTATTTGTTGGTTAAAAAAAAGGGTTCAATACACTGACTGATCACTGATGATTGAATATTGCCTGTTGGTTTTTTATTCAGGATTTGACTTTCCTTTTCCTGACATCTGGAAGAAATCCTGGAATAGTAATGAGAAACTCACGGCCACCTGAAATCGATGAAGCCTCGATTTCTAATACCCCATCTATGGAATGGGTCCACAGTGCGACTCTCAATTTGAAGCTACCTAGAACAAAGGATTTGATTGTCAATGGCCACACAGTTAAAGTCAAGTACTGTGACACTTGTTTGTTGTATCGTCCGCCACGTGCTTCTCACTGCTCCATTTGCAACAACTGTGTAGAGAGGTTTGATCACCATTGTCCCTGGGTGGGTCAGTGTATTGGAATAGTAAGTCATTATACACATGTTTTTTGTTTAAGCATTATTGCAAAAGTTTTGAAAAAATCTACTACTGTTTTTAGATGCGTTCAAATAAGCTAATTATGCATTTTTTTTGTTCACCCCCATTTGCCTATGATGATTCTACTTATGACCAGTAAATCTATGAAGTACGGATACTCTATTTTGGCCTTCGTATCACGTATTGTATGCATATCGGATATAGATACGCTCCGAATATGTATCCGATACATTTTACAGAGTATCTAGATTGTTATTTTATTTTTTGGTATTCGGATACATTCGGATATGTTTCGGATTCGCTTGGATACATTTTGGATACGCGCGGGGTAAATATGTTAATTTTTAAAACATATGGGTTAAACTGCAAGGAGGGCTACATATGTTTCTTATCCCCTAGCGATTAGAATCAGAAACGAAGAAAAGACAGGAAGAAAGAAGGTGATTTCCTCTCATCTTTCTCCTCTCTCATCTCTCTCTTTCTCTCGCCTCTCATCTCTCTCACTGTGTTTCCGTGTGTGTGTGTATATATATCGTCTCCCTCACTCTCGTCTGAGACTAAAACCCTTATATATTACATATATATACTCTGGTTTTTTTAACAGTCAGTCTGAGACTGTTGAAAATTATATATTTAGTATATATATAATATATAATATATATTTTTTATTCAACGTTTTGTATCCTACTTTTTTAAAAAATCACGTATCCACGTATCCATATCTCGTATCCATATATGAGCTTCTTAGTAGTAAATAACTGAGCACATTTATGTTACACACATAGATATACTTTGTATATTCCTTGTTCTTAAGGAAATTAGTGCTTACTCAACCTACTTACTCAAAGAAGTCCAAATCTACACACTTCCTCTTAAAATGTCTAGTTGTTAAATGATCGATGGTGACTGTAATGTTTCAATATTGCAGTTTTTGACTTTTTATGTTTTCCTTTAAGTCGAGTATAGAGGTAAGGTAAGAGGTGAGGGCTATAGGTGTCACGACCCCAACCCCTACATGCAATGACCGGTTAGTAGCACCCTGCTGGCTAACACTTCTCTCAGCCCTTAAGACTGAACATTGGCTTAACAATAAAAAAATTTGATGTAGTGGAAAGCATGATGACAAATTCATAGATATCTTGTGTGCAAATCTTAATCACTCAAAGCCCCAAGGGGTTTGACCGAGTGGCCATGAGACAGCAACCAAAGTAGTTGCCCTTAAGAGGTCGCAAGGTTGAATGCCAATGTCCTAAACCTTAGGGCCGTTTGCCCAGTCATTAACTTTAGGACCTCAGGATTAGTCAAGATGCGCGCAAGCTGTGTCGAACACTTAGTCATCAAAAAAATCTCAAACACAAAACACTCAACTGCATTCGTCAAAACAAGTAGCTCAACGATTTTATACTCTTTGGCATTAGGAAATATTATACAAGTTTCATAAACCAAGTTAAAGCATTGCTCACCTTGTGTCAAACAGAGTTTATTCTCTTTGAGCATAATGCAATTTGTAATTATGGTTGAACTCAGAGTAGGTTCATTATTCCTCTTTGTCTCATTGAAGTTCAGTTCTCTTAACTTGATGAAGTCCATTTGTATTCATATTGGGGTATAATTATCTTAATTCTCAGATGATTCTTAAACCCGGATAAGAGCCTTATGTGAAAAGTATAGATAAATAAGCAAAATAGGATTCACTATTTCCAAACCAGTGAATGCTTGAGCCTTGGGTTCCTATTTGTGGCAACCAAAGTGAGGCTGAAGGTGTGGTGCGCAGGAAACCGAGGTTCTAATCATTTCAAGGCTTTATGGGTCAACAATTCGCTAGGACCTTTCAAATCTCAACCACAGGGACTTATATAATTTGTAGGAGTATCAAATCGTTTGCTCATATCTAATAACCGGTAGGCTTTTCTTTTTTGCATATGGGATCATTGGACCCTAAAATGCTAAATGTTGGGCTCACACTATGCATTCTTTCTTTGATATCTCCAATGCAAACACCCCTTAAGAGATGGTGAATTACATTTGCAATGGTGATTTGGAAAACAATTAATGATGCTTCTCTATTGATAATAGAGGGTAAGAAATATGGTTTTTTCATTTTACGATTACCAATCTAAACCTTAGGCTGAAGAAAACAGATCAAGTCTACTGTTTCTGCTTAAACATTATCTTGGACAAGAATCTGTTTAGATATGCTTGTTGAAACTTTAAACCATTTTACAATGAATTCCAACAAATGAATAATGCATGCCATCATTATTCACTAGAATCACTACCATCGAAGTATATACTTTCACTCTCAATTAAGCATGAACTATTCTTTGGGCCTATGTAATGCTTAACATTTTAATTGCCCTAAAGGAAAATGTTATAAACAGGTGGCATTAGACTAACCCATCTCTTCCATTTCGTTGTGGTTGCAGCGCAATTATCGATTCTTCATCTTGTTTATATCAACCTCAACCTTGCTGTGCATTTATGTTTTCACGTTCTCATTGTTGAATCTTCTACAACAGAAGAACCACTTATGGCACATTATGTCACAAGACATTGTATCAGTTGCTCTAATTGTATATTGCTTCATAGCGGTTTGGTTCGTCGGAGGGCTCACTGTTTTCCATTTTTATCTTATGTGCACAAACCAGGTGATCGTTTTACTCCTAAAATGCATTTATGTAATTCAAAATTAGCTTTGGGAAACACAATATCAAGTGGGTTGATAAACCATGTCCATACTGTTCAAAATAGCTTTGTTCAAAGCTTAAAGTCCCCTATGCAAGGTTTATGTAGTTCTACATTTGGACAAAGGGAAAAAAGATTACAAACACACATACACATATATACATACACATTTATATTTACATATATCCAGTCTTCTCACTCCCAATCATGTTGATTTTAGCGAAATAACTTTTCAAGATGCACTTGGGATATAGGATTTCATATAATTACCCACAAATAGTGAAAAACAAAAGACATTCCTTTTAACCTGAATGTATTAGGCGTTAACTTGGCTATTATCTCTTTCTTTATAATGTCTTCTAGCCATCTCAGGGTTTTGATAGGTGTATCTCTCGTATTAGTTGGTCTATATTTAACTATTTGTCTATAGCTCGGCGGAAAATATTGAACATGATGCTGAACTTGCTTCATTAAAAACATCTTTAACATTTTGATTAATTTACCAAAAAGAGATGAATTTGTAAATTTTAAAACCATACCACCTCAGATTGTGGAACAAAGCAACAAACAAAAGATATGGAACAGAGTACCGGACCAAACGATGCTATTTCAGAAGTGATCATTGACAGTAATATCCATTTGCTATAATATGCTTTTTTGTGCTCATCTAGTGATTTTGTAGCTCATTTTGATCCTGATAACTAGGTAAGTGAGGTAACCACCTGCTGTCATTGAGCTCATGATGTGCAAACTGCAAAGTGTTTGTGCTAACATCTAAGCTAGTAAATGCTGACACATCACTTGATTTGACATGCTAAAAATCACTAAGTGCATGATATTCTAGTCTATTTTTTTTGATAAGTAATATTCTAGTTTATTAGTTCTACATGTCTGTAAGTGTGTATGATTTACATGTCTACAAGTGTGTACGATTTTCAGAGTTGTTTTACTATTTTTCTACATAATACAAATTCTTTGCTGACCTTTGCTTATCTGCAGACGACTTATGAGAACTTTCGGTACCGCTATGACAAGAAAGAAAACCCTTATAATGATGGGATAATGAAGAATCTTAAAGAGATCTTATTCTCTAAGACTGCTCCTTCGGCAATCAATTTCAGAGAGTGGGTGGTGGAAGATGATGATCCAATCATTGGATCCATTAACCAAAAATTTGGAAGAGGTATGAGAGGCTCAAAAGAGAATGTCGACTTGGAAATGGGAGGTATGCTTAGCAAGGATGATGGTATTCCCCTTCCAAATATTTTACGAAATTTGGATTATGGTGGGATCGATGATGATTTGAAAAAGAAGAAGAAGAAGGAGGGAGATGAAAATATGCTCGATCCATTCTTCTTTCCTACCAAACAAGAACAAAGCGACTCAGACGGTACATTCACTAACAACGGCAATAGCACAACTGCAAATGACAAGACAATCTAATGGTAGCTCCCATTGAAGTTAATCAGCGATTCTTGACTGGTGAAGGTGATAATTTTTCCAATTTTTTCTCTATGTTTCTGACCATATTACATTTTGTTTTCACTTAAAAATGGCTTGTTAAAGAATCCAACCAAAATCAATTGGTATTGTGTGGAGGCCCGTAATGCTTATAGCTAGTTCCATGAGAGAGAGAGAGAGAGAGAGAGAGAGAGAGAGAGAGAGAGAGAGAGAGAGAGAGAGA
>BPLS01000592.1:43281-53626 GCA_019656275.1 Rhododendron kiyosumense
ATCAGTCTCTATTCTACCTTTTAGAGAGAGAGAGAGAGAGAGAGAGAGAGAGAATCAGTCTCTATTCTACCTTTTATCACTCGTATTTATCCTACCATGTTCCAAAGAATCCAAACTCAAGATGTACCCCTACACTACACTACACAACGTAACACACGCTACATTCCACATACTAAAATGGATAATTAACCATAAAAAGGTATTAAATGAATGCATACACATCTACCACTTATGGTTAGTACTCTTTTTCCTTTTTTTAGATAGGAACCAATATAATAATGAAAAGGTATAAACCAAAAAGTGCTTTTTGGGAGCCATCCGTCGCTTTACTTTTGCTCAATGAAGAGCATATATGGTAGATCAAACAGATGACTTCCTTAGGTTAATGGAGAGACTAGCTATAGTTTTTTCATGAGCCTTTCTAAACCTATGGACCTTCCTTTTCCAACATTATTTTTCTTCTCATCCCTTGAAGCTTGACAATCATTTTTCTTTTCCTTATCTTCAACTTTCTTCTAATTCTAGAAGTTCTGACATGTCAACACTTACTTAAAGGCAATTGATCTCTTTCTTGACCTCTTCGTTTTTGCTCCATTCTTGTTTTGGTTGTTTATGTATGTTAGCTCAGGAGCACTAAAACTAGTCTTGAAAGTTTGAAGATATGTATCTATGTTTTGTGGAGTTATGTGGATGAGATGGTTGGAGTAGTCTGGAAGATGGTGAGCGCTTGAAACCACTAAAGGTGGTGGAGGAAAGAGTTGAGCACTCTAAAGAGAAAGAGGGTGGTAATACCTGTTGGAAAGAGGGAGAACACCGGAGCAATGGTGGGTGTCTTCACCAATAAAGGTGAACCATTGAGGGTGGACAACTTGGATTGAACATGTGATTTGCACCTTGTTCATCTCACTTAGCTATGGTTGTCTACCTGTTATCCTATAGGTGGCATGTTGGGATGAGTGATAGTCTGATGTCACGGTCATGCAATGATACGAGTTCGAAGGTGTCAGGAGTTTTTGTCATACACCCCTTTATCATAAGACTAACTAGCAACGTGGAGTCAACCCCCTGAGCGGGGTTGAAATCCTCAATTCTAGCCTCCAAGTCAAAGGCCCTTCGTGATGGTCACAATTGGCGATCTAGGTCCTATCCCAACTTAAAGTGTACCTTGCATGGAGTTGTGTTGTTTTTTTAATATAGTTGTGTCACTTTTTTAAATATATCATATGTACTATCGCTTCTTCTTTTCCGATTGAGATCGAGGGTGGTAGGATTTGATTTGTTGATGATATAAATTAGTTGATTGTTGAGTAGAATCGACGCTCGAATCTCGATGTTTTTAATTTTATGAATTTGCTGAAAAAATGGATAAGAGCTCTGATTGAATGGTACATATATGATATGTGAATGCGTGCATGTGTAATATCATGGCTGCCTTCTTTATGTTAAAAACCGAAACATGTTATTAGTTTGCAAGTAGACAGATGCTTATTAATTGAATTTTTTTTTGATAAGAACTTGGGGATGTTGTGATGTATTGCTTCTTTGTTATTGTTTTTCTTATAGATGTTTGCCACTCTCCTTGCCAATTTCTACACTGCAGGTCAGGTGATTATGTGAAATGTCTACAATCAGTTTGGGCTTCAACAAAGGTTCATCAATAGTTGTCTATTGGAATTGTTTGGCTACAATGTATTTGTAAGATAACAATTTTTCAAGCAAGTGATAAGATGTGATACGTTTCTGTACCATGCTATGAACTTTGCGAGGTTTTTTTTTTTTTTTTTGGGTAGTTAAGCACAAATTGACCAAAACTTTCAAAGGTATGCAGTGGGTGTACTCAAAGTCATAACAAAAAAAAGGTTTATTGGGCGGACTTGAACATACATGACTGCAGACCCGAGCGTTGATAATATTAGTACCCACCCTTATGCTGAGAATTTTTAATCGTGGAAGGGCCCGCCCAAATGAGCACGTTGAGGGCTTGTTTGGTAATGCTACTATTTGTTCAACTCTTGTACATATGTTGTTATCCGTTGAAAAATGCAAATGAAAAGTATTGTAGTTTTGTGGAATTACAGTTGTGAATGTTTAAACATATGTTCGGACAACAACTAGTTATGTAAAATCCTAACTAGTACTTTGATTGATGGAATGGATATTCTTTTAATTTGTTTCTGAGTACTGAAGTGGATAATCTGTGTGTAGTAAATAAGAACGAAAATTACGACCAGTTTTGTGCACAACAATCGTTTATGATATGATTTAAAAAAAAAATAATATTTACCACCACACATTCATATCTCCTATTGCACAAGTCTGATCAATACAACGAGAGGCCTCCAAGTTTATAGGCCTAAAGGGGGCTATATCTTTTGACAGGAGGAATCTTATAAACCACCTTCCTAGAAAGCAGACTACAAAATGTTATATTTTCTATAGAAGGGAAATGATTGAAAATAAAACAACAATTATTCATGCCACTTGAACTTTATTTCACTTCATACTTATTGCACACAACAATCCAAACATTTGAATATTATGGTATACCTTGGGAAAAGCTAGATAGAAATAGACTTACTGATCAGGATTACGACCAAGAGAATAAATTCTTTCCACTGCCGGTGTAAAATCCCATTTTTCCACCACCGTTCATTATGGGCCCCATGTAACGACTACTCCATCTTTGTATAATATAGTCCGCTTTGGACGCCCAAAGCCCATAGACTTCCCTATAGGTCACCCATCCCTGGACTACTTTAGGATGAGCACGCTTAACTGTGAAGTTCTTATGCGCTTTGGCCCGCCCTCACTACTTTAAAAAGCCTTGTACAAGTAGGAGGGATCTTTTCTTATATACTATGACTTGCCCCCCTCCCGTCCAGACAGAGCCTATTATCCTGCAGTATCGCCAGCCACTGGAAAGCGAGGTGTCATAATCTACCCCCCTTAGAGATGCAACATCCTTGTTGCATAGACCTAACATCCTTCCTTAGGGTCCGTGGCACCAGAGCGCATCTTACCCACCACTTTGCCCAGGGTGGGGCTCTGATACCATTTGTAATGACCCGCTTCATCTTTGTACAATATTGGAATGATACAGAGAAGATTAGCATGGCCCCTGCACAAGGATGACACGCACAAATCGAGAAAAAATCCCTCCTACTTGTACAATGCCTTTTAAAGCCGTGAGAGTGGGCCAAAACACATAGGAACTTCACAGTTAAGCGTACTCATCCTGGGGTAGTCCAAGGATGGGTGACCTATTGGAAAGTTTATGGGCTATGGACGTCCAAAGCGGACAATATTATACAAAGATGGAGCAGGTCATTACAAATAGTATCAGAGCACAACCCTAATCTACATGGTGGGGGCTATCTCTAGAATCTGGTAAACTCGACTAGCTATTTTATAACTTGAGATTAACCTTTTGAGCCACGTGGTTGGGCGAAGGGCTAGCAAGTCAGCTGGAGCAGGTCATTACACGCCCTCACGGCTTTAAAAGGCCTTGTACAAGTAGGAAGAATCTTTTCTTATAAACCATGACTTGTCCCCTCCTGTCCAGACGAAGCCTGCTATCCTGCAGTACCACCGGCCACCGGAAAACGGGTTGTCACACCCTACTGAGCGTCTATTATTGTAATAATAACCATTTATATTATAAGACCTGCAGTATAGTATTGCCATGTAAAAAATCAGCTTCATCGAAAGTCAATAGATATATCAAAATTTGAATTTTGGTTTATAAAATTGACGATTTGATTTCTGTCAATAATAATAAAGTTAAATTGTCCATTTTACAAAACAAAATTCTATTTTTGATACTCCTATCGATGTCTGATCAAGTTTATTTTTTTGCATGAATACACTATTATGTGGGGTCTACAAGATGAACAGTTCAGATCAACAATAAACATACGGTAGGATCGAAAAAGGTGGTGATGGAAGAGTGGGGTTTTCCACCGCCGGTGGAAAGAATTTAATCTTGATGAGGAAAGTTTCTCCATTGGCTGCAGTTTCTCCATTGCCTGCAGTGAAAGGTCTGAAATAGGATTGCCAGTAGGACCTAGATAGGATGGCTGAATTTAAGATAGAGGTTGCTGCACCCGTATAAAATAGAGCGATTACTGGTATGGGTCGCTCATACTTGCCAAGCAGAATATAACTTGAAAAAAAACACATCCATTTATTTGCAGCATACAAATGCAAACATATATGAATATTACAATATTGGATTCTTTCGAGCGATCCTCATGGAATGAGAATGAGATCTATATTATGGTAGTATGTTGATTATCCAAATAGCTAATTTTGAAGGTCGCAATGTGTAAAATATTTATACAATAAATCAAGTTATATATGTATATCAATAGTCATCTCAATAAACAATGTTTGTACGAGATAAAAATTCTGAAAGTGCATTTCAATTCTCATGGTCCATTCTCTTCACGGAAATTTGATTCGGGCAGGCAATTATAATAGCCAATTATCCACTTCAAAATTCTGAAGGTCGATTTCAATTCTCATGCTCCTGGAGGAATGTGAATGCCACTCAAGACAACAAAGAGAGATGCAGAGCTTGGAATCTTCACCAGTGCATTCTTTAGTTCTTACTGTACGGTTTGCTGTACATAGCTTTTGATGTTAGTCTTATGCCTGCTGTTTAGGCATGATTTTGCATTATGTATTGGTCTAGTGTGACCTGCTAAGAGTGTCTTGAATTTTTTCATTCGTTGCACTGGTTGTACATGAGTTTGGGCTTTCTATATAAAAGGTACCCAAAAAAAAGTACAGGTCATGGGAGTAGCAGCCCAAGTAGCAGAGACACATACACGGATATGGACATGAACACCAAAATTCTGAAAAAAAAACAGGGATACAAACATGACAAGGGACACGCCATGCACATAATTGTATTTGAAACTAAGACCAATATCAGCGCCACAACGTACAATCGATAAAAAAAAAAGGCTCAAAAAGAGCTGCCCCAAAGTAGCACTCAAAGTACTGCATTCACCCTTTATTAATCTTTTTTTTTTTTAAACGACAAAGAAATTTTATTAATCTTTGAAAAATGATTACAAAGACTAAAGGGAACAAAGATACAAAGAAGAAGAGGGCTGGCCAAAAGCCAACCCAAAGAAGAAGAACAAAAATTACAACCACTGCAATGTTTTAGCAGTATACAATACACCAGCCTAGCAAACTGTCCAGAAAAAAGAGCTCTCAATATTTGGTGTACTTCCAAAAAAGTGATCAATCCAGTAGAAGTCCTGAAGCACCAGACCATCCCCAAGAAGTGATATTGAATCAAGGAGTAAGAGCATCCGCACCAGTATTTTTAAAATTTGGACCAAATTAGAGAGCAAAAAGTCACTTTATTTTTAGCTACCCATTTTTAAAATGTTCACTGCACCAGTCTCTTTATTCATACTCTCTTTTCAATTAAATATTCATATTTTTGTAATGTGGGGCTTCTCTTGAAAATGACTGTTAGTGCAAATAATTGGAGGGTTTTGATAAAAGAATATAATAATAGAAGGTGGGGCTAAGAATAATAGTATTATATAGAGTGACTAGTGAATAGTTCCCCGGCTGACTAAACGAGGAACTGTTCCTCTTTCATATTGCAGGGTCATATAGCAAGCCTGGTGCAAAGTAGATTTTGGAGTTTTTTTGGATTTCCCGCGTTACTTTAATTTGCACGGGCTTTTAACAAGCCTGATACAGATGCTCTAACAGCCTTATACCAGATTAGTAAAAGCCTAATTGCCTTAAACCTGAGCGATCAGATTGGTGTTCCTTTTGATGCTCAGCACCAATCTTGTTCCTTTTGATGCTCAAAATAGAGGAGTCCAACATCAGCAGACCAATTTCACAACATCACTTGAAAAGCTTTAGTGAATTTCCAAAATTCTGTTCCTGAATTCTGTTTTGAGAACAGCAGCAGTTCCATCAAGACAGCTCCATCAAGGCAGATTTTCTACTTCATTGGATTTGCATTTTCTACTTCCTTAGTGTTTAACCTGTACTAAAATTAACCAGTGGTTTTAGTTAGAAAACAAAAAATTAACAGCTCTAGAATTGTCAAAGTGTTAGTTAACAAGGAACAAATGAATAGCAGAATTTCAGAGGGAAAGATGGCGTTTTACTAACGAAAAAGTAAGGGCTTCTGTGGGTTTTCCATTACTGAAAGCAAGAGATATTCAGGGACAGTATCAGATATTTTCGAACAAACAATTTTCCTATTTAACAGGCAAACAATACACCAACAAAACCCATCAAGGGAAAAAGGAATAGAAGAAGCAATCTTTCAGAGTAATATTATCAAACAGTTGACTGTCATTACAGTGAACCTGCAAGCACAAGCACAAATGCACAAGTGAGGGCTTCTGTGGGTTTTCATTACTAAAAGCCAGTGGCGGCTCCAGAAATTTTTAGTAGGGTGTTCAGAAAATTACCTTAATTCTACTAATTGATCTATAATCAACAATATATGTACAAATTCCATACATTAGTACGAATAGTGCGGTCAAAAATACATAACCTCTATTCTTAGAAAATTATCTACTAGACTACTACGCAAAATGAAAACTTATATATACATATATGTGTTTGTAAAAAAAATTATTTTTTTCCTAAAGTTCTTGTATTGCATATTGGATCGTGTTTTGACAATGGAGTGAGTAAGATTTTAATTCTGTTCTAGACAAGTTATAATATTTGTGCAAACATTAAATCGACGTCTTAATCCATTAATACCCCTTTGAAAGAAATTGTGGATAATAGTTGGGGCCGACCTCTTTAAAAGTATATATGCTATTTTTAGGATGATATGTTGTGATTTTCTATCATAATACTGAATTTGAAAGAATATTGTTCAACTTAATTTTATAAGCTAACCAAACAGGAAAAAAAGTAGTTAATGTCATGAACAAGAAATTAACACATTTAGACTATCTGCAATATATAGACATGGAAAAAGAACGCAGATCGAGTATGATAGTTACACTAATGTATTCTTCCTTTTCTCTTTCTTTTTTTCAATTTTTTTACTATGATTGTGAGCTTTATTTGTTGTAATATTGCGTTAGGTGTTCAAATACGAATTGCTTGGATTATTGGGTTGTAATTGGGTTGTGGCTCAGTGTTCAATTATTTTTGTGTTGGGTGTTCAATTATTTTGGGCCTAGATGTTCAAAACTATTAGAATTGAGTGTTCAAAAAATAACTAAACCAAAATTACTACATGTATTCTAACAAAAAAAAAAATCTAAGGGTGTTCAAGTGACCATGCATCATTGGCTGTAGAGCCGCCTCTGCTAAAAGCAAGAGATTTTCATGGGCAGCTACAAATACTTTCACACAGAGAACATTCCCATTTAATAGGCAAACAATTCACTAAGAAAACCCAGTAAAGGGACGCACACAAAAAAGAAAAAGAAGCAGCAATCTTTTAAGGTAATATTATCAATCATTATTAGTATTAAAATCAATTCTTTTCCTATGTATGGAATATAGTAAAGATATAACTATTAAGAGAAAAAATAGTGGCTAAAAGAGCATCCACAGTGGAATAATCAAAACTATAAGGTTGTTAAAATTAGCAATGTTCTCTCAAAAAAATCCTCACAGTGGCATAACTAAATTTAACAATCTCTTAACAACTCATCAAATTTTGGCCATTGGATAATCAAAACTAGCAACTTTTTGCCAAAAATCAAAACCCTCTCTCTCTCTCTCTCTCAACAATGTTTTTACGAAAAATATTTTTGAAAGTTCTTTTTTTTTTTTTTACAAAAACAGTTAGACCGTTTTCCAAAATTTTTTTTTTATTATTAAAAATTGTTTTTTTGAAACTGTCCCTTTTTTTTTTCAAAAACTGTTTTTTTAAACTTTTTTGAAAAAGTGTTTTCCAAAATAAAAGTTTTCAAAAAATTATTTTCTATTTCTAATAACATGTTTTTATTAGTTTGAAAACTATTTTAAGAAAAATATTTTATATGGTAACAATTTTTAAATTTTTACAGATTGAAAAGATAATGTGGCAAGTTTTGATTATTCAATTCTTGATTATACTACTGTGAACATCTACATTGTTAATCTTAGCAATTCCTTAAATGGATAATCAAAAGGTGATGTGACAACTTTAGATTATCCAAATTTAATTAGTCCACTGTGGATGCTCTAATAAAGAATGTCTATTATTGACCAGAAAAGAAAAAGATGGTTTGCCAATTTATGTTTATTTTGCCAATTTATGTTTATTACGTTAGGTTAAGATAGAATAGGAATATAGTTTCAACACACAAATTGTATTATATTAGAAAATTAATTGACTATGGCTTAGGCTAGTTTTATTTGGTGTATCTAAATCGTGTATATATCACTATATATACATATACATACACACCTACATACATACATATAGTTTGGATTGGATTGCAACCGTAATCGTTAACATAAATCCACCTACCAACCATTGAACACAGTTTATAATTTTTTGAAACCGAAACCAAACCTGATGCAGGGAGGCGTGTCGAAATAGAAGAACGCGCAACAAGGACAATCACGAACAAGTATAAACTAGAGGTACTCCCTCTACGAACATACAATAATGAGAAAACTCTCAATTTTTATTAATAATTCATAAACAACTCTTTGCCTTCGGGCTTACATCTCAATTTATAGTAGAGCATTACTAAAATATTAAAAAGGAAATAAAATCAATCATAAATTCTTAGGGAACAAGAAACTAGGAAAACTAATTATTCAAGATACTTAATTACCTAATTAATTCGAAGATTCCTAACAAGATATCAAATATCTTAGCTTCCTAATAAAATAATATTCTAAATATAATAAACTAATATTCCTGAATAATTCTAATATTCGCCTGCATCATTCTCTCCCGCTTGAGAAAACTCGTCCTCGAGTTTAGATAGTTGAATTCGCCGAAACTTATCCGCATCAATATTATACTTCAAATTAATTTTCTCGAACTTAAATTTTGAAGATTCTTCAACATGTAATGGAACGACTTCCTTCCAAATTCGGTCTAGGTGCGCAATCCATAAATTCTTGCTTATGGAGTCTTCAATGAAGTCCCAAAAAGATTCTGTGTAATTTGATAGGATGCCTTTTCTATGTGTGTGTGCACCATAGAATGACTTTCCTTCAAAACACTTTTTGCTTCCGTGGATGCCCGATGGTAAATGCATATGCTGAAAATACGTACTTGCAGCCACTTCCTTTGCAATCGAAATGGTTAATTGGACAATTCTCTTTTTTTCTTCCATCGAAAAAGAAGACACAAAATCACCTGCATTCTTACTACAAATGGATTCCAAACAGGAGCCATCTGCAATTTCTTCAATAGGTTCTTCATCATACATAGGCAGTTTACTCCAATCTATAATTGGATCGGAAATTATTTTTGATGTGAATGGCCACTGGATGGTAGCTTCATCCACTTTTGTCCTCCCCATTGACTGATGGTTACTAGCCAAAGGTTTGGTGATAGAAATATCATCCGACACCTCCTCCTCTTTCGGAAACAGAGGTTGAACCAGACGACGGCGAGGTGGGTTCCCCCCAACAACCATGGCAGCCATCTGATCGGTTAGGACGCCAATCACATCCATCACATGCTGCTCAAGTTGTTGGAACCTCTCCTCCATTCGTGCTTCTCGTGCAGCTTTACTTCGATTATACACATCTTCGGCAACAGCATAACAACCATAACGAACTCCTTGTCGCGCCATGATCCGGAATCGAGTGCAAGCTTTGATACCAACTGATGCAGGGAGGCGTGTTGAAATAGAAGAACGCGCAACAAGGACAATCACGGATAAATATGAACTAGAGGTACTCCCTCTACGAACATATAATAATGAGAAAACTCTCAATTTTTATTAATAATTCATAAACAACTCTTTGCCTTCGGGCTTACATCTCAATTTATAGTAGAGCATTACCAAAATACTAAAAATGAAATAAAATCAATCATAATTCTTAGGGAACAAGAAACTAGGAAAACTAGGAAAACTAATTATTCAAGATACTTAATTACCTAATTAATTCGAAGATTCCTAACAAGATATCAAATATCTTAGCTTCCTAATAAAATAATATTCTAAATATAATAAACTAATATTCCTGAATAATTCTAATATTCGCCTGCATCAAAACCACACAAACCACACTACTAAAAAACCGAACCAAATTAAACTATACAATTTGGATTGGTTTGGACCGGATTCGCGGATCCACGGTTTTTTTCTCACCCCCAATATAAACTGTAGCAGTACATATACATTACTACCATAAGACTTTCAGTATTATACAT
>BPLS01000592.1:58142-94297 GCA_019656275.1 Rhododendron kiyosumense
TTGTTCTAATCACTATGGCTTTGTTATCAACAGAAATGCTTTACTATGAGTACTCCAGCTCATTAGCTCATTTCCTCTCTTTTTTGTGGTGCTTTTTTCCATAAATATAAAGTTTGCCTCTTTGGCTGTTCCTTGTTTATATGTTTTTATATTAAAAAAAATTAAGTAAAAATTATAATTTTTTACTTTATTAATAAATGCCATTTTTCCTGGATAATTACAAAATCCAAATAGCACAAAAAGTTAAAAACCAACACAAAAAGCTAAGAAGAATAAACACCGTACCATGGTCCAACCAAGGTTTTAGAGAATAATTTTGTTTACACTCTTTCAAAGAAGCGGGTTCTTGTGGTGACTTGGGTCACCACTTGGGTGTTGTGACCCAAAATGGCATAGTTTTGGTGTCCACTTCTATTCCACCCTGTTATGCTTTTATGCCATGTTTGGTACCAACAAAAAATTAATGATTTTTTTTAAAAAAATTTGTGAAACTCATTACGGATCCTACAAAAATGATTCAAATCACAAGGTATTTTTAAAATTTTTTTGTTATGTGAATCTAAAAAAATTAGCTCAATTCAATATTGGTAAGAGTTGTTCCAAAATTTGTAAGGCACCCTACGAATTCTAAAACACCTTACGAATTCTGAAAACACCTTATGATATGTCAATAAATGTTTTAGACCCGCAAACCGAACTGAATAGGGGTAGGAACCGTCCACGAACCCGATTTGTCGGGTCGGGTCTGACCAAAAACCAATCTATATGAATTGGTCGGGTCGAGCAAGAAACACAGCACCCCTAACCCCGAACCAAAATCTAATCTTTAACAGAAATTGAACTTATACTTGTCTGAAGTACATGTTCGGCCCCGCCCGAAACCCTCCGGATCGGGTCGGGTCCGCATGCGAGCGATTTTTTTGCACAGGCCTAATTGGGGAGCGGGGGGCTACTATCCCCAAGGGGACAGCAGCGTGCTGCTGAGCCCACTTTTTGGGCCCACTCCGGTCTCGCTCGGATGATCGGAATCGTTCACTTTGCAGAGCTCGTTGAGTAAAACAACTATTAAAAAAATCAGCTTAATTGGATATCATTAAGTGCCTGATCGGAGCCCATATAACTCTCGGTCAATGGGTTACAGTGGATTTGATCCAGTGTTTCGGATCCAGCCCATATAACTCTCGGTCAATGGGTTACAGTGGATTTGATCCAGTATTTCGGATCCATTCCTTTTAAGATAAAAAGGTTCCGATCAAGCACTTAATGATATCCAATTAAGCTGATTTTTTCATAATTATTCCACTCGACGAGCTCTACAAAATGAACGATTCCGATCATCGGAGCGAGATCGGAGTGGGCCCAAAAAGTGGGCCCAGCAGCACGCTGCTGTCCCCTTGGGACAGCAGCCCCCCGCTTCCGCCTAGTTGACAGTGTGTCAGTGTGATTATTCCTTGTCTAATTTTTCCATATTTAAACTACCCGCGGAAATCCCGCTACAAAATTGGAATATAGAGACACAAATACAACGAATTAAGGGGGGGAGAGAGGGAGATATGTAGGAACAATTCCTCCTTTCTGGAACGAATTAAGGAGAGAGAGAGAGAGAGAGAGAGAGAAAGAGGAACAATTCCTCCTTTCTGGGTTAATCCGTCTGCATAAAACGGGAGAGAGAGAGAGAGCGCTTTGGGTTTGGTTTTGATTTTGATTTCCAAGAGAGGAGCCAAAACCCACCAACATTCTCATTCAGTCTACAAATTCCACAAGACCTATATTTGTATAGCTTTAGATTAGTCAAAGGATAATAATAGCAATTGGTTTAGGTTTTTTATTCGGATTTTTTTTTGTCCCATGGGTTACACAAAAACCCAGAGAAGAAGAAGGAGGGAGTTATGATTGGAGATAGCAATATTCCAGATTTTGGGGGTCTATCTTCTTCTACCAACAAAGGTATGGCCCAAATCAAACTGGAATCAAAGAGGGTCTATCAAGCCTGGAAGGGCAATAACGTAAGTCTCTCTCTGTGTTCAATTTTTTCTTTTTTTTAATGCAGTGTATCCCGAGCCAATTTGCGAGCACCTCTGTACCAATTTGCGCGCACCTCGAAGTATCCTATAGCCTCTCCCACAGCAGTTTCACGTTTTTGCGTGGGGTGAGGTGCCTTAAGAGTTGTTGGCAACGGAAATTAAATCTGAGAGCTTAGGAGATAGGAAACGCCTAAATCCCAGGCAAAGAGGCCAACCCCTCGGAGTTATCTCTCTCTTTCATTCTTCTAAACCTTATATCCTCATCTGATTGTTTGATCGTGGAAAATAGACATTCCTAATCTATTTAGTTGAAACTATATTAACTGGTAGTCAATATGTGGTCACAATTTTTAAGCAATTTCTCATCTCAATTAGTTTCTTCATAGATGGTTTTGTAGATTGCACATATATTACTTTCGCGACCGTAGTTATGATGAACTAGTTAGTTTACTAATTCCGGCTGTGGTCATTTACGTGGTGAGCATATTTCTTCAAATAAACTTTCAACATGTCAAACTAAACTTTGTGGTTTGAAGGCTACCCTTTTTAGTTTGTTTGAACGATGTGATGATATCAAAGAATATGATGCCCTCGATAGATCTCAATAGTAACAACGGATTCATGCAGCTGACCCTAATTGGTTGGGACTTAACGCTCGGTTTGGTTTGTAATCTATCTTATGATATGATATTGATTTGTTAACAACAATGAGTTTTCCTGACTGCCATGTTAACACTTGTTTTGATTTTACTTTTCTATAACTACTCGATACAACACTTTGCTACACGCTGCTTGGTTGCCTGTTTTGCTGGAAATGAATTGTATGTTTTGTTGATTTTTGTTATATCATCTGTAGTGTTCATGTTTTTCTTTTGTTCATATTTCACTCTTGGCTTGAATCATTCTCTCTCTCTCTCTCTCTCTCTCCCTCTTTTTCTTATGGAGTTCTCAAGCACAGTGAAGCCTTGAGTATATCAATGAACACAAAAGTTTGATTGTACGCAAATGAAAATGCTTACACCCCAAAATGAAAATAAATACCTCAATCAAATGCTTATGCGTTTAGCATGCATAAGTTTAACATTTTGGTATTTTTTTGATATGTATGTGGGCGAGTTAAGAGTTGAACTGTTATGGTCTGTCCTAGGTTCACATTTTGACACATAGGGAGATGTCATCTGGACACAACTGTTAATTTGTTGGTTTACATAGAAAGAGTTAAGCTCTTCGTTCAAGTACTTGGACATATTGTATTATACCTCTCTCTCGGTTATTTTACTCCTTTTTTAATGTTGTCAGAAATTTATATGCGGGGGAAGATTGATCTTTGGTCCTGATGCGGAGTCCCTGTTTTTAACCACATTCCTAATTGCTGGCCCTGCAATAGCTTTTTGCACAAAAATCTACTGCAATGTCAATAAAGGCAAAGATGACAGTTGGGGGTATGTTGTAATGGTTGTGGGATCTATCCTCACTATTTTGGTAAGTAAATTAATGTCAGTCTGGCTACTTGCATTTCAGTTAGTCCTCATTTGCCAAAAGAAAGCAATAAAGCAGAAAGAACATGTTAAGCTATGATGCACCGACATGGACACGGATACCGAAATCGACACTGGAACACGGAAATTCTAAAAAAATGGGGACACAGACACTGCAGAGGACACGCCACGTGTATATATATTTATTTATTTATATATACAAATAAATAAATTATTATTGTTAAGCACCCAAAAATTTTTAAAAATTATAATTTGGCCCCAAATTTTTTAATAAAAAATTACAGTTTGACCCCCAATTTTTTCAAAAATTACAGTTTGGCCCCCAAATTTTTTTTAAAACTGCAGTTTGGTCCCTGCTGTGTCCCCATCCGTGTCCCCGCCGTGTCCCCAGCGGTGTCCCAGCCGTGTCCCCATGAAAAATTCAAATTAAATTATGGGACACGCCACGTGGCATGTCCCGTACGTGTCCCCGAGGTATCCCCGTGGTGTTCCCGTGTCCGACATTGCGATACCTCGACCTTTAGAGGTGCCGGTGCTTCATTGTTAAGCTTTCATGAAGATTGAGACACGTTTCCTAGATACAGCGCTTTTCATACCTCCAGACCACTCTCTTTCACAACCTCTTTTCATTTCAAACAATGGGAAATTTTCAGATGCTGAAAATTATCAAAAAGCCAAGAGAGTGGATTTTCGTAGGTGGAAAAACCATGTATGAGATAGAAATGGAAGGGGTGAGTGTGTAGATTACTAAAGAGGATGCAACTTAACTCTTACCTGGAAATGTTCTCACTTATCCTAAACAGCACTTATAACAAGTATAATTTCAATAAACTAATAGGTAATCCATTGGTTGATCGTATAGGTTCCTACTTAGGTCTTCAATGACATCGGGGTGCTCCAAAAGAAAAGAAAACAAAGATGATGTTGAGTCACAAATGGTGTCTTTCTCTGGTGCCTTTTTTTTTTCTTCTTTTCATAGGTTAAATATTCTGTCTCTAGGTTCCTATCTCTCTTGTTGAAAGGGTGTTGAAACATGTTGGAATGCTTCCATTTTAATTTTCTATTTTTCTGGTTGCTAAGATTTTCTTCACGCGGGATGGTGGTTTATAGAGTTCTCAACATCCCTTTGCATTATAAAAAGAATAACTACTTTTGAGTAAAAATGGAAGTTTTGATAACCAGAAACCAATAATCTAGTAATTTAATCCCTGTGGTAAGCAAAATGTTATATCCTCCGATCAAGCTCTCCGATTTTCTAAAATCCAACTGAAGTGGATTGCCGTTTGGCCTGGGCTTCGTGTCTTGTGACCTGTATAGATAGATAGATGAAGGAAATCTTTTTATATATTCTCTTTCAAGAATGAAACCCTTTTATCTTCTCCCTCACTCCCTCCATCAGTTCCTGATGGAAAATGTGAATCCAAAAACGAAGAAAGAAATCAGAAAAACCTATTGAGCTCTATGATTCTGTCATCCCTTATCCTCTCTCTCACCTCATTTCATTTCATTGAGAAATCTGGGTGGAATAAAGAAGCCTGAAAATGTATCGCTAATCTCTCTGATTCTCGGCTCTCTGTTCTTGATGCTAGTGCAAAACGTTCTTCCAAGTTCTATCTCCAAATATTTTGTTAACTGACAAGATTTGAAGTACCTTCAATTTTTGTTTGATTTTTGATTGGGTCTTCTCTTCCAAACTCTTCTAAAGTAAGATTTCATTCCTCAATCAACGCCATAAAGAGCCACATAGTCTGGATTTCTTAGGTTCGATTACTATTCTTTAAGAACACTTCTTGATTGATCCCTAATTCTTAATTTATCAATGTTTTTGCTTATTTCAGCTTATGCGGCTTGCCACATTGAGGGCCAACTGGATCGGAGGTTGGGAGTCGGACTATAGAAACAGACCATATAGCAAATTAGCAATAATCCCATTTCAATATTTAGATTAGGTCCGGAATCTTATGTAGGAAACATTTTCTAGGAAATTCATTAGACTAGAGTCACAATTTCCTTAAATTTGGATTGAGCCTAGAATCTAAGGTTTCAGGGGGAAGGGAGGGATCATATTCCTACTTAGCTTGGAAATGTGATTCAGGGTTGGATATTATGAACATATGAATCATGGGGATGGAACATCACATTCCCGTTCCTCCTCAAGGTTCCCATCATCCAAACTGACTTATGTCAATTGATAGATTGTTGCGGTCAGCAAAAGATGAAATCTAATGTTTCTAGATCTTGATGCAGGATTTAACATTTCTCTTCTTGACATCCAGTAGAGACCCTGGAATAGTGCCTAGAAACTCAAGGCCTCCTGAATCAGATGAAGGATATGGCGTAGGTACCCCTTCTATTAGAAACTCAAGGCCTCCTGAATCAGATGAAGCATATGGCGTGGGTACCCCTTCGATGGAATGGGTCAATGGTACAACCCCTCATTTAAAAGGACCCCGAATGAAGGATGTGATTGTCAATGGTCATGCAGTTAAAGTGAAGTACTGCGACACTTGCTTGCTTTATCGTCCTCCTCGTGTTTCTCATTGCGCCACATGCAACAACTGTATTCAGAGATTCGACCATCACTGTCCATGGGTCGGTCAGTGCATTGGAAGGGTAAGTAATCTGCAGAAGTCATTATCCTCAATAATTAGAACTAGAGGTCGAGGCACACACCATGTGTGTGTAAGTCAATTTTTTTGTTATGATGTGCACAAATAATTTTCAGTTTGTTTTAAATTCTTCTGTAATGTGGTATTAGACAACAGCAAAATAAAACATCAAACAAAACCCAGAACCAATTACTCCTACAGTCCTACTTGTGAAGTTTAAAGAAAACAAAAAGTACTAAAAA
This sequence comes from Rhododendron kiyosumense, assembly GCA_019656275.1. Taxonomy (NCBI): domain Eukaryota; kingdom Viridiplantae; phylum Streptophyta; class Magnoliopsida; order Ericales; family Ericaceae; genus Rhododendron; species Rhododendron kiyosumense. The sequence goes on from BPLS01000592.1 coordinate 64,517, forward strand.
AGCAAATAAAGGAAGAGCGAAAAAGATAACCTTGTAGAAGACAGATGTGGCCCAGGAATTTCATCTTCTTATTACATTCACAATTCGTTCAGTTAGTAGGTGTACACAGAGTATGCCATTAATTCATAGAAAGAGAGAAGAAAGGCGTCTGGTTCCACTGGGAAAGTGAATTCCGACTTAATTGAAAATTTGAGGGGAACGTGGGTATGGCAGTTGGGTGAGACTGATTTTACAGAATTACCCTGAAAGTTAATCTTTCCAGTGTTTAAAGAGCAGTAAAATCCCTTCTTTGTGGGGACAATTACAGAAATCACTTTTGTGACACAACTTCAAGAAATAGGTCACACCAGAAAGCCTTCTCCCGTATATATTAAAATAGATACCTTTGAAAACGTTCCCCGCAAGTTATCCTACTGGACTGCAACCTATCTGACTCAAAACAGCCTATGACAATCCGGTAATTGTCACATGCTTTATATGGATGATGATAATACACTTTAGGATTGCATTCCCTATGTTAGGCATTGAAGCCACTACTTCCCTTTCCAAAATATTTTTTTGTTCTTGTCCTTTGGTTAGAATTCAAATCCGGTTCATCCCTCGGTTCATTTATTGACTAGAGTTTCGGGTTTGTCAAGGTGGGTGGAGTTAAGTAAAGACTGGCCACAACGAAAGACCCCGTGCTACACTCTTTCTATAAATCTGTTTCCATCCCATCAATGACTTCCATACCACTGAAAATTAGGCTTGGCAAAAACGAGACTAGGGACCATGAACCTTCGCGTTCTAGCACTATAGGGTCTTTTTTCTTTTCTTTTCTTTTGCTTTTTTTTTTTTTTTTTTTTTGGGGGGGGGGGTGGCGGCAATGGGCTTGTGATTAAATGAGTTTATCCCCGCCCTTTTGATTTTAGTACTTTATGTTGGTCATGGAGCACACCAGAAACTATGCAAAAGCTATTTTGAATGGTATATCATTAGTAGGTCACTTGATTGTACATTACCAATACTTTTCATTGTTGCCCGTAGATTTTCATGAAATGGGACAAGCATATGTAAGGTTTTTCCCTCTAATCTTAATATGATTGCATGACTCTCACCACTATAGTTAAAGGCTTACATATTGCTATTTTGTTTTTGTATATATTTTTGTTTTTGTTTGATTAGGATGCCCTGACCAAGAAAACATGGGTCAGGAATTGTCTATGTTGTTCACTGATGCAAATCCGTTGAGTTTGTTTTTATCCCAATGAATCATTTTCTAGGATTTCTTTTATTTCCTTTTACTCCTCTTTTGGAAAGAATACTAGAATACTCCGTAAAATCATGGGATTATAAGAATGGAATAGAAATCTGTTGCCAAGGTACGGGTTTTGAATGTTGGTGTATAAGCATCAAAATGCAACAAAGAAAAAATTATCATCTGCATTAGGATAATAAATTTTATTTCTCTCATGGCACACCCAATACAAGGTTGCACCTACTCTTGTTTATGTGCTTGTCGATGGTGCAACACAAAGATACCCCTAGTTAACTCAACTGAACAAGCCTTGATAAGCTCTAGATAGGACACATCATTCTGGGCATCCAACTGGTTGAGTATGTGGTTCACACAGCAAGTCACAGATGTTGGCGTCCATTTCTGTACCCAAGATGTATTCCTGTAGTCGTATTTTGTCCAACACAATAGCATAGACCCATTTTTAGTCTCCATACAAAATGGGAAAAGGACTAAGGTTTTATCCTATACCATGTGATTCTTTTTTCTTCTTTTTTTTCAGTCCTCAGCCAATTAGTATTATAATTTTTGGAAATCTGATTCAGTTTCAAACTTACAATTGAGATATATTCCCTTTTGATTGTACAAGACACTATAGACAACCAATTTGGTTTTATTTTCTACCATTCATTTCTTTCATAAAAAGCATATCCGAAAGTGTGTTATCATCCGATCAACTTGATTTTTGCATAGTCAATGGACTCAAAGAATCCTAAAATATGAGCGGCTCAGATTATCAAAGAGGAGCCCTAAAGTGGACACACTAAAAGGACTGGACAATCCAGTTCAGATTAGCTGCTGGAGAGGAGCCATCTCCGGAAATTAGATATTCTTTTTTTCCTTACCGGAACTGACATAATATTTCCTGTTGATGTGATTGCAGCGCAACTATCGGTTCTTCTACATGTTCATATTAACATCAACCATCTTGTGTGTGTATGTCTTCGTGTTTTCGTGGATAAACATTATCCGGCATGAAGCCAGTGTTATGGAGGCTTTGTCGGAAGATATCTTGTCAGATTTTCTAATAATGTACTGCTTCATTGCTGTTTGGTTTGTGGGCGGCCTTACAGTTTTCCATCTTTATCTAACTTGCAAAAACCAGGTGACCTTTTCCCTCAAGATGTAGCACTTCATTTTAACATCTCTTTACTAACTGGACGCATTCATGCAAGTGCTCAATATCCAATGTCCACTGTCGGGAATTTTTATGTCCATGTAGAATTGTCTTGGGTTGATTTTACAGTTTTGGATCACCATGTGAACTCATTGGTCAATGAAGTTTTCCTTGGTATAATACATGTCTCAGGTGATAGAATACTGATAATATAATTAAATGGTGCTATGTCTAGCAGCGTACATGCAAATGTATTATCTTATTACGTAGGGAATTTAGCTTTTGTTTAGCGTCCATATGTTGCTGGATTGGACATCCTAGTTACTTCTAGCACTACTACAAGTTGTTTGCAAGATGATTGGGGTATCAAATATCAACACTCAGTTTTATTCTTTATCCTGATGGATGCTACGCCAAACAATGTGTATGTGCCAGTTATAATTAACGTTTATAAAACACGATATCAATACAGTTAGACATCATTTCCTTCGTTCTACAACTTCTACACATAGGAAAAGATGTGTGAAGAAAATCTCTTACATAACCTAATTGAATTACTAATCCAAGCTTTTGGCATTTAGAATCCGAAAGTTATAAGTCTGAAACATGATGGATAGTATTAATCTATTTATAAAATTAGTGACGGCCAAGTGTCTCCCCAATCATATGAACCCTGTCCAGTTGCCCAAAAATTTAGAAAAAAATTCTTCTACGCTTGGTTTGTGCTTTTTATTAGGGTCACACTTGCCATCACTTATGTCTTACGGCTGCACTGCCACTAGGTCCACTGTGTAATTTCTTTGATCATTAGTATCCCATTTCGAAATGAGTCCAATACTCTCTGCAATAGGTTAGGACTAAGACGAGCTCTTTCCCACTGCTTTAGATGAAGATTATTCCTTATGCCATCCATGGCAAATTTCATGACTCCATTTGAAGCAAGTCAGCATTATTTTACACGTGGATATAGGTTTAGGATGTCACGAGATATTTATCCTCTTTCTTTTGCACCTGACTTTTAAGTTCGAGTTTCTTCTCAGTCACAAATATCAAAATATTTATGACCTGTTTCGAGATGCTGAAAATAGTATTCTGGAAGACCAGTCACCAGATGGTTGAAAGTAGTATTTGATTGGAGGTCCAGTTCAATTGGTCATCACTTTTTAATTGAAACTGACATGATGAGCTTTCCAAATATGCTCAAATTCAAGCAAAAGCATCTTCCAAAGGCACAATTGCTTAGGTGGGCAAATTGATTTTTAAATTAGAGTTTGATGCGGTCCATATCAATGGGAAAACAAATATTCTTCCAGAGTTTTTATTTCGTTTGAAAAAGGAGAAATCAATTTTCAAAAATCAGTCCCTTCAGGCCCAACAACATTCTCAGCCACAAAGCTCCTTTGATATAATCTCTTCCTCCCAGTAAAGCTTTCCCACTTATCCTCCCATGTCTCAACCTGGATATTGACCCTTAGAAATATGCATTCCCAAAAAATCAATTTCTGTTTGTGCGAGAAGCATCTTTTTCTCTGATCCATGACTTGCAGCAGAAAATTCCTGGATCAATCCAACTCTCTGCAAGACTCATTTTTTTTAATGGTTCTTGCAGCATATGCATATTGTATAGTGATATCAAATTGTACTAAATGGAACCTGTGTTGGGTTGAAAACAAGTATTTCAAAGCTTCTAATAGTTGGAAAAAATTATGATTAAAATGGTTTTCATGCAAATAGATTCTTCAAAAGTAGTCACGTAGACTTGAGATGTTTTTCCTAGACCATGTCTTTGGAAGTTTAATTGTGACTTGGATCTCATTCAATAAGCAACTGTGGAATGTCCTGTTTGAACCGTCAGATGGGACAGATGGACTAGTTGAAGACACCATGGATTGTGAGTTGTAAGTTATACTCCCTCTGTCCCATATTGCTGGTCATATATTCTATTTTGGAATGTCCCAAAATGTTTGTCCTCTTTAAAAAGTCAAACCAATAAGTGTGTAAATTTTTCACAAACCACCCCTCATTAGCGATTAAAATAGTTTTCAAGGAAGGGAATAAGGGGTAACATTTAAATCTAATCAAACTTTCTAGGGAGACATGCATTAATTGCATGTCCCCTTAAAAAGTTGGATTCCCAATACATGACAAGGAATATGGGACGGAGGGAGTAACAGTTAAATATGTTAAGAAAAGTGCCCGAGTCTGTCAGCATAAAGGAGGTTAGCCTTTTCCTATAACTATTTTCTAGCTGTAAGTGTTGAGGTTTGTATGAAATATAAGGACATTAGCCTAAAGGACTTGCCTTTTACTAGTATCTTTAGCCCTGCCAATATGCACTACATTGTGATATTAGTTCGTTGTTCTTGTATAAATTGAATTACATCTAAGCTGAATAATTGTTTGGGTTTGTATGTCATTATCTATTGAAGTGGTTTGGCTTTTGCTATTGAACAGACGACTTATGAGAACTTCCGTTATCGATATGACAAGAAGGAGAACCCATATAACAAGGGGATTCTAGACAACCTAAGAGAAACCTTTTTCTCTAAGATTCCACCTTCATTGATTGACTTCAGAGCCTTAGTGCAAGAATGCGAAAACGTGGGGACAGAGCTCAGGAACCCAAACTTTGAGGGAAGTCATAGTAGCTTGAAGGACAAGATTGATACTGAAATGGGAACTAAGCTTGCTGAGATGAGTGGCTTTTCACTTCCTGAAATTTTGCGGAATTTGGATTACAATGATGTAGAGGACAATCACAATGTTAGAAGTAGAGAGGGAAATGGAAGGCTAGATTCTGACCCATTTTTCCTTAATATAGATATAGAAGAAGAACCAATGGACTTTATTCAGAGCTCCAATGCGGAAGATGAGGCTCATGGGAAAACTAGCAAAGGGAGGTCAATTATTCAAAATGAGGTTCATCAAATATAGAGGTATTATTATTGTTCAGTTGTAAAAGTTATACCAGCATGGCTGTACATATTTGGTATGTGTCTTCCAATACAGTTTTTTCCTCTTTCATTTTTGTGATCCTAGACCTAAATGTGTGGAGTTTCACGATGCATATTTAATATCTTGATGAAAATAATCATGCAAAGATTAACTATTTGAATAGGAGAGCTGACAGAAGGTTCAACCACAATCTCCTATAGGACATTTCAAAAGTAGTAACTGTGCATAACGCCTTGGAGTTTTATTATAGGAGAAAACTTCGATTAGATTTTATTAATGTGAATAACTAATATGTTGGCTTACGAGAAATGATCTACACATCATTAGGATGAGGAAGTAAACCTCTTTTGCTAAGTGTGATCAGTATATAACAAGTGCATAACAAGTGCGTATATGGAGTGGTCCCAATGGTTAGCGTGGACTATGGAGTCTCATGGTGATTCCCTGTATGCATGCAGGCTCGTCCCTTCTGTAAGACATTTGGCTCATTCTGAATTCTATGAAAATGATGTAGACGTAATATGAGAACGATAAAGGCAACCCTTCATTCAATGTGGTTTTTCAATCCTCTAGTAAGCATGGTTATTCAGCAATCTTTGTGATATTGGCTTTTCTGTTCCAATTGCTGTGTTCTTGTGTTGCTTTTACCCTCCTGATTTTTGTGAAGGAAATAAACTGGCTTGAAATGACAGTACTATTCATTCATTGTGAAACTACAATGAAATCCTTTGTTTTTTGAACAGGGTTGGTTTGGTTTGGGCTTCTCTTTTACGAATGGCATACCGTGTTGTGGTATGTGAAGGATCTCTTCTTTGTACTTGGCGGCGTGTAAAGCTCTATCAGCTCTCAAATGGAAGATGAATGCATGCAAAGTAATTTCTCGAAGAAAACTTATGTTCATGTATTTAAGACTCGTGCTGCTTGTACATAGCCGTCTTGCATTCAGAATGATACAGCAACTTGCAACAAAAGTGAGCAATCTTGTTAGGGTGATTAACTGATTATGCTGTGTAACTCTTTTCTTTTATCTATGGGTTCTTCCACCAACTTTTGCTTTCACTTCTTCTTCTTCTTCTTTTCCTGTTTCTATAGAAAATGTAGAATAATGTAGAGACTGAAGGTTCTTTGAAGGATATATTAGATGAAATCATGTGTTGATTACCATGTTTTTCTCTTTAGTGGAAAATTGCGAAAATATTGCGTTGATCCGTTCTCTCATCCCCATGGTTTTTTCCTGTCGTCTTTTTACCGCCTTTCCTGTCCAAAGTTACGAGAAGGAGAAAGAAAAACTAAGCTCTAAGTTATAATGCCAATCGACCTTTTTGGTTTCCGTCCTATGTCTTGTTTTTTTTTTGAAGATGCGTCCTATGTCTTGTTGATCACGTAGAATTCGACGTTTTAAGGTGTAAAAAGCGCTTTTCAAAAAAAAAAAAAAAAGGTGTAAAAAGCACTTGAACAAAAGATTACTAGTTCTAAAAGCCCCTAAATAAGTGTCCGACGCGCAAAACTAGACTTTACAAAATATGCTTGTTTCTTATTTTCACAATCTAATAGAACTCATCGTTATCTATTGATTTGTGAAAAAAATTTAATTTTTTTAATGAAATAAATGCATTTTTTTGAAGGTCTAATTTTGCGCGCCGGACACTTATTTAGGGACGGAGGGAGTAGCTTTTTGTACCGGAGTTCGAAACATAACTTCTCAGGATATAGAGCTGTTGCGGAAATACTTGTTTTTTTTTTTTGATCCTTTGCCGAAATAGGAGTACTTGTTTGGATTGATGGATTCTAACCCGTCATCAGTGTTCTACCTGTTGCAGGTAGACTTTTAATGTTCATCCTCCTGAGTTTAAAAAACAGGTTTTTAAACAAGCGAGCTGAGGTAAGTCATAGGGCAACTCAAATAAATAAATGAATAGAAAAAGTAAGAGAGAGAGAGAGTAAAGAATTTGTGATTGTGATAATAGTCAATCAGACTAGGACTGTTAGTCAAGACAGGAAAATCGATCGAAATCGAAAAAATCGGACCAGATCGAATTTTTTAAACTGGTCAAATAATTTCAATCCGATTTATATGTTTTAAAAACCGGTTATATATTTATAATATATACAAATATATATAAATAGAAACATAGAGCAGGGAATCGAACCCCAGAACAATCTCTCCTGTCTTTACCACTAGGCCACCCACTTTTTGAGTCCGGTTCTACTGACACAATTTTTGACACAAAATTTGACACTTCATCTCAGCTATACAAATCAAGGGCTGAGATTAAACCACTTAACACACATGTAACTTCACCTAATCTCTCTCCCCCTCTCTCTCCCCATGGTCTTTCACGAATACCCCTGGATCACAGGACCTCCATCTCCGACGAGGGACCTCATCGGCGATTCCATCTCCGGCGATGGAGATGGAAGTCTGAAAAAAAAAGTTCGAGGAAGAATTGATCAGGTTGTTTGGGCTGAATTAGCTTAATCAAATGGCAAATGATTGTGTGCGGGCGTGCCAGAAAAAAATAACTTCACAGATGAAATTACTCTTTTCAAATTGATTTGAAATAACTAATCTCAATCAGGCAATTGTGTTATCCGTTCGATTACCTCAACTAAGAGGATTTTTCCTTAAGGTATCAACCAAATAAAAGATTGACGCGCTTCGAATCAGAAAAGATGATTGAACACAAACAAACCTGAATTTAATCAAAGGTAAATTTGTATACAAACACTCTTAAGACTCTTCTAAGAACAATACAGTAAAATAAGCACACTGAATTTAATCAAAAGTGGACTTACAAACGACTATTCTTTGGTAAGAAAAGAACTTACAAGAAAATAAGAGAACTTGAATTTAATCGAAAACAATCTTACATGCAAATAAGCCTTCAACTTACAAAAAGATCCTACTTTAAACTAAAACTAATCTAAGATAGATCTCTGAGCAATCATTTTGTATGAGTTGTCAGATGATATGAATTTTTTGTGGGGGCTTCTCTTTTCACTTTACTTCTTTATTTATAGACACGGGGTCTGCCTTCAATCTCCACGTCTTCGATTGATACCCACGTTGGCCACATAAAACGGTTTGAGGGGGCTTTCGAACGGTTACGTTGATATTTCCAGAACTCCTTCTTCCCCTGCATGCTTCGATCATGGTGTTCATGGCCACTTCCTGGATCGTGGTTCCTATTTTCAATCAACGTGAATCAATGCAACACGTCTGGCTTCCCAAATGATTCCCTTCAATTGCATCTGTTTTCAGTTATAAAACAGGGCAGTGAGGACACCGTTCGATGATCGTAAAGTCTAAATCAACGATTAGATCCAATAACCTCCCAAACCAGCGTTCAATTACTACTCAAACGACACCGGTTCACTTTAAAACGACACCGTTTGTCATAAAAACAGTGTTTCCCTTAATTCCCGCAATCCTCTGCAATTGGTACTCGACTGGGACAGACTACCGTACCGTTCGGGGCCACGTGGAATTTTTTCATTGGGTGGCACTTTTCAGGATGTAAACACACCCCCCGCATTAACATTTTATTTATGCTAAATAAATGTTAATGGCACACGTTCTCTGCCCATGTCCCTTCAAATCCGGATGCACGAAGCATGACGGGATTTCATTCCCATGCACGTCTATTGAGCTTCCCAAAGATAGCTACAATAATTTTCCTATAAATGGCAGTTAATGATAGGGTTTAACGAATCACATTACCCCTCATAAACCCCTTCGAATTTGAGTCTTCTCTGTTAAGAAGTCTTACGTTTATGGACTCTCTTCCAGAAATCAATCTTATCCTAGATAACCTCGATCATCAATCTTACTCTCCCCAAATGTCTCCTCCAAATTCCCCTCGAATGTTGGCAGGCAAGATTATTTCTGATCGAACATTCCATACCCCCAACCCATCTTTCACGGGTTGGGATTCCTTGTTGACCCGTTCGAATTCGTGTGACGGGTCCAACTGGGGCTCATGGGGAGAAAACTCCACCAACACCAATACTGGTACCATCTTGGTCAAGTTCGACCAACCTGACCCCACACCTAACAGATTCCATCACTTTCGAACCCTTTTTGCGAGCCAATTCCTGCCACTGAGCGGTAACGACATCGTTCACATGGGCATGCTCGAATCCATCTATTCCTCTCTCAAGTTTTCTCCTTTCCTCAAGCAAGAGGAAAACTATCTTGGGCCCGCCCCTTATTGCGACTTCAAACGCATGGCCCAAGCCCAAAAAACCCTCTGGCTCACAGAGGTGCAAACCCCACACTTCCCAGCTGACTTCGAAGAGACCAATAAGCTGGTTCCTCTTCCTGAAGAGCCCGACTGGTTCACTGAGGTGAATAACCTTGCCATCAACACTCCTCATTTCCAATGGCAATACGGTTATTCCATCTATCCTACTGACAAGAGCAAAGCTCTGCAGCTCCTTGCGGCTTTCTCATTCCTGGATATCCACATCCTGGAAGAACAAGTCCCACTTACCAATTTCAAATGGGCTTGTGAAACACTGGTACTATGCTCCATCCCCTCCGCGGTGTCTTATCAAATCCACTGTTTCCTGGATTTCTTACCAGTGATCAGGTCATGGCTCGAAGCCAATACTGCTGCGTATTGCTTCGATCAAATCCTTCAAGATTATGCCATTGCCAAAGAAAGGATTGAGAAGTTGCATGACCAGATTGAGAACTTCACCGCTGAGTCCTTCGAAGTGGTGCCTGGCCATGCAGACAAAAAGCTTTGAAGGCGCTTCAAAAGACGACAAGTGAAGCGTCCCACAAAAGAGGCTAAGCTTCGAAGGAAGGCCAAAGCACTGGTGCTCCGCTTTATGCCTCTGCTGGAGAAGAAATTGGAGTCAGACTCCAAAGAAGACATGAGGAAAATGGAGCTGAAATTTCTCCGATTTGCATGGAACAAGTTCCACAGCCTTGTTACTTGGTCCTTTCCTCATTACTTCGAGAATAAAAAAGCAACTTCTCAGCACCCAGGCCTTTCGAAGGCCTAATTTGTATTTCTTTTCATAGAAACTAGGATTTCCCTTGTTTTGCTCTTTTTTGTGTAAATACGCAAATTTTAATTTTGTAATCCAGTAGTAGTTTTTGTTTAATGAAATTCCCCTTTTTTACCAATACGCTGGACTTGGACTTATTATTAAAATAGAAATTCTAACAATAATAACTCTATTAAAAGAGAAAAAACCAAACCCAGCGGACCCCAGGGTATGGGCCCACTATAGGCCTGGCCCACTTGCAGGAGTATAAAAGCGGAATTAATTCAAAACCACCCCTTACACCTCTACGCATTCAAGCTTTCTCAAACTCGAAATCTCTCAAGAACAGAAATCCTCTTTCTTCCTAACAACGCTAAAAACCAAACTAAATCAATGGCTTCTTCCAGCAATCCAACAGCCCCAGAACATCCTACTCCCTCTCTGGCATTGAGGCGGTTCGTGTCAGGAAAAACACCGAGACCAACTGAAGAGCCCTACCTCGACGCCAGGGTCTTCATTCCAAACCCTAGCGAAGAAGGTACTTACATTTTGGGCCCTCAACTCATAGGAGAAATCCCTGCTAGGCTTTCTCTTTATTACCCTCGACTGGGGGATGCCGAAATTCGGGCATGTTCGAGCCTCGATTGGCAAAATTTCCCAAAGAAATCCTTCCCCTGTTGGCCCACATTGGACAAGGATTGGAAGATATGGACCACTCGTATGTTGGCTGCGAAGTCGGATGATTTAGAGAAGGTGGGTATGAAAAGAATTATTACCCTCCTTCGAAGGGGGTCCCACAAAATCCCTCTCTGATTCAGGCTGCTTTGGCCTTTTGGGACCCATCCTTCAACTTCTTTCGCTTTAACTGTGGCATGATGGCACCCACAGTTCTGGATGTTACTCAAATGCTGGGGCTCATTCCATACGGCCCCCAATTTGACCCTCCCAAAGAATACCTCCCTCCTGAGGGCTTTACTCGTCTGACCGCCACAAACGGGGCCTTTTCCCAATTCTACCAAAGGGAAAAGAAATTGGTAGGCGAAGTGACTGAAACAGAATTCTTTGCCTACATTCTCTACACCCTCTGCAAGCACATCTTCTGCCATTCTGGAAAAAGAGTGATGAATGAATTCGTTCCGGTGGCACTGGCACTTGCTAGAGGTGAAGAGTTCGACTTCGCCTCCTTCTTCCTTGGCCACGTCTACAAGGCCGGGTATGACTTCTATCAGAAGGGTTTGAACCACTCACAGGGAGGCCCCCAATGGTTCATTCAACTATGGCTTCATGCCTACTTCCCTGAGTTGGGTCCCTTCAAAGCACCCACATCCCTTGCTGGCCTCGTTGAGACGCCCAATGTTCATGGTGACAACTACGTTCACCCAGAGGACAGCACAACACAGACCTTGGTGTACTACCTCTGCTTCTTTGCTGGTCTCGCCTCAGACAGAGAGTGGCCCAATCCATTCCCTACTCTTGTTGGGCCAGCATGGTTGTTCGACATTCTGGCGGATAGACAGGGAAGATCCTCTCTAGCTCTCCAAGCATGGAGCAACATTCTGACGAGCAGAGAGATCTTTATTTCCTCGTCGAACACCATCAAGTCCATAGCACATGCAGAAGTATACTGCCCTGCACAATTTGCTAGACAGCTGGACTTTGTTCAAGGCATACCTTCCCCTTACTGTGGCTCTGCCAACATTTGTATGTCTGAACGATCACCCATCTCGGTCGAGCATTTCCTGACAGGGTTTGCTCAAGCTAGAAATGCATTGAGGAGAACAATTACCCAGGAGTTCAAGGAACCTGAGGTACGCACCACCCCTGCATTTGACACCTGGTGGCACTCCAATTGCTCCTTCCTCTCAGGGGTTAAACCCTACAAAAAGTTTCTAGCCCACATTGGGTTTGATAAATCTGAGTTTGGTCATGGAGGAAAGAACGACTCGTCCTCCTTCTCCTCCGACAACGAATTTGGCCTGGCTGGAGGGATCGAAGACATTGCTGGAGGTGAAGTTGAACAAAAACTGACTCCAGTCGAAGCCTCTCCAATTGCAATGATCGTTCCTCCCTCTCCACCAAGAAGGCAATCTACGAGGGTAACACAGAAAAGAGGTAAGTGTCTCTGAACACATTTTCTTTTCTGCCGAAACCAAACCTAATTACATTCAATACTGCAGGTGCCTCCTCTTCTTCAGAAAGTGCTTCGAAGAGAAGAAAAATTACTTCTCCGCCCAAAGAAGTAATTCCCACCAAGCACTATCTTGAGCCCTCAGCTGCACCTCCAGGTTGGTTTCCTTCCTTCCAATTACTCTTTAAGCTCCCATATTCTTATCCGAGTTAACTTCTTATCCCCTTCCCTTCAGCTTCGAAGAGGACAAGGACCACTAGGAAGCGTGGCCCTCAGGTTTCTTCCAGTGATGAAGAAACAGAAAGTGACACAGAGACACCTGCCTCCAAGGGTACATTCCCTTCTCATTTATGGTTCAGTACTCCCTTAGGAGTAAGAGAACTTTATTCTAATTCTTGAGTTCGAACCAGGTGAAACAAGGCAAGTGAAGGAGACCCTCCTCTATGTGAGGAAAACAACTCCTCCCAAGAGGCCTGTTTCTCCAAAAAGACCTTCCTCCCCAGAAGAAGTAAGTCAATTTACACTGCACACATTCTCATGTGTCTCTTGTGCTCGTGATTCACTGTCAACTTCTTTGTAGGCCCAAGTTGCACCTCCTGTTGAGGCATTGGAGCTAACTCCTGCTCCCTGCCTTCCACAAGAAGTGATAGAGCCCTTAAGCCAAACGTCAGAAGATGTCCCACAAAAGGTATCTTCTGAACACTCACCTTTTGAATTGTGAAAGGATTCACTCTAACTTTCCTTTGTCCTTTGCAGCCATCCCCTGTTCAAGCTCTTTCTGTACAGAAAGACTTTGCTGCAAAGGATATTGACATGCATACTTTGCTGTCATTCCTTACTGAGCCAACCTTTGCACAGGTTATAGCTGGTTTGGCTCCTTCGAAGACTCTGGGGCCACTTCCCCTCCTTCAGAGAGACTTCCCCCTCACTCCCTTATCGGTTTCAGGGGAGAGACCTCTAAGGATGAACCCTATTTTGACTTCGGAGAGCCATACTCTTAGAAGTGTTGAGGATCAAGGCTCCAGTTCAACCTCTTCCTCTGATCAGGTACTCTTGACAATCAGTCATACCTTTCATTTCCTGTTTTTTATTCCACTTAACTTTAACTTATAAACCCTATGCAGGTAACAGGCATGGCTCTTCTTCCTGAAGACCATCCCACATCTTCCTCTTATCCAATTGACTTGCCTTTAGTGGTCTTTGACATATCCTTCTTTAAAGGTCAATTGGAAGAATTTTGCAATAAAATAGCTACTCCCACCCCTCTTATCTCTTCGAACCCTTTGGAAAGCCTTCAGCAACTTTTGAGCCCCTCTACACCTCTTCTTTTGCCTTCCTTTAGGATTAACCATGTTCTTTCGAAGGAAGAAGTTCTGACACTAAAAAGTCTTCTGAGGACTCTAAATCAACTAGGACTTCCTACTCTGATTGAACACAGTTTAGCCTATCACTTCGAGGTGTGCCATCAAGCTTTACTTCTCTCCCAAGGTCTTCCCTTGTCAATCAATTCCACTCTCCAAGAACATGTCAAGCAGTTCAGTGAATTGATTGCTCACAACCACTTCTTATCCGAGAGCATTGGCTCCACCATTGACAAGGCCAACAAATTGGAAGCCCTTGCTCTCGAGACCGCTTCTCGCCTATCGCTATATCAAGCTCGAAGAGATAAGCTTTCAGAGCTTGACAAGAAGATGCAGCGGCTACGAGAAGAAATGGAGGAAGTCAGGGAAGAGAGAGCTGAAGTTTCTAGGGGCTTCCCAGAGCTTGAGGGTGAAGCACTAAGGGATGAGTCGATGCTCCCACGACTTATTCCTTCCCTTCGAGAGGAATAGAGGAGAAGAGCAGCTCATACGTCCCTTTTGGATGCTAACTTTAGTTCTCTTCGAGGACTACTAATTACCATTTGTAATGTAACTAGTCCTTTTCTGTAACTTTACACAGTTTGTACTTCATTCTTTCATTAATTATTCGATTCTCTTGGGCAAGTACACCCGTCATTAAGCCAAACACTGTTTTCCACTTTCCATAACTCAGAAAGATTACTGTGCCAACGCTCCACCTACCGTATCTTAAAGAGCCATAAATCAATATTCCCAGACTTACTAGTATAAATAGAGGTCTTGGAAAAAGAAAACTCACAAACGTCTTCTTCCCTCGCTTTCCTTCTTTCAGCAACTTCCAAACCACGCTTCTCAGTTAGGGCTTCAAAGAAAACCACCATGAAGCCTCCCCACTTGTTTTCGAAGAAAAGCTTCCAAACATAGCCACATCACTTCCCATGAGATTTCCCCTAAATCCTAAGGCCTCTGGGTATAGCCACATCAATTCCCATGATGTGCCTGTATCCAGCGGTTGCTTCGAAGACCAAAGAATCAAACAACAAATGGTCTTCGAAGCCCACCTACCTACCAATGGAGCTATGAGCTTCCTATTATGGAGCTATGAGCTCTATCTCCCTACCAATAATTGGTAGGGCGATTGGACCAAGTCACAATGAAGCTTGGTCCTAGTCTTTGTATCTCAGTTGGATTATCCCTAGAGACCCAGCTTTGATCCCTAGAGACCCAGCTTTGAGATACTAATAAACTCTAGATAGGTTTCTTGATGTAATCTTTTATGCAAATGTAATGGATCCTTAGATAGGTTTCTCGATGTAACCTCTTGTAACTCTCTGAGTTGATGAAATGACAAAATGTTTATTCATATTTATGTTTCCAATACTGGCTTTGACCAACGAACTGGTAATTTAGCCTTTCGTTATCGCTTTCATTCTGCTTTTGATGCTAAATACTAACGTAGACGTAATAAGCATAAAGAAAATCAAAGAGACAAAAATTTTCCTCACGAGTGCTCTTGTATTATTTTATCCTGACTGGGCTTCTCCTTCGAAGCCCTTGAATAAATAATAAACAATGTTGACAACGCTGAAAACACGCTGGCTCTTTGAAAACCAAACGCATACGGTCTAAATTAATTAATCCAACTCATCTATTTCCCGAGGCTTTCCAGCCGTCTCCTTGTGAGTTGCAACCCATTAATTATTAGAAGGCATGCCGTCCAAACGTTCTCAGACCCTTCGTCTTCTGAGCCTTACGTATTTCCACTCATCAATGCCCATAATTACTGAAGTGGATTCTTTGTACTCGTTTGAGTATAAATACACCCATGTGTTAACAGGACGAAGCATTCTCTCTTTCACTCTCTCCCGCTCCACATATCTAATCATGGATGCTGATTAACCCACTCTTTCTGTCAACTTTGCAGCTGAGATTGCTAGGCTGGCCAACATGCTTACGGAGCTTAAGAGAGAGATCCAAACGGATCTCCAGGCCCTTCGAAGCGAGGTCGAACAGCTTCGAAGCCAGCTGGTGTGCGTGGAGACAGCTTCACGTCTCTGCTTGGCTAGGACCTGGGATGATCTCTCATCCGTCCTTTCGGCTCACGAAGCAAAAAATCCCCGGAGGGTTTTTTTTGTTCAGATCCACTTGGATCTGTTTGTATTTATTTTGCTCAGATCCACTTGGGTCTGTTTCAACCCATTTGAGTTTTCTTTTGTTTTGTTATTTCATAAATATAATGGAAATTTGGTTGGCAATGCTTGACTCTTTCATGGCTTCGAATGCTAATATGACACACTGGCTGAAATGTGATCATATAAGAACTTCAAAGAAAAGAACTCCTGAATGTTAAAACCAATTGAAATCATACCGCTATACAACCAATGCCTCGAATTCGGGATTCGCTTTGGTTTTAGCTTAAAAATAACCAAATCCCATCAAAAACCTCAGAAACCTTCATTCGAAAGCTATTTTTTGTGAAAGGATTCCCATATAGAGGGAATATAAGCTTTGAGATGCCTTCCATTGATTTTCCTACGATGTACATAACCATCCAGATTTCTCAAATGATAAGCTCCCCCTCTCAACACTCTATGGATATGAAAAGGCCCTTCCCATGTTGGCGCCCATTTTCCTAATCCATCCCTTTTTATTCTCCTATCCCTGATAGGAAGAATCACCTTCCACACAAGATCTCCTTCATCGAAGCTTCGAAGGGAGACTCTCTTATTATAACTCCTTGCTACTCTTGCCTTTTGCAACATGATTTGATTTAGAGCCGTTATTCTGGCTTCATCAATGTCTTCTAACTCCATGTGCATGGCTTGATGATAAGACCCTGTATCCAAATTATTTTGACATGCTACTCTTTGAGATCTTACAGTAATCTCCATAGGCAACACATCATCATGTCCATAAGTTAATGCAAATGGAGTAGTGCCCGTGCTAGTCCTCTTTGTATTTCTATATGCCCACAAAGTGTCAAGTAACAACTCATGCCAAACCTCTGGATTCTGGTCCACCATTCTTTGAATCCCCTTCTTGATGATCTTATTGGTTGATTCTGCTTAACCATTTGACTGAGCATAATAAGTGCTGGTATATATTAATGAAATTCCATGGTTACTAGCAAAATTCCTTACCAGCTTTGCTTCGAATATAGAACCATTATCCACTGTTATCGTTTGAGGGCTTCCAAACCTGTATATGATTCCTTTTATGAAATCAATAACATGGGTTTGCTTTATCTCCTGAAAAACTTGTGCTTCCACCCATTTTGTAAAATAATCAGTAGCCACTAAGATAAACTTATGCTTGTCCAATGAAGGAGGATAAATCATCCCAATCATGTCCATGGCCCAACCCCTGAAAGGCCATGGTTTTATCACATATTGCAAATCTGTGACTGGCAAACGCTTGAGTGGACCTGTTTTTTGACAGGCTTGACACCCTTTTGCATAATCTATACAATCTTTAAGGATAGTAGGCCAATAATATCCATACCTCCTTATCAACCATCTCATTTTTATGCCAGCTTGATGTGCTCCACAAATTCCTTCATGCACTTCAGCCATTACCTTAAAGGCACTTACCTTATTTAAGCATTTCAATAAAAGGCCGTCCATCCCTCTCTTGAATAGCTCATTGTTATACATTATGTAGTTTATTGCTTTCAATCTGGTTGCCTTGTCTGCAACACTATCTGGTTTGGTCAAATATTCAATCAATGCTTGCCTCCAATCAACATTTTGAATAGTAGGGACATTAATTTCCAAAACTTCGAAACCAGTTAGTCTGTTTTGCAACATGGGCAAAGACTTTCTCAAAGTTAATTGACAAAACTCTTTCTCATTTTCTGACAAAACTCTGAAACCAGATGCCCTTTGAGCTATTTCATCAGCTTCTTCATTAAAGAATCTGGGCACATAGGTCAAAGTAAGCATATAGAATTGATCCATCAACCTCTTAGCCTGTTGATAATAAATTATCAACGTTGGACTAGTGCATTTAAACTGTCCATTTAGCTGATTTATCACTAGCTGAGAATCTCCAAATACTTCAGCAACACTCACTTTCAAGTTAAGTAAAATTTCTAATCCTATGACCAACGCTTCATATTCTGCCTGATTATTGGAACATTGTCCCTCATTCAGTCGAAAACCATATTTGGTTTTCAACCCTTGGGGGGATTCCATAACTATGCCCACTCCAGCCATTTGAGCAGTTCTTGAGCCATCGAACCATAACTTCCATGGCTTGATTTCGACTACTGTGGCTTCCAATGCTCTTGGTGTCTCAATCTCATTTGGATGATCAGCTAAAAAATTGGCCAATGCCTGGCCTTTTACTGATTTTTGTGGTACATATTCAAGACAAAACTCAATCAAAGACACTATCCATTTCCCAATCTTCCCACTAAGCACTGGCTTCGAAAGCATGTGCTTAATTACATCAGTTTGAGAAATAACATAAGTTACTCTAGGCAACAGATAATGCCTGAGTTTCTTGGAAGCATAAAATAAAGCTAAACACAATTTCTCTACTGCAGCATACTTGCATTCACAGGAGTTTAGGAACCTACTAAGATAATAAACTGCTCTTTCCTTGCCATCTTCATTGTCTTGAGCCAACAGTACTCCT
Source organism: Rhododendron kiyosumense (assembly GCA_019656275.1). Taxonomy (NCBI): domain Eukaryota; kingdom Viridiplantae; phylum Streptophyta; class Magnoliopsida; order Ericales; family Ericaceae; genus Rhododendron; species Rhododendron kiyosumense. Next base: position 82,969 of record BPLS01000592.1, read on the forward strand.
ATTGAGTCGTGTGTTGCAGCTAAGTACAACTTCACTGGCTTTCCTTTGATGGGAGGTGCCAAAACAGGAGGGTTGGCTAGATAGCCTTTGATGGCTTCGAAGGCCTCATCATGCTCTCTGGACCACTTGAATTCTTCCCCTTCCTTCAATTTCAACAAAGAAGAGAAGATTTTAGTTTTCCCTGCAGTGTTAGATATAAACCTTCGAAGGAAATTCAATTGACCAAGAAACCTTTGCAACTCCTTCTTTGTAGAAGGTGGTTTGGCTTCAATAATAGCCTTTGCTTTGTTCTTGTCAACTTGTATTCCTCTGTTGTGGACTAAATACCCTAGAAATTTCCCAGCTGATACTCCAAAAGAACATTTTTCTGGATTTAACTTTAACTGATAATGCTTCGTTTGTTGAAATGCCTTCTCTAAATGTTTCAAATGATCCTCATCAGAATTTGACTTCACAATGATATCATCTATGTAACATTCAAGAAAACCTCCAACCAAATTATGAAAAATGGCATTCATAGCCCTCTGGTAAGTGGCTCCAGCATTCTTTAGTCCAAATGGCATTTTGACCCATTCAAAAATGCCAATATTACCAGGGCAAGCAAATGCTGTTTTATGCACATCTTCCTTTGCAATACAAATTTGATTATACCCCGAATGCCCATCCAATATGGATAATATCTTGTGTCCAGCTGAACCATCCACAAGTGTATCCACATTAGGCATTGGATATTCATCTTTAGGAGTTGCAGTATTTAGGTTTCGAAAGTCAACACAGACCCTGATAGTCCCATTCTTTTTAGGGACTGGAACCACATTGGATAGCCATTCGACATACCTGGCTGTTCTAATAAAACCTGCATCTAGAAGCCTTTGCATCTCCTTTTTAACTCCTGCAATAGTTTATGGACTCATCTTCCTGGTTGGCTGCTTTACAGGTTTGAATTGTGGCTTGATAGGCAACCTATGCTCCACTAATTCCGTGTCCAATCCAGGCAGTTCCTTGTAACTCCATGCAAAGCAATCCTTGTTTGCTTTTAATAGTGCTATCAACTCAGCTTTCACCTCTGGTTCAAGCTGTTTATTAATGAACACTGGATTGGGGTTTTGTTCATCCCCCAATTTTATCTCCTCCAGAAGGTCTTGAGCTTCAACCTGCTCTGGAGAAGCAATCTGGGTTTCCTCCTCATGAGGCTTACCATCATGCATAACATCTTCCCATATATTATCTTCTTGAATCTTCTGCTCGATCCCCAAAGCAACATACCTCACCAAAGCCAAAGAGTTGGCCTCTTCTTCCACCTCTTCCTTGGACTTACATCCAAGCAGCATCATCTTTTGGGGTGTCTGATTCATAATCAACAGTTTGTTTCAGCTTCGATTTCAGCTCTGCCAATTCTCCCAGTTCCATCTCGTTGGTTGGGTAAGTGGCTGCTTGCAGTAATTCACTCAGAGGAACTACATCTGATTTGTACATTTCTGCTTCAGCAAAATTTGCTGTGGCACTAAATGGATGTGGATCAGCTTTGACTCCTTCAACACCCACTTCTTTGCCTTTGTCATACTTGACAAACATTAACTCCTGATGCATGGAGGAAGGGATACATCCATTAACATGAATCCAATCTCTTCCCAATAAAGCATTATATTTAGCATATGTGTCAACTTCAAAGAAAGCAGTATCAGTCTCTATTCCTCCTACTGCCAATCTAATGGAGATGATTCCCCTGGCATGTTGACTTTCCCCAGTAAATCCTGCAATGGATGTGCTAGTTGGAATCAATTTTGCTTTTCCCTTCCCTAGCTTTTTCAAGGTCTGGAAAGGCAAAATATTCACTGCAGCTCCATTATCCACTAGGATTCTGTTAAGTGGGATTCCATCGAAATATGCAGTAATATATAATGGACGCAAATGTTGTCTCATTGCATTAGTAGGTAATTTAAATGGATATGAAATTTCCACATAATTTAAATCTATTACCAAGGGATATTCGACGTCGGACATAGAATCCGGCACAAAACAAGCACTTTCCTTTGAGCTTACCTCCAAGCTCTCTTGACTCTGCTCAATGTCATATACCAGGCTCTCGTCCATCTCAATCTGAGCCACTTCTTCCAGATCACAGTTATTACATATGATGTTCAATTCTTCATCACTCAGTGCCTCTTCGAAGTCAACTGGCTTGCCCAAGTCTGACCAAGCATCACCTTGGCCTTTCATTGTCTGGCCATTCTTGAAGAAATCCATAGAGCATGGATACACCATATTCACCTGCACCTCTGGCTGCTTGCCAAATTGGATTGTTGCCCTTTCTTTGGCTGGCTCAAGTGTCTCAGTTTCCTTAACTTCCTTGCTCTCAACCTCTTGTGCTGATAGCTCCATAGGTGAAGAGCTTCCTTCGATTCCCTCTTGTTCTACCAACATGGCTTCGAGTAACCTAGACTGGTAACTAGCCAATGAATTGGGAGAAGGTGGATCAAGATCTTCTTCGAGCATGGCCGAGGCCACTTTCTTCAAAGTCTCCCTCTCATGATACTGGGCTCGAAACTCTTCTGGGTCCCTCTTAACCCTGTCAAACCGTGGATTAGGCCTTGCTCCCCTGCTTGATTCTTCCCCCGTTGAGGATTCTCCTGATTGGAAAAACGTGTATTTTCTCTGGAGCTTCCTCTTCTGAGTTCTTGAAAGCAATGGAACCATTTGTGGTATTTGGGACTTGGGATCCCTGATTACCACCCAGTTTCCTGAGTTCGAGGCTGGTGGCTTGAAAGTTCTGTTCTCATTCCTGTTGGAACTTTTGTATCCTTGGAACAGATCTGGCTTGACTTGCCTGAGAAACCAATCAGGAACCCCTTTCACCAAAGTGAATTCCTCTTGTGTGGCTTCTCCTGGTGCCTCAGCTGTCTGACCAATGTTGGCTTTCTTCGAAGGCGGTAACTCCCTTCTGTGGATAGCTGGGACAGGGCTAGTGGGCACATCTCTTTTTGGTGCCAACCAAGGCCTACTGTCACTTAGCTTTGCTTGCACCGGAGCTAATCTCTTCATTCCCATCTCCTTAGGGAAAAAACTCACGCCCTTTCTATCCAAGTCCTTATAAACCAGATAGTTGGCCCTGCAACCTACACACAGGCACTCCAAAAATGAGGCTTCCAACATGGGCAAATGATTATTACCTGAGAATCTCTGTGAAGCCAACCCATCACTAGTTCGTTTATAGGGCGTTGGCCTCATTCCCATGCCTCGAGAGGATAACAAGCGTATGGCCTGCCTCTTCCATACTGAACAGTATTCATGTTTACTGGTGCCTCCTTATCCTGCCAATACTTCTTGACAGTTCGAGCCAGTGAGGAGGGCACATTGGTGTTGACTTCTTCTACCTTTGGAAAAGGCACTGTATCAATTCCCATAGCCTTTTCTGGAAATTTGATTCTTCCCTTCTTGATTTGTTCTTGAATCCTGTCACGAAAAACATTACAAGACTTAGTTGAATGGGACCAAGAGTCATGCCATTTGCAATAAGTCTTCCCATTCTTTTCCTCTGCTGTGGGAAGTTTCACATTCGAAGGCAGCTTGATGATTTTCTTTCTTAACAAGAAATCAAAAATCTCATCAGCTTTTGTTATATCAAAAGAGTATACTTTAGTAATCTCCTTTTGTTTGAACTTCTGTCCTAGAGACACATTCTTTTGAATCAAAGGCTCACAAACACAAGGATCATGCTCTATAATTTCTGCAGCATCGATCTCATAATTGGGATCCCTATAATACGTAGGGTAAGAGGAATTATGTCTGTCCATATCCTCTTCTAGCAGTGATTCATATCTAGCCACTTTATAGGTTAGATCTGCAAAGTCTCTAAACTCTGTAGAATCAAACCTCTTTCGAAGCTCTCTTTCTAAACCATCTTGTCCTAATCTTACGAATTCTGCCTCTGGCAGACGAAGTTTGCACTTAGTTTTTGCTCGTTTGAACCTAGATATGAAATCTGCTACTTTCTCATCTGGTTTCTGCTTCAGCCTTGCTAAGTCTGCCATAGAGACTTCAGGCTCAGCATTGAAGAACTGTGCATGGAATGCCTCTTCCATCTGAAACCAATCAGTTATTGACTCTGGTGGCAAGTTAGTATACCATGCAAAAGCTGGCCCTGACAAGGAATTTGGAAATAGCTTCAACTTCATGAAGCCATTTTGAGCCAAATTCTTACACTGGGCAGAAAACCTTGCTATGTGCTCTATAGAGGACTGTCTCCCATCCCCGTAAAACAAAGTAAAATCTGGAATTTTAAATTCTCTAGGGATTTGGAACGTCGTGTCTACCCACTCTGGATATGGTTTTCTATAAATTTGAGGTTGTACCCCTCGAGTTCGAGGTCCACAAACCTCTTGTATGAGACCCATGACTTGGTCTCTTAATACTGGATTGCCTATGAGGAGGTTTTGCTCCTAATTTTCAACAGGAGGCTCGGGTCCCATGAGGCCGTCCTCATAAACTCCCCTTGTCGTGTTTAAATCCCCTTGTTTCTCTCTAAGAAAACTCCCATATGGTGGCTGTTGCATTTCATCAAATGCTTCATTAGTTCGAACAGACCTATGGGTTCCATAAGCTGTCTTGAGAGGATTCTTGGTGGTTGGGACTTTTTGCCGAGGGTGTTGCGGGTTTTCACCCCTTCTCTCGGGCTTACGAACCAATTCTGGTTCTGAGTCTTCCTCCCATCCCCCAAAGGTGGGTTCGAAGAGAGGATTCATACTCTGTCTTTCTCCAGTATTTCGTTGAACCCCTATGGTAACACCATGAGGTTGCCTTGGAATTTCTAGGACAGGCTTTGTAGGTTTCATAGGCTCATACCAAGATTGTGGTATTTCCTCTGGGTACATCTTTTCCTTACCTGTTCTAGACTTCATCCTACTTCTACCAACATCCTCTCCAAACCTTCCTTCGAAGGGACTTTGGTGAGTGCTTGAGTTGGCATGATTATTTAGCCCATTATCCCCTGGGCTATTTCTTGCTGCCTCTAAGTTGGGCAACCTATTTCTCATGCTTTTGATCATGGCTCTCTGGGTTTGAGCCATCTCTCGAAAAGCTACCATCATTTCCCTAAACACTTCCTCTCTATCGTGGTCTTTGCCACTGGCTTGTCCTCTTTGGAAGCTTGGAGGTACTTCCTCAGGAGGTGCCTCGTAAGAGGGCTCTTCATAAAGAGGCTCTTCGAGTTCTGAAGCCAATTGAGGAAAAACAGGATTTGTAGGCGTTCCTAGTTCTGGTGCCTGTTCTGACACAGCTTGTTCTTCTGGCGCTAGATCACCAATGGGTGTTCCTATTTGCTTTCGAAGCCTTGGCATTTTGACACCTTTGTGTCCCACCGGGCGTGCCAAAAATTGTTTGGGCTGAATTAGCTCAATCAAATGGCAAATGATTGTGTGCGGGCGTGCCAGAAAAGAAATAACTTCACAGATGAAATTACTCTTTTCAAATTGATTTGAAATAACTAATCTCAATCAGGCAATTGTGTTATCCGTTTGATTACCTCAACTAAGAGGATTTTTCCTTAAGGTATCAACCAAATAAAAGATTGACGCGCTTCGAATCAGAAAAGATGATTGAACACAAACAAACCTGAATTTAATCAAAGGTAAATTTGTATACAAACACTCTTAAGACTCTTCTAAGAACAATACAGTAAAATAAGCACACTGAATTTAATCAAAAGTGGACTTACAAACGACTATTCTTTGGTAAGAAAAGAACTTACAAGAAAATAAGAGAACTTGAATTTAATCGAAAACAATCTTACATGCAAATAAGCCTTCAACTTACAAAAAGATCCTACTTTAAACTAAAACTAATCTAAGATAGATCTCTGAGCAATCATTTTGTATGAGTTGTCAGATGATATGAATTTTTTGTGGGGGCTTCTCTCTTCACTTTACTTCTTTATTTATAGACACGGGGTCTGCCTTCGATCTCCACGTCAAATTGATACCCACGTTGGCCACATAAAACGGTTTGAGGGGGCTTTCGAACGGTTACGTTGATATTTCCAGAACTCCTTCTTCCCTTGCATGCTTCGATCATGGTGTTCATGGCCACTTCCTGGATCGTGGTTCCTATTTTCAAGCAACGTGAATCAATGCAACACGTCTGGCTTCCCAAATGATTCCCTGCAATTGCATCTGTTTTCAGTTATAAAACAGGGCAGTGAGGACACCGTTCGATGATCGTAAAGTCTAAATCAACGATTAGATCCAATAACCTCCCAAACCAGCGTTCAATTACTACTCAAACGACACCGGTTCACTTTAAAACGACAATGTTTGTCATAAAAACAGTGTTTCCCTTAATTCCCGCAATCCTCTGCAATTGGTACTCGACTGGGACAGACTACCGTACCGTTCGGGGCCACGTGGAATTTTTTCATTGGGTGGCACTTTTCAGGATGTAAACACAGGTATTACAGACCTCTGCATAAGAGGAGAAGAAGAAGAAAGTTTGGTATTCCTCCACCATCACCACTGTCGGCCAGTCGACTTTGGTTCCATGGACGTTTTCCACTTTGAAGGGACCGACCAGCTTTGTCCCTCTTTTTTGCTACTCCGAAATAGCTCAGTCTTCACTTGTCCCTCTGCCGAACATAAATCGAATTGGAAATTGCAATACCAGTTTAGTTGGATCTAAATGGAAATTGCAATATCATAATCATTTTCACTATCTTTTTAATTGTTTGCATATTTGTCCAAATGTTGAACTAGCAACTTTTCCCATCTTTTTAATTGCTTGATTTGTTCAATGTAGAGGGGCCGACAGTGGTAATGGTAGAGGATGAGACTGGCGACGTCGAAGGGGCAAATATTTGGTTGAGATCTGTGGTAATGGTTTTCGATATATTTTGTCCGATGGTGGTAATTGTTTGAAGATTTTTCCCATCTTATCAGAATCATTTTCCCCATCTAGGTATGGTGGTGGTGGTTACGGTTTGGTCGTAGGGGCGTGGGATTCTGTGAAAATGGTGACGAAGAGGGAGGGAGAGATTAGGTGTAAATGAGATAGCGAAAAGGGAGTACAATTAAATTTCAGCTCTTGATTGTATGGTTGAGATGGAGCGTCAAATTTTGTGTCAAAAATTGTGTAGGTAGAACCAACCCCTATATATATATAAAAGATTTTTATGGGTTTAATTATGTTTTTATGGATTTTTTTTTATGTATTGGGTTCAAAATTAATCCTTTTTTGTTGGACCCAAAAAAAGGGTTGAATTATGGGTTTTTGGTTGATATTTTGTGGGTTGAATTGTGAAATTTTTGATGTGTTGGGCCCAAAATATGGTCCATGAATGAAATCGGATAAACCGGACCGAAACCGGTTGAGCCGGTCGAAAACGGACTGTATTATCTAAACTGGTTCCGGTTTCTAAAAATCTCAAATCGAATAACCAATTTCAACCGAAAAATACGCTAAAACCGATCAAAACCGGACCGGTATCACCCTACCTTCTGAAACTATATTGATTGAGACTAGAAGATCAAATGCTCCTGACAATAACTTGATGGGACACTCTTGGTGGAATGCTTTGGATGGTTGTATGATTTCTTGAAGCTATGCATGTTTCGGTCCCGGTCAAGTGCACGGAAATAATGGGAAAATAAATTTTCTTGTAACTTCTGTTTGTTCAGTTACTAGAAAAATTGTAGGACTCATAATTTCAACTTTTTTACTAGAAAATAATTTCCTACAAAATAGGTTTTACCAAAATAAATGAATTTTGTTTTATTAAATGTTAATATTTTATAAATGCATGATTAATGAGAAAGAAATATGAGAAGATGGTGTTTAAGTGATTTGGGACTAGAGTGATAGAATTGGTTGTAAAATGGTGCAGGTGAAATTTGTGTATTTGTGTGTATATATAGGAGTGTGTGAGAGTATCACACACACACCCCTCTTTCTTTCTCACCGTCTCTTTCTCTCTCTCCAACGTCTCTCCCTCTTTCTCTTGCTCTCTCTCCAAATCGCACCCAAAACACCTCAAAACCCTCACAAACTAACCTATATTCTTCGTTCTACGCATGCTTTTGGGCTTGCTCTTCGTCGATTAGAGCTTCGGATGGAGTATTTCGGTCAAATCAAGGTTTTTCAGAAGCTAGGGCTCGTAGATTTCGTGGGTTTTATTCTCCGTCTTTAAGGTAGGGATTCTACCTCTCAATATATGTAAAAGAAGTGTTTTCTAGCCTTGAAATCTTGCATATGGTTGTTGTTGTTATTGTTGTCGTAGTTGAATCCTCAAAAATCTACAGAAATCTACTCGTAACGTCATTGTATCGATACTAGCTTTTGGCCATATCGATACCATAAGAAAACATAAGCTTCAAAACTTTCTGATTTGATTGTTGTATCGATACGGCCATTTTGGTTGTATCGATACCAGGAGCTTATGTATAGTTTTTGCTGCTTTGTTCTAAACTTCATCGTTTTGACCCCCGATCACTTTTAACTTGTCCTAAGCACTTTCAAATCACTCTATAGCATGATTAATCGTATCCGATGAGTTCATGGATTATTTTTGCATCTCTTGCCCTTATTCGGTAAAATTTTACCTTGAATATCTCGTGAACTACGGTTGGATTCGAATGACACATTGTAAGGACATGAGATTTGTGAACACTTATTGACAAAATGAGGACACTTAAGACCCATCGACTGGTGGGTGCCTAGCAAGGGGTATCAGGATCCCTTAATCGGCCCGGTAGGAGCAAATGCTCATATTGGTTACATTCAAGACCTACCGATGGGTAAGGTGCCTGGCAGGGGGTATCGAGATCCCTTAATTGGCCCGGCAAGAGCTTCAGCTCATGACACATATGACGAAAGGACTTGGGACACTTGAAAGATGGGAATGGTTCAAGTTTGAGTCACTCGATGATCGTTGAGTGGTTGTTGAGCTTAATGATCTAAGATTGTTGATTATCCTGTGGTCCTTGTTTATGTTCCTATCCTGAGATCATCCTTGCATTTTATTTGCATATAATGTTAGTGTAGAATTTTCTGTTGGGCTAGTGTAGCTCAAACCCTCCATCATTTTCAGGTACTAACTCAAGGCAATAGCTAGCATGAATGCTTGGACGTGGACACACTTTGAAAGCTAACGATGAGAAGTTATTTGTCCATCTTTGTAAATCTCTTTTGGAAGATGTATTTGTAACTTTAAATTTGTAAATCTCTTTTGGAAGATGTATTTGTAACTTTAAATTTGTAGATCCTTGACTATGACATATTGTTACCCTTAACTCTTTCTATACTCTGCACTTATGTAAATTTGGGCCGTTGGGCTGTTGATGCAATCTTTTGGAAACTAAAGGATGTTGAAGTGTGATCATCGAAATGGGAATACTATATTATTTTGGGTATCGTACGGATTGTTGTGAGGTTTATTTATAGAAATCCTTTATAATTATATTTAAAATTGAGGGCATGACAGAACACACACAGAAAAAGTAATTTTTTTTATTTCACTTTACTTCACTTTTTTCGAGAATATATCTCTCATACATCATTTTTGACAAAGGAGCGGAGCCTAATAGTACTTGATTTTGTCCCGTAAATCTTTTGGCTTCAATAATGTTGTTGCTTTGTTAGCTTGCCGATTATCTAGCTTTTGCTTGTAATCGATTGATGAATGAGTAATGACTTAAATTTACTTTGATGTTATCACTCTTGATTTTTTAAATATCTCTTGTTCTTATCAAGAACCTAATAATTTAATGTGTTCTTAAGGCACATGAGAATGTTCATTAAATGAGATCAATTAAACTCCACTATCATGAAAAGTAGTGAAAGTAGTTGAAATATTGGATAAAGAGTAAAATTTATTTGTGAAGACCAAAATACTCCTTATAAAAATAGCTACTCCCTATTAAGGGCCGGGGTTCTTTTTTTCTTTTTTTTTTCCCCCTTTTTATTTTTCCTTTCACCTTCTATTGTCTTTTGGCATCACGCAAGCCATTTTCCTATTCGTAGTCAATGGTCATATAGTGCCATAGCCCATGAGCAACATGTAAACGTGGCTAATGAAGTAACATGGGGTCAATCAAACAGTGGTGATCAAAAGGTACTCACAATTTTATTTTTTATATAGTAATTAGTTTGGAATATTAATATATTATATGCATTCTTTTGGTTATTTTGTAGCAAAATACTAGCACTCGTGGTTGGAGAGTACGGGGTGTTTGGGAGCCTATTTTTTGACTTTTTGGATTATGATTAGAATGTATTTTTAAATTTGGTAGAGTGTTTGGATGATAGTACAGAATGCATTTTACAATAAGAGTAGTGTTTGATATATATGTGATGAAAATGAATTATGAGTTGATTTTTTTACTATAATGTCCTTGATTATTATAGGATATAATGTGTATAAATAATGGTTGAATTGATGATATTCCATTTATGGTCTGAAATTTACGAAGGTTAAGAAAAAATGGGGTTTAAAGATGGTACCAGTTATGGTTCAAAATTTACGCAGGTGAAGAAACTTCCATTTATGGTCCGAACAAAGGGCGTCCGACGAAGTTAGAGATGGTACTAGTTGGATTTCCGACTTGCTTATTGATCGGCTTCTCCCTTTCGTCTGGTTCTCTTCCCTTCTCTCTCTCTCTCTCTCTCTCTCTCTCTCTCTCTCTTCAACAGATGTGTGTGGGCCCTGGGGGTAACAGATCTGGAAGAGAAAAGGATAACATTACTCAGTGGTAATTTGGGTATTACACAAATATGTGGAGGGCAAGATTGTCTTCTCAAAAAATGTTTAAAAAAGAGAAGTTTTAAAGGACATCTGGCCCTCTTTTTGGCTTTTGCACTGAATTTTTAAAAACAGAGAACTCATTTTGCAAAAAGTCATTTTCCCCACAAGCAGCCAAAAGATCCAAAGTATCCCGAATTCAAAAATGAGAAATCGAAAATGCAAAAAAGAGGCACTCAAACAGGCACTACATTTCAAATACACTTTTTGATTTTTAAACGAGTTTCTTACTGAAGGTTTATTATTTCCCAACATTCTTTTTGTTAGTATATCCAATATTAATATTTCATGCTCTATTATTCTGTTCAATATAGCATACATGGATGAGGTTATTAACTGAAATGGGAGCATTAATTGCCGCTAGTGGAGCAAATAAAAGGAAGCAAATGACTTCAACAACTGCTGAATTGAACCCAATTTTTTGTTTGAAATATTAGATGAGTGCTTTTGGAAGAAGCATAAATGATTTTGATGTAGATTCAATCTAAAAAAGTAACATTTTTTTTTTATCTGTTGGGTTTTTGAATCAATGCTGTGTTTGCAGAA
>BPLS01000592.1:128419-167558 GCA_019656275.1 Rhododendron kiyosumense
TAGTATCAATTTTGAATAATCCTTATTTAGCTTGTCTAGCTTTATCCCAAAGAAATGAGATTATTTTAATCTCCAAATTGTAGTAGTTTTTTTTTTTTTTTTTTTGAATTATTTGGACTTGTGAAGTATGTTTTACAATAAAACAAGAGTGTTTCTATATAATAATTAAGGTTAAATTGCACATTTACTTAATAATAAAGTATTCTTCAACTTAATTTACGAACATAACTTTTATTTTAGCTTATAAAAAAGCTGCATCAAACACATCTCCAACTTATTTTAAGTTTTTTAGTCTAAAGTTACAATGTGATAATTATATATCTATAGAGTATAATATTGTCAAGGTAACACCTTAAACAGCGGTTATGAAGTCGGCTTATACTTTCATTTTTATTTTTATTTTTGCCCTTTGTTTTAGCTAAATTTTTGTTAGAGAAGTTACGGTAAAATCGCAATTGAAGCAGTTAGTTACACGGTTTTCTTCCCTCATCCATGGTGCCGCTAGTAAGTTTATATGCTAGCTACTTACTAGCTACTTCGACCTTAATACATATTTTAACTATTATTCATTATTGACTTTCCCCTACACAACCTTGGCTGCTGTACAAGTGGTGCACCTATTGAAACTGGTCCTTGCTTCTGAAATAGAAGATGAGTTCTCTGGCTTCCAAAGTTTTTCCTAGTTTCTATCATAGATTTCCCCTGATAGAAAACATTTTGTTCGTCTCTTATTTTATTTAATCTTTATTTGTTTTTATTTAATTAAAGCTCTGAGGTTGTGAAAATTCCCCACATTACTGTTAAGGAAATGTTTGTTTGCCGGAGAAAGTGCTGGGATAAGGTTAGTCATCCGTGGGATCCATTCATCCCAAATATCTTCGCATTATTTGATGATTGGAAAGTGTCATTGGTTAGACCACAATATCCCATGAAAGTACTGCACACAACTGCCAAGTATCAATAATGTCAGTGACATCCGGTGCCTAATCAACATGACACATGATAGTTTACATTATTCTCCATAATTTTCCTTAATGCTACATCATGGCCTAATCCCAAACGTAACTCAAGGGCAGTCCTTAGACCCTTCATCCTACTATGAACCAAACGTGCCCTTGGTGAACGAATTGTGAGGGGATAAAAGTTAAAATTGCATTAGTTTTTGGGGAGTGGGGTCTGTCAACTATAAAAGCGAACTCATTTTCTTGATTGAATTCTTACAAAAATTTTGATTTAGCTGTGGTTCCGTTTCTATTCAGCTCATTAACCAGGAATTTGTCATATTGTCCATATTCATGCAGAAAACCAATCCTGTTGTAGCTGAGATATTCTCTCTCATGTCAAGAGATGAAGCCAGGCATGCCGGGTATGCAAACCAATCTTCTTGATGTAGTCATCTCCTAAAACTGGTTTCTTGTCCAAGTGATTATTTAATGTTCAAAATTTCCAGGTTCTTGAACAAAGGTTTATCTGATTTCAATTTGGCTCTTGACTTGGGATTCTTGACCAAGGCAAGAAAGTACACATTCTTCAAGCCCAAGTTCATTTTCTATGCAACATATTTGTCTGAGAAAATTGGATACTGGAGATACATAACCATATACCGGCATCTCAAGGCTAATCCCGAGTACCAGTGTTATCCCATTTTCAAGTATTTTGAGAACTGGTGCCAGGATGAGAATAGGCATGGCGATTTCTTCTCTGCACTCATGAAGGCACAGCCCCAATTCCTCAACGATTGGAAGGCTAAGTTGTGGGCCCGTTTCTTCTGCCTTTCGGTAATTTTCCCTGATATGAGGCCTTTTCTGATCCAGTGAACTATGGTGTTTTTACTTCCAATTTAGGCTTTTATGCAATTGAGTTTTGGTGTCATTCCCCCCATTTTCTTATCAGCATCTTACAGTTCTCAAAACAAACACAAGGAATTTGACCGCTTGTCCATTGTTTGATCCTCTCACAGCTTAGCAAACATATTATGCAGGTTTATGTGACAATGTACCTCAACGATTGCCAACGCACAGCTTTCTATGAAGGCATTGGGCTCAACACAAAAGAATTTGATATGCATGTCATTATCGAGGTTAGCTTGTCTTTGACTTTGTACTTTTGCTTTGGTCTGTTGTTATAAATTTTCAGCGGTACACTTTTCTTGTTTTCTCTGTCAAAATGGCTATGGTGGTTTTGTCCTCCAGACGCTGTCCTTAAATTGACTTACATTTAATTTAACTGATGCGTCGTTAGATTACCTTGATAATAGGAGCTTAAGACTTCCCAGATCCTCAATCTTTACACCTGCCACTCCAATGATATTACCTTGCTTGATCTTATTTTTTGTTTCTTTTCCCTCTAATTTGTTGGCAACCAAGTGGTGCTTAGTAGAGTTACTCTCCGCACCCTAGCCCTATTGTAGTGAAGTTCATTTCTTTGAAAAGTATCATTTGGAAAAATGGAATGGAACTTTAACATCAGAAGAAGTGTTCTGTTTCATTATTTGTATGACATTTTTATTAAGAATGCAAGGGGACCTTCGACTAAGCAAAGAAAGAATGGAATTCCATTGAGGTCTTACGCTTTTATGTCTTAAAAAAAAAAAACCAAAAGGAAAAAAAATACACTAGTACAATGAAAAGAAGATTCTGCTTGATTTGTCGGCATATGCCAATTCCCTTTGTGAACTTTAGAATCAACTTGTGGGATTCACATTTCACTGGACCTTCAGTTTCCAAGAAACTAATAATTCGTGTTCCAGATTCGAGATTTATGATACTACAAAGTAGAACATCCCTATCAAAATGACAGACTCGTTGTCATTGCATTTTGTACTCCCATTCTTGTTGCTCAAATGAAGAATTTCTTCATGCCACTACATTTTGTGGTTTCCATTGTTACATACACATTCAATCTTCACTATAATTTTTGCAGACAAACCGCACAACAGCTAGGATATTTCCAGCAGTACCGGATGTTGAGAACCCGGAGTTCAAGAGGAAGCTGGATAGGATGGTGGAGATCAACCAGAAGCTGCTGACTGTGGGCGAGAGCCAAGACGCGTCCTTTGTCAAGAACTTAAAGAGGATTCCTCTAGTTGCTGCACTTGTTTCTGAGATCTTGGCTGCTTATCTCATGCCGCCTATTGAGTCTGGTTCGGTTGATTTTGCAGAGTTTGAACCACAAGTTGTTTACTGATAACTTTCGGGTAAACGATCTTTGTCTGTAGATGTTCTCTGATTATGTAATCCACTGTAATCACAGCAGATGTTGTATTAAATTAAGGAAACACTGTTATAACGAAGTTGCACCTGTGCTTTCTTTATGGATAGTTAGAGTCATTTACGATTATACTTTAGTGACCGCAGTTGGTGACGACATTCAGGGTGTCATGTGATGTGCCATTATCATTTGTAGAATATCTCACTTCCGGTGTACTCTACCCACAACACATGATAACAAAATGTAATTTTTTTTTCCCTGAAAATGATTAATTTTTATTTTGATGTATGTGTTCCAATTTCTGCAAGGCTAAAATTTGGAAACCTTTTTCAGAAAATGTTGCACAAATTTACTTAATGACTGGATTTCTTTAGTCTGAAGAAACAATTATGATCTTGGTAACTAATTAGATCCATGCAGTTAAAATTTCATGTCATTCAGGACTTGGCTGGTGCTTGAACCAGTACTAGTACTTCCGGTGGTTGAATCTTCCAGAGCTCAGCACGCTAAAATGACATTTCCCTCGTATTGGCAAAATGAAAGTGGTATTCGTTAATAGATACCATGATTCTCCAATACACCAAGTTCGGCACTTCCATAATTTAGCAAGAGGATTGACATGTCGAATTTTAGCTTTTGCAGATCGATCGTTTACCGTTGAAATTAATGAAAGATTGTGAATTCACAGAAATCACTTGACTCTGCAGGATCGACGATATTTTGCCTTTTGAAAAAGCTTGTTCACTACAGACGAATGTACCTGGATTCACTAGTAAAATCTAAATGTGTTGCATACCCGTGTGCCTTTTCTGTGGAGAACGGCAATGGATGATTTTTCATGTCTGTCTCTTGTATGTGTCTTCGGTTTTCACGGGGATATGGTGCTTGGGCCAGAGGAAATGGTAGAACACTGGGTCAGTAGTTTGTTAGCTAATTTGTGTATTCATAACCAGTATGATATTACCGAAATACCCTGTGGACAGTGATGATTATACTAGCCAGTGGCAGTGGGCGTGTGGGGCAGAGCTTGATTAGCTTCGAAGACAAGGCTAAATCAATGAGCAAAACACTCCCACTTTTTTGCTTTAGTTGATGGAGTATGTTATTTTTTCAGGGTGGCAATGATTATGACATCATTCTTATCCCACTAGAGTAAAACCGGTAGTTGAGTCAAGTCAAGTCAGGCATATTAACGGACACAAGCTACACCACACACCAGATCTGAGGAAATTCCTATTTTGTTACCACCTGAGAAATTTCTCATAAGCAACTAGTTATAATTTTGTTGGGACTTGGCAAGGGAGAGGAGAGTGTTGGGTGGTGCAAAGGGAAGTGCTGAGAAAAAGAAGTCATCTTCTGAAAAGGGAAGGGAGGTAAGACATTGGCCATGGCGACCGTATGCCGGTTGCTGTGCTTTCTGGTATGCTGCTGTGTTGTCTCCTCTGTCACGGATCCTCGCGATGGTAAGTTATCTCTCCCTAAAAGACTACATACATGCATACATGGTTGCATGCATATGCTATGCTCGTAGTCTATTGCAAGGTGTCTGGTATTTCTCTAACGGAGACAGAAAGTCGAGATCCAGAGCGTACTTTCAAGTGGGTTTTCAGTATGAAAACACACTTCTAATAGTGAGCGATACTTAGACTGTGAGAGTCGAGCATTGTAATCACAGTGGATTTTTGTTGGTTTTCTAATTTGATCAGCCACAGTGGATTGTTGTTCCATTGGACATGACACACTTTTACATCACGTATATTTTGTGCTCACTTGTCGAAGTGGTTATTTTGTCATTGTTTTTGGTTTGTGGTATATCGAATGGTTTTTCTTTTTTGCATGTAATATCGAATTTACCATTGTATTTATAAGGGTCCCCGCTTGTTATTTTGAGTTTTCTTCTTTTTGGTTTGAACTTCATTTGTGAGATACCATTCAAAATCTGATCTTTGTTGTGTCTTATCTCGGGAATTAGGGCATCATGTCACTTGGTTGCCTTCGTGTGGGTGATTTCTTAGAAACCGGTTTTGGAGATGGGGCAAGACGTCTCAGGGCTTCATGCCTTACAAATGGCCCTTAATTTGCAGCAATATCAATACGTCCTCTGTTGTTTGCCGGATTTTTACCAAAACAAAAATGTATTTGGACACTATTGATTTCATCCATTTTGGTCCTTTATTTTTTCACTTTTTGCCCTTCCTTTCTACCTCCCATTTTGGTCCTTTCTAAACTCCTGTCTAAAAATTTCAAATAGCGACTGCAGACTAGTTTTTTCCTAAAGGGGTGCGCTGGTAGACAATGACCTTGGGCTGGCTTTGCTTTACCACATCAGAAATAGGTTTCCAATCTTTTCAAGCATGATATATTTGCACATTCAATCAAGACTCTAAAGTCCCGCACAATAATAATAGGGACATCAAAATGCACAAAGCAAGACTCGGTCGGAAATGGCTCTTTTTTAAGTGACTCTTGTTTCATTAGATGATCATTTTGGTGGAAATGTCGGGCAAAATGCCTTCTGTCCAGTTCTTGGCATGGCACGCACGGTAGTCAAATCCTTTGCGGGCATGAACTTGGACAAATGCGTGCAATCCTTGGATGGCATCAGCTTTATACTGTTCCTATTCCAAACAGGAAACTTCTCAATATCTGCTGCTGTTGTTCACTTAGATCTGTTAGAAACTCCACTTTTTATGAATCTGAGACCCAGCCAAGGGAACGAAGCTACTCCTTTTCACCTTTATGCTGGATGCAAAATATCATGTAATAGGGCTTAGTTTGTTTGCTCAGAGATAAACGGATGGGATGTAGAATCCGTGCGATATGGGTGGGAAAAGGAGTCTTAGGGATATGGCTCAACACATGAATGGGTGGAGGAAGAGTAAAACCTGGGTTTGTTTTTGTTGGTATATAACCATTCACAAATTACTGTACATGATTAAATGTGATACTATATTGTATTGTGTAAACCCAAAAAGGCACTCTTTCTTACAAATTTTCTCCCCATTTTTTACAAAAAAGAAAAAAGGGGTAAGCCCAGTGCATGAGGCTCCCGCCATTGCGGGGTCCAAGAAAGGGTTGATGTACGCAACCTTTAGAAGCTAAACCACTTTATTTGAGTATACGACTGCATTGCTCCATTTTCCGTCGATAACATTTTATTTTCCGAAACAAGATTTGTTTCTAACCACCCTAAGAGAGCTCTAAGGTTGTTTGCCATGATATACAATTAACAAGGAAACTATAAGATGATTTTGTACTACTACTACTACTACTACATCCCATGCAATGCATCCAACTCTTCATTGTTTATATAGATAGTGACAAACCTAAAATGGTGGTGGTGCAGCTGCTGCTCTCAGATCTTTAAACGACCAGTGGCGAAACACTCCACCAAGCTGGAAAAAGTCCGGCGATCCTTGTGGTGCACCCTGGGAAGGAGTCACCTGCAACAGCTCAAGGGTGACTGCACTGTAAGTACTTCTTTACACACTGATTAAAAAACAAAAGAGTACTTTTTTACACATGATTTCACCGCATCACATTGAACATTGTTAGTTCAGTGCATATTGTGTGATGTTCTTTCTTTATCATGCATATACATTTCCCATACGTACCCTTGAGCAAGCCCTCTAAAGGCTCTAATAATATGTATCCATCTTTTTAGGGGATTATCAACCATGGGACTTGGTGGTAAACTAAGCGGTGATATTGGGGGACTTACTGAATTGAGATCCTTGTGAGTTTTTCTTTTTACTTCCTCAAGGTTAACAAAAATTCTAATCCTCTACTTTGCACCACCATAGGCAACAATTTTCCTATCGACGCGCACGATATGTAAACAGTCCAGAACTGAATGGCAATTCTCTTCTTTTCCTAAGTAGCACTATTCATTTGCTTAAGTTAGAAACTATTTGTTGCAGGGACTTGTCATTCAACAAAGGCCTCACAGGCTCTCTCTCTTCCAGTTTAGGTGATTTGCAAAAGCTGAACATATTGTAAGACTAAATCTCAGCTACTATACATATGTTTTATTGCTGTATGTTCCATTCAATCTATGTGCATCTTACCCATACATATGTATGTTCCTTTCTGTTTACTTGTGTCTTGCAGAATTCTCGCGGGATGTGGATTTAGTGGCAATATCCCAGATGAATTGGGCAGTCTTTCAGAACTTTCCTTTTTGTGAGAAAATGCCAATTTAATAACTTTCCTTTCCTTTCCTTTCCTTTCCTTTCACTGGAAACTATAGAAATATCTTCTTTACTTGTATATTACTACTTGCACCCGCAGGGCTTTAAATTCGAACAATTTCACTGGAAAAATACCTGCTTCTTTGGGGAATCTCTCTAAGCTATATTGGCTAGACCTGGCAGACAACCAATTGACAGGATCCCTTCCTATTTCAACATCCACCACCCCAGGCTTGGATCTACTGAAAAAAGCAAAGCACTTGTGGGTATACTTAGTTATTGCCAAATTTTCACAACTTTCTGTGGCACGTGCCTTAATTGTCTTCTTTGTGTGAACTTGCAGCCATTTCAACAAGAACCAGCTTTCAGGCCCAATTCCAGCCAAACTTTTCAGCTCGGATATGGTACTGATACACGTGTAAGTCAATACACAACCACTAGCTTTTTGTCATTATTTCTAAAGCAAAGTCTCTCATCATTTGGGTACGGAAGTAATGTGCAGTATATAGTGTGAGGGCACCCTCAACTCACTAGCTAGTTTTTTTTTATTGAGTTTTACCCAAACCCAGGTAACAATACAGGATGGTAAGGGTGCTCGTATCCTCCTCCTAACAGTTGTGGTACTGTAATGACAGGCTGTTTGACGGAAATCGAATCAGAGGGACTATTCCGGACACATTAGGACTTGTTCAGACTCTTGAGGTTCTGTGAGTAGACTCTGCCATCTATAACTGTGTCATCCCTCAATATTGTGACGCCTTTTTCTTATAAACTAATTATCTTTTTTCCTTATCTGGCCTCGGCATGTACAATTCAACTTCCAATAGTCGGCTAGACAGAAATGACTTGACAGGAGTTGTGCCATCTAGCCTCAACAACCTCACAAATATAGTTGAACTGTGAGTATTACTTCTAAAAAAATAAAATCAGATGGAAATGGTTATTATATAGTTAATGAGTGATTGGCCAAAATTTTCCCCCTCATGATCCAATATTCTCTTGTAGGAATTTGGGACACAATAACCTGTCCGGCCCATTCCCAAACTTGACCAGAATGGACTCTCTTAATTATGTGTAAGAAAACAGCACCAGAGTTGATGTTATGCATTTTGTAGTCACAAAAACTTTTTTTTAGAATCATGAAAAATTTCCCACTGCTTTTCCTCATAGGGATTTGAGCAACAACACCTTTCAAACCTCAGAAGCTCCAACTTGGTTCTCAACATTACAGTCGCTCACCACCCTGTGAGTTTCCAGCAACGTAGTAAGAAAAATAATGAAAATTTTCTCGAGCTTGTTATTCCTCACAATGAGTATTGTCTTGGTTCTCAGGATTGTAGAATATGGTTCGCTTCAAGGACCACTGCCACAAACACTTTTCAGTTTGCCTCAGATACAAGAAGTGTAAGTTCTTCTATTTCCCCTTTGAGCATTATAATTAAGTTCAAACGTCGGCATATATATGAAGAATCATCAATTTAGTTTACAGAGAGAACCAAAGTATTAATTTTGTTGAATTCTTGTTATATGTTTACAGGAAACTTAGGAACAATGCATTCAATAACACATTGATAATGGGTAATAGCATCGGCCAGCAATTGCAGCTAGTTGATTTGCAGAACAATCAGATATCCACAATAACACTGGGTTCTAAATTAACAAACACACTTATGTGAGAATTGTTGCCTCCTTAATTTTAAATCCTAATGCTTGACAACGACAAATACGTATTTTGACACACAATCATCATTGTGCATTTCAGACTTATTGGAAATCCCGTGTGCACTTCTGCTCTAGCAAATACAGAATACTGTCAGCTTGAACAACAAACTGCAAAGCCTTATTCTACCAGCCTGGCTAACTGTGGGACCACATCGTGTTCCCCCGATCAGAAGCTCAACCCTCAGAGCTGCGACTGTGCCTATCCTTACGGAGGGACACTGTATTTTCGAGGACCCTTGTTCAGGGAGTTGTCAAATGCTAACATTTTCCACTCTTTGGAAATGAGCATGTGGATGAAATTAGGCCTCACTCCTGGTTCAGTTTCATTGCAGAACCCCTTCTTCAATTTGGATGACTATATTCAGGTGCAGTTGGAACTGTTTCCAACCGGTGGAAAATACTTTAATAGGACGGAAATTTTGAGGCTTGGATTTGCTTTGAGTAATCAAACTTACAAGCCTCCTTCGGAATTTGGACCCTACTATTTTATTGCAGCTCCTTACTTTTTCCCAGGTAAGTATTTGTGAATTTTTCGCTACTCGTTAATTTGAACAAATTTGTTGCTAACAAAGTTAAAAAAAAAAATGGGTCAGATGAACATGGGGGGACTTCTATTAGCTCAAGCGCGATTATTGGGATAGCAATCGGGTGTGGTGTTTTGGTCCTGGTGCTTGTCGGACTAGGGGCATATGCTGTTCGGCAAAAGAAACGTGCTGAAAAAGCTATTGGATTGAGCAAACCATTCGGTAAATTCGATAAAATAACTGAAACAATGAAGTGGAATATTTTAGTACCTATTGCAATGCAAATGTTGCTAATTTTTTGAGTACTTCTCTTGTGTGTTCCAGCCTCATGGGCTCCAAGTGGCAATGACAGTGGTGGTGCACCACAACTAAAGGGAGCAAGATGGTTCTCTTATGATGAACTGAAGAAGTGCACCAATAATTTCTCTCAAACCAATGAAATTGGTTTTGGAGGTTATGGAAAGGTAAACAGCCTTATTCTGTGGCATTTTAGGAATCCTATTTAAGTTAATACCACTTATATTTTCTTCCTTGGTTGTCTGTAGGTCTATAAAGGGTTGCTCTCTGGAGGGCAGCTACTCGCAATCAAAAGAGCACAACGAGGTTCTACGCAGGGTGGGCTTGAGTTCAAGACAGAAATTGAGTTACTTTCAAGAGTTCACCACAAAAACCTTGTCGGCCTTGTTGGGTTCTGTTTCGAACAGGGCGAACAGATGTTGGTGTACGAGTTCATGCCCAATGGGACACTTAAGGAGAGCTTGTCAGGTAAGCTAGCTTACTCATTTTATGTTTGATGGTGTCCAAACTTGAACCAATATCAGAAAAGTATATTTTCTACTATACTAAGTACTAGACTTTTAGAAATTAAAAAAAGAGTGTATGCATGAAGAATTTCTAGGGTGGCCACTGGTTCACAGGTTAAAACTCAACCTATTAATGTTTTGAGTCATTGAGGTTTTGTGGTTGAACATGAGGTAGCCATACTGATCATATAAGCAAATAGTTAGGTTTGTACAATTGTACACAATCTACCCATCCTAAACCTCCATTCATGGACTTATTTAGTATATTAACCATTTCTCAAACTAGAATTAGTACATTAACCATTTCTCAGACTAGAATTATCAACCCAAGCGCATAGCTAACTCCTTTAAGTTCTTTAACATCACATGGAAACTTATTGTGCTTTATATGTGTGGCAGGGAAATCAGGCATTCATCTAGAATGGAAAAGGAGACTTCGCATTGCTCTTGGTTCAGCGAGAGGATTAGCTTATCTTCATGACCTTGCAGATCCTCCAATAATTCATAGAGATGTCAAATCCACCAATATTCTGTTGGATGAAAAGCTAACAGCAAAAGTTGCAGATTTTGGATTGTCTAAACTAGTTTCAGACAGTTCAAAAGGACATGTTTCAACTCAAGTTAAAGGCACATTGGTAAGTCTCTCATATAAAGTTTTTCCTTGGGTTTTACCTTTTCTGGCATTTGTGATTTAGCATCTTTTCAAAGTTTTATATGTAACAAGAAACTCTGTTGGCATTCCTCCCGAATGTTTTCTAGTTTTAGGCTTACAAATAGGAAATCACAGTACCAGAAATTTCAAATTGCGAGTTCACTGTGGTTATCTACACGATTTGCTCACCATAGCGATCATCATCGTACCTGCATTGCTTTGCATCATCCCCATTCTGTCCACGTGCATGGTTCCCCTAATTGAACAAGCATAGACTCATGCGGCTTACCTCATCACTAGCTATTCTGTAATCCTTATGTATCCTGAATGTAAAATCGAATACAGTAGGTCCAAATAAACCACGCAAACACAAACATGTTCAGAATTTACTGCTACTTTCCGCCAACAGACGTTTTCTGATACTCTTGAGTTCCTTATAAGTGTTGTGAACGTAACTTCGATGTCAAATTAGCCTTTCCTTTTGACAAGTGCAGATTGTTTGTTTTCTGTTTTTCTTTCGTTTTCACTCATTTTACTTTAGTTCTACATTTTCAAGGTTGTTGTAGTGAGCCTTCCATTTAGTCTAGCCAACTCTGCTCTAATAAGGAAAAAAAAAGCCTTGAAATTATTTTGTACTTTGTAAAACCTAGTGACTGTTTCAATATTAATGCTCTAACAGCATCATCAAATTTACAGGGTTACCTTGATCCGGAGTACTACATGACTCAACAATTGACTGAGAAAAGCGATGTTTACAGCTTTGGTGTGGTGATGCTTGAGCTAGTAACTGCTAGGCAACCAATAGAGAAGGGAAAGTACATAGTACGCGAGGTAAGATTGGCGATGAATAAGAGCAACGAAGAGGACTATGGCTTGAGGGAGTTGATGGACCCAACAATTAGAGATGTCTCAAATCTCACAGGGTTTGTGAGGTTTGTGGATTTGGCAATGCAGTGTGTGGAAGAATCAGCCGCCGATCGTCCAACTATGAGTGAAGTGGTGAAGACACTTGAAACCATTTTACAGAATGATGGGTTGACTACAAACTCAACTTCTTCCGCATCCTCTTCCGCCACAGAGTTTGGATCGATGAAAAGTGTTCGTCCTAGACACCCTTACAATGATGCTTTGCCTAAAAAGGATGTCAGTGATAGCGCTGATGCCTTTGAATACAGTGGTGGATACACAGTTTCAGCAAATGTCGAACCTAAGTAGGTAGCGGAGGTCCTTCCACTCTAGTCATCTTCTACAATTGTTTTATCCATATCTTGGACAACATTTGTTCCAAAAGAAGAATATTGGTGCACGTACAATTCGACAGTACTATGCACGAAACTGCTATGCCTCGAATGCATGAATTTACGTACTTCACTCCCACAAATGTGTACTTTTAAGTATCGTGCAGTATGTGTAAGTTTTATTTCTTTCATATTGCGGAGTATGTGGATTTTTTTGCTCTTGATAGATGATTGTGTACCATTACAAAATGTCCTCCTTCCGGATCAGTCTCTTCCCTTTGACGGATAACCTCCCAATATGGTTTAGCCCTCGTGTAGTCATCAGCCATAATATGGATATGAAGGCAGTGTTCTTGTCCTCTTTCTTCAACCACAATGCATAGCAGTCCTCCCGTGTAGTCTCACTCACTTTCACAGAAATCTGCACACGGGACGTTAAGATTGTGGAACTAAGGAAAACGGTGTCTATAAATCTTCCTTTACAGAGATTAAGATAGTTGATACAAAAGGATTATGCTTAGAATTACTCGTCCGTACCTCAACCTTCCAAAGGTAAATAAATCCGTTGGAGCTTTTCTGCGAAAATGATTCTTTGATATCTCTGTTACGGTGAAGGAACCTTAAATTTTACAGTAGGTTGTTCTGTTCATCTCCACAAAAAGTTTAGGACATGGGAGACTGCTACAGTGATATGTTTGTGTTGGTGGTTCCAAAACAAGGTGGAAATCTCTAAACATCATCAGGTAAATGACCGTACAAACAAAAACTATTTCAGGAAAACCGGAGACCTGTCCTTTTTTTTGTTTTTGGTAATTTAATCTTTTCTGCTTTTCAATTTAGCTATAGTTGACAAAGTTGCAATATTGTCTTAAAGAATTTCATAGAGAGCAGGGTTTTTTTTTTCATGGCATCGATGGAGAAGATGGTTCACGTTCAGGGCATTGATGGAGAAGATTGTTCGCATGCTTGACTTGCAGTTTTCATGTGCAGTACAGAACATTTTGTTGTTTTTGTACAGTGATTTCCGTTATTAGGAATGAATTTCTTACCGTAGGAAAACGAAGCTAAACATTCGATAAAATCTCTCCACACGCAAAGAAGCCGAATTGATCATCATGACTATTGACAAAAACAAGGACATGCATGCGTAAAAACATTTGAAGCAGAAGATACCAAAGAGAAGGGAAAATGAGGAAAGAAAAAGGAAACTCTATTGTCCCAGAAACTTTCCCAGTAGACACTGGGGTTTCAGAGTGTGGCCTCACAAACTTAACCCAATGGAATATCGGCCAGCCATCGCGCACCCAAGTGAATCTCAACCTTGTAATTTCAAATTTCGGGACAGTTTTCTGGAACCTAGCATTGCTGGAAAGAGGGAAGGGAAAACAGTGTATAATTGCTACAACAAGGAGCTGGATTTTCAAGTCACCAGGGAACTCATGGGGTACTTATGAAAGGAAGGTCTCCAGGCAGAAGCCGTGAGCAGGCAAAGGTCCTTCCAACCAAGTTTGAGTGTGCCGTTGTCCTCGATGAGGGTGTACCCGTCAGAAGGGAACATTCCAAGGAGGAGTGTGGCCTGGGCGGCCGCGTTTCCTGCTAGTGAGATGCCCCTGAATCCGGACTGCTGAAGCTTCTCCCTCCAGTTGTTGAACTTTACAATCTCTCTCCCACCGTTCCTCGATGGGCCCCCGACTGCCAGGACGTTTCGGATCTCTCTTGAGAGTAACTGCTGCTCCACCACGTGTCGCTCCTCGCTCTCCTCCCCGTAGCTTGCTCCTAGCGAGTCGAACAGGGCCGAGTAGTAGTGTATGGCCTCCACGAACCTCCCCAAGAATGAGCCTGCATGGCTTAAGTCTTGCTCTACCACGGTCACCACTTTCGGGGCCAACCTGACAATGTTACACCATTAGGCATTGTTAGAGAATATAATCTCGCGTTGTTTGGCTATGAAATGGGTGATCATGTAATGAATACGAGGACGTATCCACTTATAGCTAAACATGCATGTGGACTAGGCTCACATCTAGTCTCGTTCTGTCTAGTTTGGTCCAATTTTGGGCTTTTGTCATAATTCAAACTGTTTATCGCGGAGCCTCCACTAGTCATCATGCTATAAGATTTTTCATCAGACATACGGTAGACATGCGTGCACAAATTATTTTTTAAAGCTCCAACTGTTCATTTTTTGTGACACAATCTTTGTTTCATTCAGTTATCTATGATGTCGATGAAGTTAATTTTTGGTACGAATGACTTTTCTTATCAAGGGCTACGCGATGAGCACTGCTTCAGAATATTTTTGCAGCTCAAAACTGGACTGAACTGGAAAGATTAAGGCTGGATGTGGTGAGCCAATCCATAAAATGCATGTCAGGCGAACTTAAGAACTTGTTGGAATACTGCTTAATTAAAGAAAATGGATCGGGTGATTTTCCAAGTCGAAGATACTAAAACCACAGTACAGGAGAATTATAAGCCAAGTCCAAAGAATTTTTGTTGGTCGTTGTGCTGTACTAGACATCTCTTCTGATATAAATAAAGGGAGAGCAATTTTTGGTGTGGACTTTCCTTTGAGGCTGACTCACATTTTTGCTCTTCCAAAATTGCCACACATAAAAAAAGGTATTTACATTTTAGTAAACCTCTACAACTATAACTGTCTGGGCAAATATGTAAAATGCATGGCCAAAGTGCACCCACGAAATATGCCTATTTACACCTCCTAACTTAGACTTGTTATGTCCATTTAGTGTGCTACTTGAGGTTTGATACGTGTTAATTGTGTTTCAGGATTCTGAAAGCCGATGGATAACATTTGGAGCTAAAACGCGAAGTCTAACTTTATTTCGTGAGGAAGGTGCATCAAATTCCAGCCATATGTTGCGCGTTGGAAGGAGTTTATTGGGTAATGCTGAAATATTAGACCCATAATATTGGTGAGATGTGTCTTCGGCATTTACATTAAAAGAGGACCCACTGATTACAATGAAAAGAAGAACGATTTAGTGGTACCTATTTTCCATATTGAGCTCTCGGTTCTACCATTATAAAAGGCAGCAAGGGTTTTGTTTTGGGGCATTCTTTTTTCACGCACGAAGACAATCGCGGCTGCGGCTGGGAACAAGACAAGAGCCGAAGATCTCTTCCTCCATGATCGGCTAAGCGCTCCAGCTAGGGCAACGAGGATGTCTCTCTAAGAAGTATGATTGTATAGAGTTTTAGGGTTTTTTATTCAACTTTTGATTCTATGACTCGGATGATTCATAGTTACTATGAGAGTTTTTATTCTTTCAATCTTCATATCGTATTTATGTTCACGATATTAAATACTATCACACAATGGTTTTCAATGTTTTGAGATAGGCTCTGAGATAGATTATACGACATGAGATGTGTCGTGCCATTGGTTAAATCCAATGAAACGATTTGTGTCATGTTGAGATAGTCTATACTAAGTACGAGTCTTGAATATATTTTTGGTGACCATCGATGGGGATCGCTACCCTAACGGTGGTCCTTACTTCAAGTTGAGTGAAACCCTAGATTTCGATACAGTTATATTACATGGGGAGACTGAATTGGAAACCCTAGTCTATTTTCTCTCGTGCTTCTAAAATCTATAATCATCTTCTAGTTAATTTTAGTTTAAGCAAATCATATCATAAATCCAACCTCCATTTATTCTCTGAATTAAATTAGAAATTAATTGGAAGTACCGCAACTTAGCTTTTTACTCTCCATGGAAGATCTCGGTCTTAATCACTATTCTACGAAGTAGTAGTTAACTCCTAGGTTTTATAAATTATATTTTTGGTATGAAAACGACAGACCAATTATGCTGGAAACTTGGAATGCTAGTAATAGTGTTCGGCTAATTTTGATTTTATCTTATAACATTGCATGACATAATTTTAGCTTTGGAGTTTAGATGATTGAATTGAATACCTATATCGGATTGACCTAATTTCTCGCGAGAGCTCTTGAAAAATTATTTTAAATGTAATGAACGACTCAGATCTTTTGTGTGGGTCTAGGACCGACCCAAGGGTTTTTAATTCCCAAAGTCTAATAAAAAAAAGTCCTTAAAGAGTTAATACTTAACAATTTTTACAGCAACAATCACAATACGAGAAAACTAAACCAATATAAAATTCTACTAATCATTACGTTCGAACACAACACGGCAAAAGTAACATTTTATTTAAAGAACTTTTAATTTGGGGCTACATAATTGAGGACTTTTTATTCTTTTCTTTTAAGGTTCATAATATATATCTTGATTGTTTGGGAAAATTAGGCCTTCATTTCTTTACTTGGTTTTTACACAATGAATGGAATTTACAATTCAATTTTCCATAGTTTGTGTGCTTCATTTCGATTTTTGTTTAAGGTTATTAGTATAATGTGCCCCCACGTGAGGCAAATCCTGGGTCCGCCACTGCCTCCAATTGAGCATTTTTTTTCTTTCATTTTATTGGGCTTAAAAAGAGTCCTACTTAAACCCAAATAGTAAGAATATTAGAGTGCCTCTAAAATTTGGGAATTTTGGAATGTCCAAGGCCCAGACCTCTTGGGCCTTGTGCCTGAGCCGGCCCTACACCGTAATCTGTTCACAGTCTATGTACAGAATATCTCCGTGAATGACTCGTTTTCAAATTAAGGGGACAGATAGGAACGCAACAAAGAAAAGTGCACAGAGAAATTAAGGGGTGGTCCGAATTCAGAAATGAACAGCTGGTGGTCCTCTGGGATGAATTTAACGCGTAGAAAGGTACTCTATATAAAAACACGTCTTCAAATTGGACTGAAAACCCGAGTCAAAAAAAAAAAAAAATTGGACTGAAAACAAATATTATAGTTGTATAATTTAGAAAATATCTTGAAATAGCATTTTTGTTTTCCATTTTTTAGACTCGATTTGGTTTGGTATGTGGGACCAGATTTTCAAAAAATTCTTGTTTCCGGAAACTCTCTTTTTGTTATAGTACTAGTAATTTGCTCGCTTTGTTATTAGCAGTGTCCAGGGCCGGCTAGAGGGTAAGCCCCGCAAGCCGATCCGCTCGGGCAACTCCCGGCAAGGGCCAAAAAAAAAAAAAATTTGTATGTATAAAAAAAAAAATAGAAATCTAGCAAAAATATATATTTAGGGACAACCAAGTGGAAGGTTAGACTTGGACAACCCAAATATCGGGACCGGCACTGGCAGTGTCTAGTACTTTAAGGGCCCGTTTATTTGATCAAACCAATAATGAAAGGACAAACAATTCCTTAGGATATGTAATTTCATTGGTCTAATTAATAGTGTGGGGAGAAATAATATCACACATCCTATGGTATTGTATGTCAATTTTTATGGAGTATCTGATGGGCATATTTTAATCTGAATCATAATAATTTTAACAAAATTAAAAATGTGTAGTCTTCTTAAATATACTGTATAATGTAATCTGATACTCTCAATCCAGCTGAATGAACATGCCTAAGTATAAAAAGTTGGACCCCTATTCTACTCTTTTTTTTTTTGGAAAGGACCCCTATTGTACTAAGGTTCTTATTTTTAAAGTATTTATTTCCTGTTTTACGAGATTGATCATTCTCTCACAATACATCATTTTTAATTTGAAAAATAAGTACTTATTTCTCTTAGTGGAACGAGATTAAATTCAAATGTAGTAATTTTGTAGGCCTTCTATTTCCTATCTGTTTTAACTTGATGTGACAATCAATTAGCTAGCTAGCTAGCCTAATTAAGCCCGTATTATGAGACTAAGATTGCAGTTACCCTAGTATAAACAAAGTTGTAGCCTAAGATTGGAGACATTCAGACCTTCATGATATATAGTATTAAATAAAATTGAGTTATGTTTCTATTCATGGGTGTTCTCAAGCCAAAACCATATCTAGTACGACTATCATTAATTTCCTCTTTTAGGACGATACTTGATGGTGTACTACTTAATACTGAGTAGTAATCACTTTGTAAGGTATTACATAGTAGTAGTAATCACTTTGTTTTTATTATACTATTTTATTTCCGTATTAATATAACTGGAATGATCTTATTTGTAGAAGAAAAAACAAATAGCGATATTTGGACATACGCTACAAGTTTTGATTGTGGTTAAACGATATCAGGAGTATCAAATGATATGCAACACTAATGCATGCAACATAACAAATCGTGAATTTTTCAAAATCATCAGCGCTGATAAAAAAAAGAAGCTAGCTTGAGAGAAATGATCTACCATATTGATCAAATATTTATGTATCGGGATTCGAATGATGACATATCTATATAAATCAGATCAGAGTGTAACAATATCGGAGTTCAAAAACCGTTACTCAGCTTGTAATGTTTAAAATCTCATTGTACGTAGGCTCCAGTATTTGACACTATTATATTATGCTAAACAAATTCTAGTGTCAAATTACTATTATTAGTTCTTTTTCTCTTGTAGTAGTATAGTCTTTCGTTGTTTTATTTTTCATATGAGACGATTTTATTTGAAAAATGATCATTAGGTGTTCCGCTAAGCAAAAGTACTTTTTGTCCTTATTCAAAAAAAAATTACGTTTATTAATTTTGCGCCAAACTTTTGTAGCTCATCGGGACGAATCAATAGTCCACAAAAAGTTGACGTAGAACCAATAAATGCGATTTTTTTTTTTTTTTTTTGAGTTAGGACAAGAAGTTCAAAACTTTTGCTTAGCGGAACTTTATATACCATCGTCTCCCATAATAACTATTTGAATGTATAATTCTTAATGGCTTGTACCTAAAAAGAATGAAGGAGGTAAACAGGGATTAAATTCAACTGTTGCATTAATTACCTGTGCAAGAGTGAGAGGGTATGGGTATCCGACCCGGTCACGTCATAAAGCGAATGCTGCAGCCAGTGAACAGCCACGGCCTCCCTCTTGCTCACATTCAGCATCTCCGGATCCAAATTCCCAACCTTTTCCGCCACCGGCCGGAAGTCAAATGGAAGCCCCAACTTCTCCGCGAAATCTGTCAACCTCTTCCCCGTGGCCTCCAATGCCTCCACCGACGTCCCCAGCCCGGTAAGCCGCACAAATGGCGGCCCACCAGGCCGGGACGCCAATATGTGAAACAATCCCGGCCATTGTAAACCTTGCATGATGTCCAGATCTATGATATGCACCCTTTCTTCCCGTTCAAACGCCTCCTGTATCGCTTGATTTGCCGTGAAATGGGAGAATTTCACGAATGGGCTTATCCCGTTGAACACCTGTGTTATTTACTGGTTATATGCCTATTCAAGTACATAAACACATTACATGCCAGGATTTTAAATCGTAGTATTGAAACACACAATGGTACCGTGACATAACCAAATTAAATCGGACATACATTAGTAAATAACACTATCTCGGTCGGATACTTATATATAATAATAAAAACTGTTATGATAAGTAAAGGTTTTTAATTTAATATCATGCATATAAGGTTCCGTTCACTTATAGGAATTGTTATGTGGGGAAAATTGGTTTTTAGAAAATATAAAGTAAGATAAAGTAAGTTTTTTTTTTTTTTTTTTTTTTTGTGTTATGAGAAATTTTGCAAAAAAACAAAAATTTCTTATTTTTAACAAAATAGACCTATTTTGCAGGAAAGTATTTCTTATTAAGAAAGTTTTGTGAGTGCTACAATTTTTTAGATAACTAAATACAGAGAGTAATAGAAAAATTGATTTTTTCACCTTTTTGGTGCAATTGAACCGGAACTCAAAGATTCGTAATACACCAAAAAGGAATTGAATAGACGCAATGTTTTGAACATCCGTAGTTAGTTATGACCTCAACTACATCTTCGAATGGTTTCTTAAGTACCGAAGTTTCGTCTGGCCTACACTTATGTCTGTGTCTAGATTTTGGTAGTTTTGATTCATTCATTTATTCTTTGATGATTTCTGTAATGCCTTAGAGTTTTGATATATGGTATTCATCGTTACAAAAAAAAAACTTGGAATGAAGTGGTAAAAAATTAGCGTAAAATTGACTAATTGATGTACCCTAAGATTGACTAATTGCATGCATATCAACCATTCTCGTTTTCATTCCGCGATTTAAAACCCCTAATAAAATAAAGGAAATAAGAACCTGAAACGCCGAGACCAGTTTCTGGCTGTGCGGGATCGTGGGTAGGGTGCCGTACACACCGAGACAGGAATTCACAAGCCTCGCCGACATGGCCTCGGAGAAATACGCGGCGACCCGCTGCGCCGAGGTTCCGAACGGGGTCGATAGTTCCGATATCTCGAGCAGCATTTTATTCGCTTCTTCGAAGTCATCTGCCGCCACGGACTCGGCGCATTTCAGGAGTAAGGTCAGGAGGTGGAGCCCCTCTTCGTCCCTTTTCTTCTGCCTCGTCTCCTCTTTCCTCTCCTTCGCCAGGACCGCCGCTGTCGCCGACGGCGAAGGCTGCGGTGTTGATGCCGCCGTGGATGCCGGGTCGGGTGGCGGTGATTCCTCCTGTTGTTGCTTTTCTTGGGACTGAGGTTGAGGATGAGAATAAAACTGCTGCTGTTGTTGTTGTTGCTGGTGTCGTGATTTGTGAACTTGATTAACGGGTGCAGCTGTGATTGTGGAATTGTTAATGGGCGTTAACGGCGGCGGCGGTGTGATTCCCAAATTGATCAAGTGATGGTTCATTGCATGAGAATCTGGAAGAAGGGGAAATTGGTGCTGCTGCTGTTGTTGCTGATGGTGCTGGTGGTTGGGATGAAATTGCTGGTGGTGGTGATTCTGTTGCGGCCTGATCTGCAAATTCGAAAACTCCGTCGGTGACGACGAGGAGGAGGACAGAGAACGCAGTCGATACTCGAGGAGGGAAGCGAGGTTGGGATTGCACGGGTGGATGATCTCCCTCACGTTCTGAATGAGTTGCGGTATGGAGACGTTGGCTGAGGAGTGGATGAGATCTTTTATGATTCCGTCTATCCATGCAGTATTATTATTGTTGTTGTTATCCTCCATAGAA
Organism: Rhododendron kiyosumense; assembly: GCA_019656275.1. Classification (NCBI taxonomy): domain Eukaryota; kingdom Viridiplantae; phylum Streptophyta; class Magnoliopsida; order Ericales; family Ericaceae; genus Rhododendron; species Rhododendron kiyosumense. The sequence continues at coordinate 149,760 of BPLS01000592.1, forward strand.
GTATCTGTTGTTGCTGCTGCTGGTCGTGTAGTAGTAGTAGTACTAAAGGGTACACCAAGGGGAGTACTAGTGTTCGTGTTTTGATTGCTTGTTTCGGGTGGGAATAAGGGTAAACCGGAGAAGACACAAACAGAAGGGGCCGGCTGTGATTGACGAATATTATGGTTATGGTGGTACTGCTGAGGCGAGAGCGGGTCGTGGGAAAATCCGGAACCGGACCCGGGTGACGTCATAGTTGAAGAAGGTAGCATAGTCATAGTGGAGTGGTTGGTGGCGGTGGTGGAAATGTTGCTGGGCAGGAGGCCCGGGCCCAGATTAAAGCAACCCATGTCAGCGGCGGTGGAGGGAAGGGGGAAGAAGGGGTGGTTCGACGCCACGGCAGCAGCGGCGGTCGGCCGGCGCAGAAACCTGTCGTACCCGGCCGGGGCCGGGGTTGTATGGAGCTGTTCGATCTCGGATGCGGTCCTCTTCCTCACCATCTTGATCCCGCCGGTGGAGATTATCGAGACGGCTGCCGCGTTGCTATTCGACGGCGTTGGTAGTGGACTCACAGAAATGGTGTTAGTAGCAGCAGTAGTAGTAGTAGTAGTGGTGGTGCTAGGATTGAAATCCGCCTCGGTTGCGGCGTTGTTGGTCAGTAATAACAAAGCACGGGACTCCATGTGGAAAATGAAGCAGAAGGAGAAAAGGGGAGGAGTTTTCTGCCTCGTAGGTCTTCATAGGGGTAGATCGGGAAGGGAGTTTGCCGGCGTGGCTTTTATTTGTTTTCTTACTCGAAGAGAAGATCCAAGGAGCTAGAGGCACAGAGGCTGGGACAGGAGCATTGGGATTCTTCGTTCTTCTCTCTCTCTCTTCAATTGGAGTGTTTGTAATTACTTGTATGTTTTAGCTAGGGTTTGGGGTTTTGGAGGGGCGCCGGGAAAGGTAATAGTAGAATAGTTAAGAGAAAAGGATGGACGTTTTTGTTCACATGCGGCTGGACTGCATTTGGTCTTGCAGTAGGTTGCTGTCGCTCGTCTTGGCGTGTTTGACGTCTACTTGACTACGAGCTTTACGATGCCCATTTGTCTGACATATCCGCATAGTTGCATGGAAATATATATTCTTTGCCGTTACATGATGTTTCATAAACTTTTTTTATCGCACATTTGCGTGGATTTTATTTCTAATGTGTAATAGAAAAGATCTATGCAGCAATTAACGGTGCTTTAGGAGAACTGAATAATCACTTGCTTTGCAGATTCACTCTTGAAATTCTGATAAAACTTTTACCCATATCCAGACTGATTTTTATTAATTCCCATTAAAATGGAATAATTAAAAATTAGTTCAGATCATTATTATAGGATTCAGTGAGATATGCCCTACAAAAATAAAACAATTAGTAAGAGAGCTCATAATCTCCCTTCATGAAGTAGTGATTTCAACCACACTAGCCCATCAATACAAAATAGAGCGCAAGAATTAATTTTCGTTCCTCCTCGAAATTAAAAGAGGAAGGCAAGGGGGGTAGGTGTTTGAAAAAAGTAGGGCCAGTTCCCCAGAAGGCGAAGCGTAACTAGTGTTTGACATTTTGCTTTCAACGGCATCATCATCTTTTCAGCTTTTTCATTTCATTTTTACCATTACAGTAGTATTGCTTGTTTTTGTTTTTTCTCTCGTATGGTACTTGTTTGACTCTTTTTACGCCTCTGCCTCTGAGCATTCAGATTGCTACTTTTTCTGATGTAGGATTGAACCACACATCCCCCCATGCATACATACAGACATGGAATTAATGGGGGATCGAGTGTGTACACATTATTATTCCTAGAGAGATGTTTGTGTGTGTGACTTGGGGTCTGGGATTTTTAATGCATTTATAGCATAGGGGACCAGCTACCACCAAACACTACCCAAAAAAACTAGAACTAGTACTACATACCAACAGTGCTACTTACACGTATATTTTTATGTAGCCTATATCGAAGTTCTACAAAATTATCCGAACCGTTGATCTTTTTTAAAATATTTTTTAGAGGGTTCTTGTAAAAAAATCAATTCCAACGGATATCGGTAAGAGCTTTTTCAGAAATTGTAGGGCGAATCATTCTGTATTCGCCCTACAATTTCTGAGAAGCTTTTACCGATATCCGTTAGAACTGATTTTTTACAGGAACCCTTCAAAAAATATTTTAAAATAGATGAGCGGTTTGGATAATTTTGTAGGACCCTGATATGGATCCGACAAAAATATATGTATATGATATGTGTACAAAAATCTGTGTGGGAATCATTATTTACTACATTTGGAAAACAACAAATTTAATTGGGTATCCTCTCAATTTCCTCCATTGTTTTCAAGTATACTCTTCCACCCTCATTTTTTGTCCCTTCTCCTATCCCAATTGGATAAAAAATTAATTACTCTGTATAACTTTTAAATGGTAATATTGTTTATATGCAATATGGATATTGTTTGATAGATGTCAATGAGCTTTTTTTAATGATATTTTTAAAATCACCTAAAAAATTATAGATTACAAAATATAATTAATTTTAAAAAATGGCACGAACTCTCAAAAATGACGAAAGAATTGGGATGGAGGGAGTACATTAGTTAGGGTATAAGTTCAGACTGATTTGTTAAGGGGTTTTTTGTCATGATTTTTGTTGTTGTTTTCTCTTAATATTTATAGATTCGGGTCAACTTTACGAAATATCAATCTCTTTGGATTTTTTTTCATTTTATATGAACTTTTGTTACATTTTTTTTTTACTTTATCAAATCATCTCGCCAAGGCGGAAAAATATGATATACAAAGTGTAACATGAATCTTGCAAATATTAAGAGAAAATAACCAAAAAAAACCGTGCTAAAAAGTCCATAAAAATTAGTCCAATATCATACGTACATGAGTGAAGGAGGTTAGCAAACAACATGACCATCTATCAATAAAAATTATTAATAGCATCTTCAACACATGGCTTCAAATTGGAGATGCCATTTTTTTGTTTGAAGGCTTGTGTGTCATTTTGACATCTCCAATTTGATATCAATCTCTCTCTCTCTCTCTCTCTCTCTCTCTCTCTCATGTCCAAAAAAAAAGCTAAAGGAAAAAAGAAAAAAAAAAAAAAAACCTCAAACGGCTTTTAAAATTCAAATAGTCTTCATTTTTGAAAAATGGCATGACAAGAAGAAACTATCAAAATTGGCATGGGGTGGAAGAAGTCAAAGCCAACCAGCACGAGTGAAGGCAGTTCTGTTGGATTGTCTATTGATGTCAAAATTGACCGTTGAAGATGCCACCTCTGCTTTGGCAAGGATGCCAAATATAACATGACATACCGAATGAAACAATTGACATGTGAAGAAACTCCAACAAAAATGTCAAATGTTTCAGAAGTGTTTTCACTCACCTAAAACTTGTAGACCATAACTTTTTGTTGTCTAAAAAAAAATTGGGTTTGTTAATTTTGCGCCATATTTTTATATATTATTGATTCGTCTCAACGAGAGAAATCGAAAAAGTAAAACTTTTGACTTTTACCAAATATTTTTGAAAAATACCTAAGAAAAAACCCAAAAGCTAACTTTTAAATTTTTTCTCGTATATTTGCTTGGGTAAAAGTTATAAATTTTGATTTTTCCCGCTGGGACAAACCAATAATACAAAGTTTGGCACAAAAATAACAAACATGAAAAAATTTGAATAAAAACAAAATACTTTTAGGTCAATGAAAATACCCCTAGCTATCATTTGACATGCTCTTCTCTCATATCAAATCTTTTTTTTTCGCTTACTTAACTCTCAAAACAATAAATTTCCTTAAATATCAAATTAGTTAGAGTTGACATTGTAGAGATGTCAAAATCTATCATGTAACATTTTGAATGCCGTATTAGACTGGACGGTAGATGTATTGACCAAATTCGAGTACCCTATACTCCTAATTTCGTTCTGGCTCAAATATTGGTAGTATCGATCAATACCGACCTATACTGGATGGCACTGGTCAATACCGGACTATATCTTTATTTATTTTTTTCTTCTAGTATCGGTTAATTAAACACCAAATAGTACCAGACTATTTTTAAATATTTTTTTTAATAAATAAATAAATATTGTACAAAATTCGTTGATGTTAGAAAATAACATTAATAACCTTAAATTCAAAACGGTATCCCGTATCTCACCAGCACCGATACGTACCATATCAGTAAAAATACTGATACTATAATCGGTACGGTATTCAGAACCTTGCTAACATGTCAACTTGACACATAAAACTTCAAAAAAAGCGCCTCTAAATTTGAAGTCAATGTTGGAGATGCTTTTAAAATACACAGGTTCTGATACAAATTTAGATATAAATATTTAAAGAGTTATATTGGGGTTTGTATGTTTTTTTTTTTTTTCTTTACATTGTGCTGTGGAAAAACAAGGCACTCTTATTTTAAGGGCAAAAAATTTAATAGGCCGTAAAAAAGGGCAGATAGTATCCCTAGGCCTCCAAAGTACTGTAAAAGTTGAAGGTATTTTTCCTTTCCTTTCCAAGGCTGTCGGACTCTGGACTCTGGAAGAGGAGTAGGCTTTTTACTTCTTTCTCCATACAATGGAGGCCACGGCTACACAACCAAACACGTGAGAGGACACACGACCCAATGTTGACTTTGAGATTAAATTTATAAAAATGTTAGACATACACCGGTCTAAACATAATCTCTCGCTGTCTCACGTGTATATGGGGTCCACATTTATTAGTATATGTGGATCATTAATATATGCGAGATGTTATATTTGATATTGTGTTTGAATTATTATGTATGTAACATTATTTAAGCTGTGTGATCAAGCGAGAGCAAAAACTCCGAAAGCATTTCCTCACTTGACCCATTTAACTTGTACTCTTTTGTTTCACATCCTTGCTTCTTCTTTTTTTCGATCAAGCGAAAATTACATCCTTATTAATTACAATTGAGCCAAGATACTTAAAATATGCTCATGGAGGGTTATTCTAGTACTTTGACTACTACTAAATTTACACGTCATGTACTCTATTTTTTATTCTAATGGGCCTTAATTTTTTTGACTTCAATTCTTCTCTCCAAGCTTCTAATTAGCATTAAGACTACTGGGATTGGAAATTCGTGTGTTTCTCCCACTAAGAATCTAATATAGTATTCGTAAGAGCACCATCCCACATATCTCTAACTACATCAGTACATGATTTTGGCTACACCTTTCTCTCTGAGACTTCCCACACTGGCGGAGCCAAGAATCCCGTTTAGAGGGGTACCATTTCACAACAAACTAAAAAAATTCACAGTAAAATTTAAAGAAGAAATACTGAGCACAAAAATTTTAAGTATTCTTTAATAGACACAATAGCTTGTAACCTAATGTATTCAAAAGATTGATCAAAACATAAGCACAAAAGATAATACTCCCTCCGTCCCATTTTTATTGTCCTTTTTTGATGTTCGTGCAGTTTTCAATCGCTTATATCTTTCAATGTGAATCTCCAAAAATATGCAATATGGATTTTATTTGATAGATTTCAATTTGTTCTATAATACAAAGATGTCAAAATCATGAAAAATATTATAGATTGAAAGATATACGCAAGAGACAAAAAAGTGAAAAAGGAATAATGGACAATGAAAATGGGACGGAGGGAGTAATAATAATAATAATAGCTATTTGCTCTTTGCCCCTCTGAAACAAGAATTTAATTCTTTTAGTGGTCCATTGATTTGGTTGAAATACGTGAAAACAAAGTAAACAATAAGCCATATACTCAAAATTTCTAATTTCTCTAACATTTTTTTAGTAAGTGTACCAAAGAAGAAGAAAAAAAGATGTAGAGAATAAAATTTCAGGGGGCATGGGGGTAGAGTTGGGCAACGGACACGAGACACGACTAATACGATTACTGATCTATGTCAGTTATTAACACGAACATATATACATAATATATGGTATATCTGTAATTTTATATAGAGTTGGACAACAGACACGATAACACGACACGAACCGGACACGAAGTTAACGGGTTAGAGTTGAGCATTTCTGACACAAAACACGAAAATGACACGACTCGAGAAACACGAATTTTAAATGGGTCGGGATCGGGTTGGGTGATTTGTGATACGAACCCGACTAACACGACCTGTTACCCAGGTCTAATTAGGGGGGGTTCACTCCGCCCCTAACTCCCCATACGGTATCTATAGGCACCTTATAGTACAATTTTTCTTTAAGTACACAAAAATCACTTGGAGATCATTCTTTTTCTGTGCTATTTGCCAAATCTCACTAAACAAGTCGATTGCTTCTATAACCCATAAACCAAACTGATTCTTAACTATAATTGTCATCATTCTTGGCAATGCTCAACAACTTTTTCCCACAGTTTTATTGTATGACTCATCAATTAAGTATCTCTAACATTATTGTAATTTTTTAATATCCTATTTATTCTTCTATATAGGTACTAAAATACTTTTTTCGCCACTCATTCAGTATCTTTCTAGTTATCGGACAATTTTGTCAACGACAACCCTTCTATGCATATCCAATTTATTCTAAAGCCTTGCCTAATTTTCATCTTCTTAACATAACTTGAGCCTTTTTAACTTGTACATAGCTATACAGATATTCTTGGCTCCCACTTCTAATAGAAGCGCTTGAACTCTCTTCAATCGCTACGTTATCATGATGTCGTCCTCCTTCTCATTCAATAGGTTATCAAAGTAACTCTTCCATCTACTTAATTTTGATCCACTCATCGTTCGTTAATAGCCCAAAGTTTTATACACTTTACTTGCAAAGAATCTTTGTTTTCTCTTTTATCACCATTTGACAAACTTATAAATATTGTTCTCAACATCCTTGCTATCCAGTTTTGTGTAGAACTCCTCTAACGATCTCACCTTAGCTTCATTTCACAGTTTTCTTTGTGTCAGGCTTGTTTATAGCTCGTAAAACTATCTTAATTGCTATTCTTCTGTCACTGCCACTATTTAAAGTACTCTTCTTTATCATTTACTATACGGATCAAACATCATCACTTCATCACCAGGTCTCTTCCATGCAAGTTGGGAGCTCTCCCTCATGGCCTCATGACTCTTCAAGAACTTATTCTGGTATTGAATTAGTTATATTCATGTTTCAAACTAATATATATCATGCACGTACACTGATAATGCTACTATGTTCCTATATTTGTATATGACATGCATACATCATGCATGAGAATTGATAATCAATTATTTCATGTTGTATAGTTACTTTTTTGGCATAAGTTTTATCAACTAGGCTAACACAAATTTGGATGACGATGGACTTAATAAAAGGGGGCTAAATAACCCTCCATCAGACTCAAATTTCACTTACCTCCCATGAAGTTTCTGACAAAAACAGAGACCTCCCTTGAGGTTTCTGAAATATCACTGATCTCCCCTACTTTTGAAACAATTGTCAAGATTCCCCATTTGTTAACCCACCGTTAGATCCTTACCAGAAAATCATATAATGTCAGCACATTTTGCAATTCCTACTGCCCAAATTACCCTTGCAACCATGCATAACCAAACAGTGACTCCTTTGCTAGCAAAATCCTTCAATGACCACCACATTCAGCCATAGCTGCATAGATGATTTTGAGGGGGAAAAAACACGGAACCTTGGGTAATTTAAATCGTTCACAACTTGTCGAATTCTAAGAATATTTTGACAAGCTTTCTCTTTATTAAATTTTTTGCTTCAGTATTTACAAATTCACATTTTCAAGACTTGAGATTTATTGCTTCCTCCTAAGGTCTCAAGTTTGAAACCTCTTAAGTGTTATAAACTCCTTTGGGGTTAGTTCATATAGAGCTTTGCTTCGGCTTTAATTTGGCTTCCCTCAAGTGAGCGGTGGAATGGGCCTCCAAAATTAGTCGAGATGCGTGTAAGCTGACCCGGCCATTTGAGTTGGTAAAAAAAAAATCACATTTTCGATGAAATGGATAACTAATCCTTAAGAGATTTTTATAGAGATTTTTTTTGGTAATCTCATGTCTATAGATGTCATTGGCAACGCATGTACGTAAATTGCAACCTAATATCTTATATATATATATATATATTATTCCCTCTATTCCCAATTGATAGTCCACTACGAAAAGACATATAATTGTCAGACCAAAAAATAAAGCACTTTTGTGCATCAATTTTTTAAATTTCTTGACACCGAATTAAAGATTGCGACTTGTTCTTTAATTTGGTGTCAAAAAAATTAGAAAACGATGCACAGAAGAGGCTTATAATTTACAAAATCTATTGCACCAACTTGAAGAACTAGATAATCGTAAGGAATTCATTAATGGGATTTTCTTTGTAATTAGCCAATTAATAGGCTAAGGAATTCATTAGCTAGATATATAATCGTAAGGAATTCATTAGTGCTAATAATAAAGCCCAACGGGTTGACTTAGTGGTCAAAACTTGAGACTTAGGGGTTTACTCCTTCGTAAATTCACAGATTCAGAACCTCTCATGTGCTATCAATTTTTTTGGGCCAGTCAATACGAAGCTTTGCTCCAACTTTAATTGGGCTCCTTGCAATTGAGTGATGAGATTGGACTCCCAAGATTAGTCGAGGTGTGCGTAAGCTGGCCCGAACACCTGAGTTATCAAAAAATGATGGTAAAAATAAAAAATAGTGGTAGATAGTGGCCCGGAAAAGTATTATGATTTTTTTTTCTACACTGGTTTCCTCCATTAAGTTCATTTGTCAACTCATTCTTCCTCTTCTTTTTTTTTTTTTTGGTATTTTTTACTTTTTGTAAATTTTAATTCAGGTTTTCGTCATAATTTTTAAGATTAATGGTCTGACTCGACAAGAGAAATCAGTAAAGGGCAAAAAATGTGGACCGAAACTAAAAAAATTCATATAAGACGGTAAAAATATTAACAATACTAGTTGTTTGGTAGTATTTTTTTCATCTTAATAAATTTTTACTTTTTTTTGCTGTTTGGTAATGACATTTTACAATTTTTAGACTTCTCTCATCAAGACGGATAATTAATTGAATCTAATAAAAATTCAAAAAGAGGAACAAAAGTATGAAAAGAAACCCAAAAAATTAAGGAAAATGGGTTGGCAAAAGAGTTAAGCAATTACTTTAGTTCTCTAAAGAAAACACAACCAATTATTTCCGTTACTTTCAAGAAGTCAATTGACATCGAAAGACTTTAGCTAAATTATTTTGTTCTCATGGGCATTAGAATAATATGCATCTAAAATATTTTCATTGGGTGGATTCATAATTACTACTAGAGTACTAGTAATTAACTATGTTTACAAATGGCTTACCAAAAAAACAACCATGTTTACAGATGCCTAAAGCTTAAAGTTTGTTTTTGGTGAATTTAGAGGGGTATTCTGGTCTTTTAAACACAGCAGTTAATGCCATCTATTACAAGTTGACAACAGGGGGAGGCTTGATATTGTCAGGAAAAGCAAGGGATGTCGGTGACATTTCAAAAACCTCAGGGGAGGTCTCTGCATGTGTCAGAAACCTCAAGGGAGGTCAGTGAAATTTGCCCTTTAGCTTTTGGAAAAGTTTTTACCGAACTCTAAAAAATGAACCGTTTGAATTATCAAAACGGCACACAAAAGGCCCAACATGACCCTTGGAGAGGATCTGCTCCTATATCATTCATTCAATCAATCACATAATGTATGATTTCATGTCTGCGCTTCTCGGCAACGTTTTCTTGTCTTTATGCTAAGAGATGCATACTCATGTGCCTTATTCTCTGTTTTAGCTTTGATCTAATTCGACACTACGCCTAATAGCATCTTCCCTTTGTTGTCTTTCATGTATAGATACTACATAAATCTTAGGGGTTGGTTTGGTTATCAAGGCCTGAAATTTTGAGATTTGCTCTCTTTTAAGATTTCAATTCTTTTGGGGTCAATTCATACAGAGTTTTGCCCAAGTATTAATTGGGCTCCCCGCAAGTAGGCTATGGGATTGAACTTCAAGAATTAATCGAGGATTTGCAAGTAGCCTAACACTTGAGTTATAAAAAAAAAAAAAAAATGTAATGAGATTGCATGTGGAAAGAAAGATCCTCCAATGTTCATGTTTTAGTACTCCGTATGACTTTTCCCTTGTCTTTTTCCTATCAACAATACATTGATTTATCGTTTCCCCATTATTATTCTTATATCTGCATTCCATGTGACCTGCCCCCCTCCCCTATTTACGATCAAGGATTACCTACCATTTCTTTTTTATTACAAAACATGACCAAATAACCCCCAATAATTTGTTTCTTGGGGTAGAGACCACAATTTGTTCATTGCTCAAGAAAATATTAGGTGTGCTATTTTCGTAGCAATTAGCTAGTCATCATAAATTTTGATTTTTACGAGAATACATTGAAGTCCATATAACCGCATATTATGTCAATTTTGTAGCACAAACAAGAGTTGGGTTTTGGTTGGCCAAGTGGCGAAAACCTGAAACTCAGGAGTTTGATCTATCATATGTTCTCGGTTCAATTTTCATTGCCAGCAACTCTTAGAGGCACCCAGTGGCAGCTCTAGAAATTCTGAGAATGGTGTTCAAAAATTTCTACTTTCTCTAGAAACCATAACTATATATACACAAGCAAATTTATCTTTTACTTCAGTTGTTTACATTTGATAGATTTGTGGGCTTATTTTTGGGTTGAGTGTTCAAATATTTTGGGTTGAGTGTTCAAATATTTTGGGTAGGGTGTTCAACTATTTTTGGCCAAGATGTTCAAGAAGGGTTAAATTAAGATAAAACTAAAAAATATTACATGTATTCTAACAATTTTTTTTTTTTTTTTTTGGGGGTGGGGGTGGGTGTTCAAATGACCACCCTTAACAAAGGATGAAACTGCCGCTGGAGCCACCCCACCTTACCCCAACACGTGAGCTTATCAACGACTATAGAAGGGGCTAGAGGAACTAGTTTGAGATTAACGCATGCTGGCTTGGGATATCCTGCATCATAATACAAAGACTGGGGTCATGTAATTGTGAATGTTTTATTCGAAGAATTGCTCTACCTTATCCTTCTCCACCATTAGATGTGTTGGATTCTCCCTCCCCTATTTCCAACTGCCAAAAGTAAGCTATTACCAAAACGATATTGTTTAGGGTACTATTATGGTAGCCAAAATATGTGGCCAATAGTTATCTGACACGTGGCAACAATAAATAATCAATCAACATCGTATTGATTATTTAGGAGCACAGTGGAAATTGACATCTCGTACTTCGCATGGGTACAAGTGTATATACATCTTAGTCTATAAACGTGTAGAGAAGCCATGCCTAATGCATTTGAGGAGTTAGAAGACATGATTATGAAAACAGGCCAAGTGTATATACATCTTGGTCTATAAACATGTAGAGAAGCTATGCCTAATGCATTTGAGGAGTTAGAAGACATGATTATGAAAAAAGGTAAATTGATCAATACTCTATACAAATGTGTTAAATCTCTAAAAATCTCTATTTTGCCAATTCTTAATTCCTAAAAATTTTACCTTTTATTCTCTTATAATCGAAATATTTGTTGTGGGAGGGGAACGCGGGTGGATGGGAGGGAGGGAGGGAGAGAGAGAGAGAGTATATACAACTATTCAGGTATCTTTGAACAGTCTACTGTCCATAATAGTTTTATAAACTATTCGAGTGTCTTTCCACATCCGATGAAGGTGGGTTTTTTCGCAAATGCTATTCTGCAAATCCATACGGAATGAGCCATTTGGATTTCTGTCGTGAGCCTAAGGTGGGGAAAATTGAAATTGATCGAGGTTCGGATGAAATTAAGCCAGAGTTAGGCAGCAAAGTTAATATTTAATTGATCTGCCGAGATATAAGTACAACCCCTTTAAAGGGGTTCTATTTAATTCATCTTTAAAGGGGTTCTCTAACTTCTCTGACTTGAACCAGAGAATGATATGTGGCCTTGATGAGGCCGTGCTGATTCTCATTTGGAAGATGCAACCCCTTTATTAGCCGTCAAAGTGTAATTATCGATGCAAAAAATTGTGCTTCTCAGAGAACCATCCGAATTAATCACTTCATCAGTCACCATTCAATATCCAATCAATCAAATTATTGTACAAATGATTTGTACATGGGCCTATCACGGATCACATAAATGAGACCTGTAGGGCAAAGAAGCCACCATACTTCTCTTTGTTTTCAAGTCCTGTTGATGCTCCATTCAACTGTTCAATTGCTTGATGACCACAATTTTTTATTTTTGAAATTGCTTGATTAACACATAAAATGATTGCACGAGATGTAATATACAACATGATACATGTATCCACTCGGGGCCAAGCGCAGTTCAGGCTGTAAGTGAAGGAAGCAAGGCCACCCACTATTGATCAGGTGACATGTACTAATATTCAACAAAGTACAGTGGTAAATAACAGTGGTTATAACCCGAGGGCAAGGGATCACCAACCTAAGGAGATGAGATAGCAAAAATCATGAATTACAATGATTACAAATGAATGAGAGGCAGTAATCACCTCCATCAATGCTCCTCTTATTCTTCTACTTCATTTGCTGAGTTCACTGGCTCCGTAACTGGAGGTATACAGTCCACCTTGTAGCGCAATACCTATTACCAACATAACATGAAATTATGGTCATAAACTTTGATTTGAAAGGACCATTTGCATATTAGTCACCGCAATTGAGTTTCATTGTACAATAGGAGAATAGGGGGGGTGGCCTTTGACAATGGACAAAATGGCCTGGATCGGAGACACTTTGCCTCAAAATCAAGATAGAATAAACCGACAGATGTAGACCCACCTCGACAGTAAAATTGAATACAGGTTGTATACTGATGAAACCGTATTTATGATGTAGGTCTAACAAGAATATGGGGTAAACCAAGAGAGTAGGTCTGGTGGATGCCCACATACTCCAGCTAACAGAGGTTAGGGGTTTGATAACCACCTCATCCCTTCTCCTCTCTGCTAGGCTAGGCTCGACAGATGTTTCCAATGTCCAAAATTAGAAACAAAGAATATAGGTAACCATCAAAGCATTATTATTTTTTGCCGTAGAACAAGAGTAGGGGATGGTTATACCCGTCTAAGCTGTTAATGGTTTCATACCATATTGTCACAAACCATATGACTTTGTTTCTCAATGGGGCATATGTATCTACTCTTGAGAATCTCCATTTCAGATGAATAAAATGCTTTATTCTGCACCAGCATTTCTCTGTTTAGTTTTATTTTTATACTTTTTTTATGACAAAGGAACCACCCCACAGGAGGGGCACTAATTGAACCCACCCATAGAGCGTAAACCTGCAGACAACCTGAAGCAAACCACCGCCCCGACCTGCCAGATAACTCATGGTACCAAACTTGGTGAGGAGTCGAACCTTACCCAATGCTAGGCAAGGGCCCTTCCCCTTACACTGGGGCAAAAGTGTCCCATTAAAGTTACTTGATCCAATAACTTTCAGCTACTCCGCGGCTAGTTCTCATTGCAAATACAGACTATAGTTTTCAAGGAGATGATCCCGAACCATTCAATGGTGACTATTTTTTGAAACATAAAACTGGCAGAAAAAAGGCAAAGGATAGTACTGGGCTGAACAAAAAATGGCCATATGCCGTACTGCTATGAAAGAACCATACTGAGGTTCATATCGAAACATCAGTATTTACCCAATATTATCCCACTTCCTCGAAGCAAATGGTCAAAATCGATATCATGTCTCACACCAGTAGCCAATAAAATTTGAATTTACTCTACTCATCATTAATCACCACCACAGAAAATTTATGCATCGGTTAAGTCATTTGACAAAGTGCGCCTACCTTTCTGAAAAAGGTTGAATATGAATTGTCCCAGAGGAGCTTGTAGTGTCCAGCCATGACTGTGCAGAAGTTTCCCTACAACAAAATCACAAACTCTCATAGAGCGATAGTTACCATAGTGCGTAGTATCAGTAGCCAGCAACAATAAAGAAAAACTTACTTGGTCAGATTCATAGCGTCGGTAAGGCAAGATCAGCTGTGCGATAATAACATGTTCACAAGTGTACATAAACATCATTACGACTAAGCCAAAATGTAGAAAACAGAAGAGCCAAATGATGAGAATAGTAAAAGAAAAAAAGCCTATCTAGGATTGTACAAATAACCACACACAAAAAGCAATTAATATCGGAACAACAATGTAGAGGTCCTCGAAGTGACATTTACCGTTTTTTGCCCCAAAGAATCTGTGTACTCCACGCTAAATCCGATATCCTGTCCGCAACCACGTTAAGCATAAATTTTAGGGGAAATAATCCGTCAACTTAAATGTCATGGATGTTACAAAGTGCAGCCAACACAATACATCAATTAAACTCAACAACTGAGTAACTAACTAAATTTCTCCCCTGTTAAACCTCATTGTCACAACAGAAAGACTAGTATTACTAATGCTAAGCTATCATTAATTTTACAGAGATCCTATGATTCCTCCCAAAGATGGTAAAATGGAGGGTACCACAAAGGAATGGGAAAGAAAGTAAGGGTAGAATTGTGTTTTAGTAGGCTAAGTTTAGAATAAACATTCCTAAGTTTTACCAGCTGCAAAACAAAAAGCCTAAGCCCACAACAGAATAATAAAGAGGACACCATATCCTAATTAACCCCTAAATCTCAGTTTTTTTTTTTTTTATATATGAAAAAGTTGACTTTTGATGAAATTCTTCCTCGTGAGTTGCGAATGAATAACTTCATCATTGAGCAGAAATGGCCATCCGCGATGCGCCTTTAAAAAACGATTAGTACAAGCCAAGCAAAAAATCATTTACAAGGCTTGGGGGACTATAGACCAAAGAAAAAAAAAAGCGTCTCCATATACCCCTGAATTTAAATGTATCAGGATCTCATTGTATCTCCTATTTTAGGCAAAGACTGTCTCGTAATTGTAATCGTGATCATATCTCTTTGTATCTTCTATTTTAGGATAGTATCTTTTGCTTTCTAGGTTTTCCTCTATCTAAACGTTTGGTAACATTGTATTATGTATCATTCAGTAATACAAAACTTCTTCAACTTGTCTTTCTTTGCTCTGTCACAACCAAGGTTCTGAATACCGTAACAGCTAGAGTACCGGTTTTCCTACTGATACGGTATGTACCGGTACTGGTGAGATACCGGGTACTGTTTCGGATTTATCGCTATTAGTGTTTTTTTCCTACATAAAAGAATCTATTAGTATAATATACACATTTATTAAAAATAAAAACTAGTTTGGTATTTGCCCAGGATTGTCCGGTAATGGAAGCATAAAATAAATTTAAAAGTAGTCCGATACTGTCTGGTATAGCTGGTACTGAACGGTATTTGAGGCAGAACGGAATTAGGGGTGTAGGATACCGGATTTGGACAATACTAGTACCGGCCGGTACAGTATGGAATTCATAACCTCGGTCACAACCTCCAGTGACAAGCCAAGCAAAAAATCATCTGCATGGCAACCCAACCCCGTATAGTACAACCGTACAATATTATTTCTTTTGACTGCATCTGCATGGCTTTCAAACGTGATAATGTAGGTACCAAGTTCAGGGCACTTGCAACTGGAAGGCATGCCCTGCTTGATCCTTTGGATGTTATGTTCATCTCAATGAATTCTCATTTGACCAAAAAACATATAGTACTAGAAAGAACAACAAAAAGGTTCAATTCTGTGCTAATCATTCCCCAAAAATAATTCATCATGACTCTTTGTAATTGACTTTATTCGGCCATGTCTCTGGATTGCACAACTTTGATCATAAATTGCAAGTTTTAACTGGAAAACATGAAAAAATAACAAATCTCACGGAAAAAGATTATAATATCTGTTTGCAAAATGTGAGAATATTTACTAGAAAAAAGATGGAAAGGAGCCACCCATGTATAATGAATACTATGAACTGAATTTTCATTAGCTCAATTGAAGTGATCACAATGAACAATCTCGTTGAATGAAATACTGCTATGAAGATGTGAGAGCATTACCAGGTTCACTTTGCCTTGCGACAATGAGAAATCCCAAGCAATATACGAGTTTAGAGATTCCACAGAAAATGAAACCTAGCAGAGAACCATGTTCATCAACTGTCTGAAATGAAATTCCTATCAATGAAATATGCACAAGCTAACAGATGTTCTTAGCAACAACTGTCTACAGGATTAGCAATTCTAAGTTTCCAAACAGTTCACAGAATAAAAAAGTTCAGACTTCCAAAAGATTCCATCACGAGGGTCGAAATCTAATAATGATGCTAATTTAATAACACGTCAAGAAAACAGACGTGCAAAGAACATGCAGTAGATGTCAATTGTTAAGTACTTGATGTGGTCCATGAGAGGAGCAAGACAAAACAAGATTAAGGACGCATCCGCGTTCAGAAATGGTGTAATCAAGCTTGTTTGGGATCAATCAAACAAGGAAACTATGTCTTAAGTCTTAGTAGAGTCCTATTTATGCTAGAGTCAGGATAATTATGGTTCAAAGTCAGTTTTTAGTAATTTTGCGGTTCAAGGGTATTTTGGCAATTTACATAATTTCTGGACACGGGTCATAGGGGTTGCTCATGGGTCATCTTGCGGGTCAAAAATTATTTTTTAGATCTTATTGGAGTCCTTTTTAGTATTTCATAGGTTTCGGAAGAAAGGTTTTAGTATGATTTGTTTCCTTCTTTGTTTTGGAAGTCTTCTAGGCTATAGAAAGCGATGTACTGCCAAAAATTTGATAGAGTTGAAGTAAGAAAATCTAGAGCTTTTGAAGCCTCTTTTATGGATTGTCTATGCAATCAAATAGGTGTGATGCCTAAACCCTCTAGGAATGATTCCTAGAGCTTTCTTCTTTTTTATCTTTTACTCCTTTTTATATTTACGGTCAGCCACCACTACTGTTCACGGGAACTGTTCACAGAACCTAAAACAGCCTTGTTTTGATTTCGTTTATCCTATTTAGCTATGCCTTAACCCTAATCCTTTCATTAGTTACGAAAACCCTAAACCTCCCTTATTGTCCTACATCATTACATTTTTTTACCTTGGTAACCGGTCCAATGGACTGACTAATTGGTATGTACTGTAACGAGAAGAACGATAATAAAGAAAAGTAGGAAAGAAAACATAGACAATTAGATAAAGTGAACAAAACAGCTAATAACCAAGCACTGAAGGAGCAACTCTCAATTCAAAAATCTATATTCAATAGCTTTTCACAAGATTACCACAAAAATGCACTTCAGTACTGAGAAATAATAACTCTAGACCGTATTTTTTAAAGTAAAACGAAAGAGTTTTGGCAGATGAGAATCACAAAACTAGATCAGCAGCAGTAGCTGAGCAACAACCAGCAAGAGTACTGTGAATGCTAACTTTCCTTTTTTTGAAGAATCAACTCAGATATTTATTGGTAAAGTGGAAAAGATAGAAAGTTTCAGCAGGGACAAGTAGTTGAACAAGGGGAAAAGAATAGTATTAGATAGTCAAGAATACATGTCACAAATAGCTCTCCAATATCTCTAAATCATGGACAAAGGAGTCCTCTTAGAAAGATAACGTCACTGAAGCCTGAAATGAAGACATGTCACAAACTTTTTTCTCAGATGCCTTCAAGATATTCAAACTTGTCATGAGAGATTCTTCCATACCTCTCTAACACAATTGCCAACATATAATTAAATGTATAGCTCCAAAAGAATTAAATGTATAGCTCCAAAAGAATTAAATGTATAGCTCCAAAAGA
>BPLS01000593.1:0-27271 GCA_019656275.1 Rhododendron kiyosumense
AACACTAGCTTGGTATTGGAACACTATATTAAGACCAAAATAAACTCAAAAGCATCCAAGTCACATCTTTCACTAGAACATATCATTTGTATGATTGCTACGATGGTTGCCCTCTCCCACCTTTTTGCTGATCAAAAAAATTTACAATTTATATTATCTATAGAAAACAACGGCAGAGACAAAAGCCACTTGTCGTTAATGGCAATATATCAATCTCAATCTTAGCCATTGACTAAGTGGTAGGCCAATGTATATGATTGATATGGCCGCCATCTGATGAATCAACAAATTCTGAGCGCTAGTTCTTGCCAATTCTAAACTCATGGATGATCTACGCCCGATGCAACGGACGATAATGGGTTCTAGTGTGTTACTTCAAAATTAAGACGTCAAGTCATGTTTTTCATATATGAAATCAATCATAAGCACTCAACGACATAGTGAGTTCTAAGAGTCACAAAAATCAAGTAACATAAAGCATGATCAATTATTTATGGAAGTCGGTCACTATAACACATTCTTAGCATGGAAAGTAAAATCACTTGAAGGATACAGTGGCAAACTAGTTAGCTACAGCACTGCAAGGGAGGATATGCATGCAAATGGATGCATCCAACCTAATAATGCAATATTCAACTACAAGTAATGTAACATTCAAAATTATAACTAATATTGCATTTTTAACTAATCCTTATAAACTAATTCCACATATACCCTTGATACGGATTCAATATAAACTTATTTGTTTTGAGTCCAATTTGTGCTAATGAAAAGTTTTCAATTCTATTTTATTGGATTTCAATGTTCATGTTTTGAATAGAAATCTACAATAGGACCCAAGCTCTCAACTAGAATTTAGTTGTAGTCCTGACAAAAAATCAAAATTCCTAGTACCTAACCACTTCTACAATCAACTCTCCATTGTGCCCATAACCTTACTTGGGCAGCAGACTACTGACATGTGTCATACCCAATCTAAAACAAGCAAGAAAAGGGTAAAGAAAAGTACACCCCTCTAGTGAAATGTCAAAGTAGAGTAGTAGTCTTGTGCGACGTGTTCAATACTTCAATGTCAGCGCTCAATAGGCATACATAAGTAACAAACAACCACAATCAGATTCACAAAAACTATGCGCCAATACTACGAATTAAATAACTTTTTCTTATGTATTCAAACTGGCCAGAAAGGTTTGACGCTTACCCATCGTGTAAACTAGTGGCTACAGGGTACAGTACCAATAAACAGCAACCGAAAAAAGGCAAGAAAGTTGTTATTGCTTTAGTTTTAATTTCAGATCAACTGGCAGTAATGTAACACATGACATACATATCATGTCGTCATTTGGAAATCTAGTGGCGCTGAGCCAAAAAGCGAAAAGAGAAATTATTGCTCAGGCTACTCATAGTAGTAGTATAACAGTCCAAGCACAAATACGATGGGGAGATAGAGTGCAAGAAAGTGAAACCAGCAACTCACAGTGAAAGCAGCAAAAACATACACAAAGATGCCCCAAAGAAACTCAATTTGAGCCATTTTGCGATGTTTTTCTCTTCTTGTTTGTGACTCTTATAGTCTTAACATATACAACACAAACACATTGTCAGAAACAAAGCTTCAGCTCATGATTCCAATTATCAACAAGACTATAATCTCAGCGTAAAAGAAAGACGACTACAATAGATTATTGAGCTTATAAGAGGGTGGTGCAACCCACCTTGCGAGCATCTCGACTTGCCCAGCTTGCTTCCACATGGCAAGTTTAGCAGCAGCCATAGATCCCGGCTAGAATATCCCAATTAGAACACAAAGACTATATTAATGTATGGAAAAAAAAAAGAGAAAATGAGAGACGAAGAAATTGTTCAACTTACCTCACACTGATGATGAGAATCAGCCTGTTGATTCGGTTGTGGAAATGGAGTTGGTTTCGGCTGCGACCGGTGTGGCAAATTTATCTCTTTTGGACTTGCTTGGTTACTGCCAATTGTCATTTCGCGGTGCGCGCTAGAGGCATCCGGCTGCTGTTAATAATTAAGTGCATATAAAGTCAAGTTTAGCAAAGAAAATGCCATAAGGAACAAATGCAATCAATATTCAGTATATTAATTCATGAAAATGAATATGGTACATTCTCATTGGGTGCCTCATTGAACTCGTCTGAATCATCATCTATGTAACCCAAAGAACATGAAAACCACAAATCAACTTACAACAATAGCAGAAGTTTCTTCATTAACTGCTCCACCACCTTTTCGTGTATGTGTTTTGTTAAATGTATCAATACGCTTAGGGTTTTTTCCGTCATCCTTGTCCTACCATCACTATTAATGCATATGAAAAGTAAGACCTCGATCATGTCAAAAAAATGTTGTGAAGTACGTTAAAATAAAATAAATAATTTTTATCTATAAAACCTTTTGCTCAACCAAATAATGTGGTGTCCGCCCGCTTGTGCGTAGTAATTTTTGTTGGGACCTGTAATCCGTGTTGTTTATACTCTTCTCCTATCAAAATCAATAATTTTAATTTTCTCTTATCTTTGACAACAATACGGAAATTATAAAATCATAACTCTTATATCAATCTGTTTCGCATACCTTTACATCTCTATCATTCCAATAATAGACCAAACACCGCCACTGCTCCTCTGGAACTCTACTAGGCCTATGAGCTATTATGTCCACATCATTATTATATGGCGTGTATCCTTGTTTTTTTGCTTCACATTTCCATCCTTGCCATTTCCTTCTAAGAGACTGCATGAACCACCTCTCCATAGAATCACTGTATGAGCCTACAATACAAAAAGATACTTATAAATAACTCATAAATGCTGAATAAGAGAGCCCAATATGTATATATAAACCACCCCAAGTTTACCTTGATTTCTTCCCATACTCTCTTCTTATGGTGCGCAGGGACATATTGCCAATCCACATAGTGCAATGGTAGAAGGGAACCATCCCTCGCCAACACCCCCATATTAGTGGCAAGGGAAGATGCTTCAGGCATTACAAGTTGTCCCCTATCATTTAATACAATCTTTATTGGGTTATTACCCTTGCTCCATGATGCATTCATCAATGAGGGACCTCTCCCTCGGGTTTGCGTTGAAGAGTTACCTAAATGAGAATATATAGAACATTACAGAACCAAGATAAAAGTATCAGATAACAAACAGGTGGTGACAATGACACTACTTGGTAGGATACTATGTCAACAATCTCAAAAAACAATAGATCTATAACAGAAGCAGGAACAGTTGCAAAAAACAACCTAACACCACCAAACTGAACATAAACTCCTTTAAAAAGCAAGGATACAACCACCACAAACTAAAACTAGAACATTATAACTACAAAACAAACCCAACAGAGAACATTGATAGACAACTACATAAGAATGGATATCATGAATAATTGCATTACCAACTTCCGATGATGAGCCATCTGAAAGTGATCTAGTCTCGCCTTGGGAGGACGAGTTGAGGTTGCTACCAATCAGATACCATGTACGTGGTGGCTCACGCATCCACCCATGCTCAACAGGATCCTCTAGAATAGCGGCACGTCTACGTGACATTGCAATCTCTAAAAAAATAAAATATTTACTAATACAAATTAAATTGCTGCTAAAAGGAAATAGACATGACACAAGTAACCGTAATCGTACCTTTCGATTGGAATTGCTAAAATAAAATTGACAAGTATCAAATATTAACGTCGATAGATATATTCAAACTACTATAAAAGAGACAAGTATTTGATATTAACATAGAGCTACTAACTAAAATTTCTCTCATGCTTACAACCTAACACTTCCTAAATTACTACGTATTGACATCATCATTTAGTGTTAGGCCAGGTAAATCATCCCTAATCCACATGTTATCCTCATCATACAATCTTCTTGTATCATCTTGTTGTTGCCAATAGATTCCATCTACTTCAATATCTGCTATGTGACCATCCCCAACTTCACAAATTTCAAACAAGTCTCTAGATTTCATTTTGATTACAATGCTCCAATCTTCTTTGGCCGAATCTTGCACATAAAAAACTTGTTGAGCTTGAGATGCTAGTATAAATGGTTCGTTGGAGGCATGTTCTGTTGTATAGAGCAAACAATTGAAATTAACAAGTGTGAAGCCAAATTCATCATTCGATACAAAAAGGGATTGTTATCTATCGAATCACAGTTGAATAACACATGTTTGTGGTCATGTGTATAATACAACTCCACCATGTCTGTGATCCTTCCGTAAAATGTGACATCTCCTTGTTGAGGATTCATCTATCTAGCGCTCGAATAACTACAAGTCTTTGCCTTCAACATAACTCCATTATTTTGTGTTTTCCGAATAACTGGAGGCTAGGATTGAATATGGTGGAGCTTGGGTTGATTTGAGTGGAGCTGATGGATATCTGGCTAACACGTGGGTTGGAACCATGTTGAGGCAGAAATTTGGACATGACATTGGGCTTTGATGGGGGTGGAGCATGAATGGTGCCATTATCGATGAGATTTTGAATTTCATGTCGAAGGTGGAAGCAGGCATCGTTGAGATGACCAGGCATTTGATAGAAAACACAATAGGCATTTGAATTGTAAGATGCCAGGAATGTTCGAGGCGAAGGAGTTGGAATGAGTGGCTTGAGGAAACCAGCTTCGATGAGCTTTTCATAAACCGAGGATAAAGGTGTGAAGAAGTGGGAGAAGGTCCTTGGTGGGTTCCGACGACCGGATTGAGGATTCAAAGTGGATCCCTTGCTTGCTTTGTAGTTGCACAACACTACGCCTTCCGTATGATGCACTCTTTTGCCTTTGGGATTGATTTCTTTGCTGCGCATATCCTCCCTTTCAGCATGGGCTTTGAAAAAGGATCCAACATTCTCCTTTGGGTAAGCTCTGGCTTCATGAAACTCAGCCAAGTCTTTGAGCATTGCTTGGTTCCGACCGCAGGAGTGTGGCAGGCTTGAGAGGATTCCTTGATTAGTCCCATATCCAACTGAGGGGCTATGGTGGTGAAGAGGTCAACCAGTCCCTGGATCATGATCATTTGCTTGTCCATTTTGTGACTTAATTCCTCTACAGCCCTCTTCAGTTCAGCCATCTCTGTTTGTGCTGTCATTTTGGATTGATGATCGATGAAGGTGATGGCCTAAAGCTTTGGACAGCAAAGTAAATGAGAACTCAGTGGCGTTCATGCAACAAGCTTTTGAAAGAATGCAATGCGCATGTCATCATCGTCGGTGTCCTCCTAGACTCTAGAAAAGAGTTTGTCTCATGACGTTCGGATGCTGCCAGAATCCTCGGATTTCTTTTCGACGGTGTATCCTTGTTTGAATCGACTAACACTAAGAGATGTCAAAATAGTCTAAGCCTTTGACTACTCCGTTCTCGAAGTTTCAATTTTAGAGGTCAAAACAACTCGGTGTAGATGACGTGATACCGGAACCAAAGTGGCGTAAGCAGCACTGTGCCGGAGCCTGAGCGGTATAAGTGATTAGCACTTAACCTGGGTGGTGTAGGTATCACGACATCCTCTCCGTTGTTCCACTGTGGGCACACGCCCCAGAAATTTTACGAAAATTTTGGGTGCAGCCCTTTTGTTTTGGAAAAGCGCGGCGAAACACTTCGATTCAAAGTCACCACTCGGGTTTTAGCGGTGAAACACCCAAGGAACCGAACTCAAAAACGTTTGTTACGTTTGTTTGATTTGAAAAAGACGTAGACTGATCCGTCGTCACCTTTGATATCTGAGGTTCGGGAGCCAGGTTATGAGAGGGGAAAGGTTTTATGGCACCCCTCTCACCCAATCCGAAGATCGGTCTCTACTCGGGCATTTTGTAAATCGCTTGCATTTTTCTCTCTTTGATCATTTTTTAGCCAGTTAGGGCGGGGAAGAGTTAAAAGGGGAATTAAGACTGTAACAAGTTGTATTATGTGACAAAATGCTTTATGGAGATGATTTGTTTGCGATAATGAATATATATTGAGAACAAGCACTGAGAGCAGTTTGAACAAGTTGGAGTACGCTATTTTTCAGAGGTGTGAGCAGATAACACACCAGTATACGCTGGCCAAGCCACCGCATACCAATATGACCAGCGCACGCCACCTCAAAACTGGCGTACTTCACTATCATGCAGTCACAGTCTCTGTTTGCAACCCTCTGGGCTCTGGAATGGACCAGCGCACACCCAGAACAAACCACGCAGTTAATAGAGCAGAATATATACAGTTACAGATAGATAAAATGGCTTCAAGCCATGAGAAAGAACAGAATACCCCATAAACACTGTGGGGACAGGAAAAGAGGCCAAGATTGAACTACAATGCAAGGGCCAGCCACTGGATCTTGGCATAACTACCGTACGCCAGTCACATGAGACCGTATGCTAGCTACGCTTCTTGTCCAGTGCTTGGCTTTGCATCATCTGGGCTCCGGAACATGACCAGAAAGATCCCAGAGTCCCTCTAAAGCAAGCAAAAAAGCAAATATTGAATGCTAATAGCTAAACAGTTCTAGGATACAAAAAACTATAAAACTAGTTATTAGCATGCTGTAAGGTGATGACAAAAAGAATAAGTAAGAAAGGGATGGTCAATGATCCCCACGCCAGCAGTGCACATACGGCCATGACTGGCGTACAACTTGATGGTACTGGCGTGCGCCATTGTTCATCTCATACGATCTTTTTATTTTGCCAACTTAAGGCCAGGTATTGATTACCAGCCTGAACCTTACTGGCTCCCCTCAGGAGTCAAAAACAGAAAGCCACGCAAATGTGGTATACCTTTGGTTTTGAGATGAATGGGAAGTTTGAGCCTTGAGCTTGAGGTTTGAGGGATAGGAGATGGATGGTATATGGACTGGAGTGCCGGCTTGCTCTTTCAATGGAGGAGAAAGAAGAAGCAAGGAAACCAACAATGGATAAAAGAGACTTGAAAGCTCTTAATGGAACCAACCTTTTGCATATGAATGCAAGGGGGTATTTATAGGCCAGGGGTGACTGAAGGGAGTGGTAATCAGTTGGGTTAGGGGCTGGTTAGGACCGTTAGGTTAAGGAGCAGGGGCTCCCATGCATTAAATGCATGGGACTAGTTGATGTATGGTGTAGGAGAGGGGGGAACGTCCTTGCAGGAAATAATCATCAGGGGGACTATTCACCGTACTAGGGAGCTGCAAAAGTCCCGAGCACGTGGTTGAATATTGATGCTTTGACTGGATTTGACTGTCGTGCACCAGTGGAAACTGAGTCAACAGTCGATGACTGACACGTGGCAGTTTACTGGCGTACGTCAGAACAAGACTGGCGTAAGCAAGTTTGGTTTTGCTGAGGCCATTTGGATCTGGCTCGAAAGGTTTGCAACAGAGTTCGAAAGGGTTTGAACGAGGTTTGGGACGCTCAAAGCTCAAACATACCAACAATCTCGAGATGCTCTTGACCGTATTCATCATTGGGAAATCAAAGACCGTAAGTAAACTAATCTGGATAGTCCAGAATAGGGTGTCTACAATATCCAATTCTTTAGAAACATAGAAAAGAGGAAAAGCTAAAGCATTTTGTTTGCAGCTTATGTAGCCAAAAAATGAATTCGCTAAAGCATGCGAAATTCAATAAGGTGCCTGGTACATGCTTATTGGTTTTGACCCTCCTGCTTGAAAGTTGGTTTTGACCCTCCTGCTTGAAAGTCTCACTCTTTAAATTTATGAGTTATAAATGCCTTTTGGTGAGCTAGAATCAAACTTTCTTGTTTCATGCTCAAGCGAACGGAAACATAACCACAGTAAACCTTTCTGAGAAAAACTCACCCAGAAAAACTTTCGTCAAACAGTTGGAATGCACGAAAACTAAGGACGTATAAACCGAAAGGACTACAGTGAATAGGCACCCCACACACACACAAAGAGCGAGAGAGAGTAGTTACCAAGCAACTTTGACCAAAGAAGAAGATGACGGAAGAGGGGAGTGTGTGTCTGAGAGAGAAAGAGAGAGCGCTTTATTGGACACGTCACAATGCGTGTCCAATACGTCTCTACATGTCCCCATGTCCAATACGTGTCCCCCCGCGTGTCCCCATGTCCAATACGTGGACACGGCACCCTTTTGGAGTGTCGGTGCTTCATAGGTAGTGAGCTAGAGTCAGTAACAATTACATGGAAAAAGGAAGAACAAAGAAATGCAAAAAATCCATGAAAAGGTTGAAATTGTATACCATTGCAGTCAAAAAAATACATATACATATGGGGAGACTGTTATCCAGAGCTAAGTAGAGGGTAAGAGTTATATGAGCTTTGTCTGTAGAGGTCAAGAGAAGCCTATAAGGGATTGTACTGATGCAAAGGTTACATTTTCAACATCTAAGTTAAGGTTACATTTTTCAAAATCACCATATTTCTATTTTGAACAAAATTGTAGCATATAAAGTTAAATGCTTGCAATACCAAGCCAGAATAAAAGCATTTTAAATATGGCAAAGGACCCCAATCAAACCCTCCAAATCCTTGAAGACTACATAGAGATGTAACACTTACAATAATGACAGCTTTGTGCCTTTGTCAAAAGCTTTTCGGTCTCAAAAGCACAGGTAACTGCAAAATAAAATGTCAAATTGTTGTACAATGTCATAGTGATATATTTAAAGTAACGGTAGAGATTGAGCAACAAATTTTACTCCATCAGCGAATGGTCTAAAAGATTTGGTAAAATCATAAAATGAATAACAAAAGAAATCAAGTCGTCCAACCTTTACAAATAATAGAACCAAAAGAAAAAATTGACACATTTTTAAAGCTTAAGAATCTTTTACTAATTAGTGGTATTTAAAATTTCTTCTTCCTTTCAAAAGATAAGTAGAATAGTAGAAGATTGATTTTGTTTCTACTTTATGAGGAAACTTTACTCTCTCTCATTTTTCAAGCTTAATGATTTTTCTTGAAGTGGCCAACATTCACAGTCAGGACACAAAAAACTGTACGTTACATTCTCAATATACATGGAAACAAAATGCTTCAAATTCAAAAAAATCAATGAAGATTTTATTTTATCGGCACCAAAACTCAAAAGTAATAATCAGATTTGAAAAGCCTTAAAATTGAATCATTAAACACACAATCCTAGCAAGTCATTAACGATCAATAACAAATTCAATTGTATTTGCTCAATATTCAACTACACAAACAAAAATAGAGTACGAAATTTAAGTATCAGAACCTCATACACAATAGTTGGAATGACTGCTTGCTGCTGTCCATGAATGTAAATGAGTCCAAACCAAATCTGAAAATTAAACAATTTATATGTGAGACGATGAATCAACTCACTGAAGGTTGCAGGGGACCAAACTAATTCAACTCACCGAAAGGTTGTAGGGAACCAAACTAAAAGAGGTTTTCTGTGATTTATTTCCCTTCAATTGAGAGAGAGAGAGTCGTTTGAATTTTGAAAGAGATTGAGAGAGAGAGACCCATTGATCTAGATGCTTTTGAGAGAGAGAGAGAGAGAGAGAGAGGCATTTGTCAAAAATATGTTCTCTCTGTACTTGCTTTTGGTGGATTGGTTAAGACTAAACGTAGGATTAAAGTGTGTGGCTTGTTTATAAGCAATCCCACCATTGAAATAGAGATAGAGAAGAGAACCAGAGCTTCCTTGGATGAAACTCTAGATCCAAAGGTGTCTCATGGAGCAGAATAGATCTAATGGCTGAAAAATGTAGGGGATATAGATTTTCAAAAAACCTGAACCTCCTCCTTATCATAGAGATTCTCATGAAAAAACATAACTTGAATTTCTAAACAAATAAGCAACAATGCTATAGCTGGAGTAGAGCGAAGATAATATTCAAAGCTCATAAATCTCCAGACACGTAAACGTAGAAAACAACAAATACTGCTACCTGAAGTTTATATGTGAATTCCAGTTGCAATTGGCCATTCTGAAGGTAGAAAAATAGCACTAATGGCTGAAAGCCTTTGCCCTTCGGTGAAAAACACCCTTTTATATTACCCCCCAAACATTCCATCCAGACCACCTCACGAACACCAACATGGCTCTATATCAAGTCACAAATACTGCAAGAATTGGAAAGAAAAAAAGATATGACAAAGTCAACAGTTATAAATTTCACAGATACATTAAGTAGCTTAATCAACAATAACAACTTTGAACCTGTTATGGACATGTCTAGTAAAATGAGTACGAACAAAAGACCTAACAAATGCCCATGGCTACCTCACCCCTAGCATATAGAATCACTAAAACCTTAAATAGATAAATTATTAAAACATCTTAAGAAAGAAATGGTTAGCTTAGTACAGCCTAAATACCGAGATTATCTTCTTCAGTTTACCATTATCTTCTTTAGTAAGAATCCATTATCTTCTTCAGTTTGCCATTCCAAAAAAATGGAGAAAGGACGCATCATTTTCAAACAATGACAATGGAATATTGCCTTGTTCCTTACGCCAAGCTTTCCTTAAACAAATAAACCTCCATCATAAAAGAACACTACCTCTTTCTCTCATTGCTCTTAACTGGAAAATAAAGTCATTCAAGCAATTCTGTCAGGTTTTCCCATAGCAAATGAACGAACATACGTACAACAAAGAAAATAAAGCTCTCATTCATACATTAAACTATTTGTTCAACAATTGGGCAATACCCCAATGTCTTACAGAAAGCATCTTGAGAAACCACTTTGCTGAGGCTAGAGATTCATTGCAAGTTGTTCCATTTCCTCTCTTTTTTTAAGTTTCACTATTTCAAAAAAAGTTCTCCTAGGATCATGATAGACCTCGTGATCGTCGTAATAGCACCGTAATACTAATTAGTAATCAATTAAAATACTCTGTTGTCACTTGGCAAGAATTTATCATTTGAATACTAATCAGTAATCACCTAAGCTGGTTTACAAAAACATCGTCTATGGTCCTCTCTTCCAAACAAAGGCACTGGATTAAGTTTCAGCCAAAATGTCTTGTATCTTATTCTCAACTTTCAAATCAAACCTAGGATTCATCCCCTAGTACTCAACTTCCCAATCAAACCTAGGATTCAACCCCTTATTCTCAACTTCCAAATCTCTAATTAACTAAGCCAAGAGCTTCTTTCGAGATTTGATACTCCCCTAATACCTGTGAGTGGAGACGGCGTTAGGTTGGAGGCTCCCATTGTAACTGGTTCCCAACATCATTGTGTGTTGTTGGCCCGTTAAATCTTTCAGCCCGCAAAAGCTTAATCCCCAAATATACCATCTGCAAAAGAGAACACCCACACACTGAGTTTCATAAGCAAGGCAAAAATAGAACATAGAATGAGGAAAACAAAAGCTCTTCATGCCTGGCAATCAAAGGTTGGAGGCTTCCAACATAACTGGTTCCCAACACCCTCGCGTGTTATTGGCCCATTAGTGATTCTACGGGTCAAATTTAATCTCCAAATATACTATTTGTCCAAAAAAACCCAAACACTGAGCTTCATAGAATGAGGGGAAGAGAAGCAAGATTGATAAGCAATTGAAAGAGAACTGAAGGTTGTTGAGCTGCTACCAAAACCATAAAGCATGAACAATTACATGCGTAATCATCATTTATCACATTCAATGGCTAAAGAAATTGTGCCATAGAGCTAAATCATGAAACGCGAGGCTCCAATTAAATTGCATGAGAAAAAAAATGGATCTCGCTAAGACAGTAAATAGGTCACAGGAGAACAAATTGATAAACAACAATGAACTAAATGGGTTCACCAGCTCCTTCTCCCTCAGGGCTTTTTGTTAGAAAAGCTCAGCCCACAAAGTCTCTTTAAAACCCAGGTATTAAGGGGAGGGGAGCTAGGGCCTTATAACCAACATAGAGGGGACATGTCAAGGCAATGTGGGACACAATCCAACACACCCTCCTAGCCCACAAAGCATGGCAACCGGACAACGGTCCACCATGGAAAAGCCCAACCAAAGCTCTGATACCAGGTTAGAAAAGCTCAGCCCACAAAGTCTACTAAAAACCCAAGTATTAAGGGGAGGGAAGTTAGGGCATTATAACCAACATAGAGGGGGCATGTCCAAGCAATGTGGGACACAATCCAACACTTTTTAAGAAAATACATAGGCCAGACAATTTCTCCGATTTTGATACAAGTGGTAGGTCATTACTATCTACACGAGGCGCCATCCAAACCAAAGATGGCATGCTGTGAAAATGAAAATGGCAAAAGAACTAACAAATAGAAACCAAAACCAAGAATTACTTGAGAGATTGTAACTCTCGTAGAATATCCCAAAAAAATGTACGAACTACCAAAAAATGTAGCATACAGGTCTCATACTACGCTACACAGTAAATCAAAATGGTTCACCACTCTAAAACCATGAAATGTGGACTGAATGTTTATCAACACAATAAAGTAGTTGAAGGTCCTAGTTTTTTATTTTATTTTGTTGAACAGCAAGTTGTTGAAGGTCCAAAGTAATCTACTTGGAATGTCGAGCATAGTTAAATCAGGAAATTAGGAAGAACAGAAAAAATTAGAGTCAAAAGTTAAGAAAATAAAGCGCCAATTACCACACGTACAAAAATGCAGTACCTCATGAGCCAACAACACTCTAGCCCATTCCTCGTTCTTTCACCCAAAAATTGATTTTTCCTATTTGATTCATTAAATTCCTACAAAGAGTATAGAATTTTCATAGAGGTCATAGGACTCAAATATATGAAGGTTAATCTATGTTACAGGGAAAAAAAATAATGTTGCATAACTCACCAAAAGAAACTAAGAGTGCCTTGACAAACAGAATAAGCGGACAAATCATCCATAGCCCAATCAAGAACTTGCATATTGAAAATAATAACGGAAACTCTTTTTGGTAGTGGTTTTGGCCAACCAATTATAGCATAACAAAATCATAAAAAAAACTCAAAATTGGATTGAAACCACTCGAAGGGATTCATGGGAAGTTTAACATATTTCACTTAAACCACACAAAAAACAAAAAGGAGAGAAATCTCATTTACCTTATCAAAAATCTAAGAGCATAAAATTGGCACTTGCCAAAGGTTACATGCTAAAGGGACAAAATTGTGGAAAAACAAATATACCATAACATCCAGGAAAAAGCCAAAAAGAAAAACTAATGAGCTGACTCAACATCGTATATATAGACGGAGGTTCTTGTCTTATGATTTAGTTAGGATTTTGTCTCCCTTTCGTTATCTTCCACTCTCCTTGCCTTGTCTACGTTGGGGAAGGGCCGGGTGTATTACCTTTTGGAGCTAAGTCGAAGATCTCGGTAGTCTTGTGAGTGGTTGATAAAATCCAATTGTAGTTTTCTTTAGGAAATCCCGTAGTAGTGAGGCCTAACAGAAAGAGAAGAAGGAAATCCATTAATGGAGTCAAAGAATACACAGGAAATCAAGCAACTGTCAACAATCAAGCTATGTCGACCGGCTGCCCATAGGAATAGAGTTTTGTTGCCTATTTCTCTGTTTGGGAGGAAATTCCTAATCAAACCTAGAATTCGAACGGCTATTGAAATAGTGCTCACTGAAAAGGCCTGATCCTACTTTGCGGGTGTAGCAAGTCTAGGTATTCTTTTCTTTTTTTCGTCTCAGGGAACAGCCCAAATCTAGCCAAGACTTAAGATCAGTACGGTAAAGTCACAACTTCTAGGTCCTCAAATAAAAATACGAAAAATGGAATCATATCTCCATTGAATCACCAAACTATACATAGACACTATAAAAATAAAACTAAAAACTTTAATTTACTTGCCAAATAGAGCAGCAATGCTCTATAGCTGGAGTGGAACCAACAAATACTAACAAATGTCAAAACGTAAATGTAGAACAACAAATTCTACTACGTGAAGTCTATTTGTGCCATGCTAGTGTGGATTCCAGTTGAAACTGGCCATTTCAGTATTATCAAAAATATGGATTCACCGCAAGAACATAAATAAATCAAAGCCCGAAGAGAGTTAGGTAACTGTGAGAAGTTGATGACAAAGAGGTTAGGGTTTCAAACAATCGAATCACATATAAAATTAAAAAACGCACCTGCAGAGTAAATCGGAGAGAGCTAAAAAATGAAAATCCTAATTGAGAACCAAAAGCAACCATGATCATGAAACCTCACAGGACAAAAAATACAAACCTTAACTAAAGGAAAACAATAATCACCTAGAGGGCATTCTGCAAACACCTAGTAGGCGTTTCCATAATCCTTGTTTAACATCATTTGCTCACATATATCGTACCTCTAGCAAACAGATTGTCATCCAAAAAAAAAGGGACTTCAAAAGGTACTGTAAAGTAAACTGAACACTCATTTTTTTCCCAAAAACTAAATACTCCTAACACCTCACATTTTGTGAAAAAAGGGAAAAAAGAAACAAAAACAATCAAAGAGCCCAATGAGAAACAGAATCTTACGTCAAAAGGGATATATAGACCTCCATACAATGGCCAAATCATACCTACAAAGGGAAAAGGCCGAAATTAGTTGGCCATACAATTTCTCAATAACGGATTTTCGATCAAAAGGGGATCTGACCATGGATTTGCCAAAGCCCTAATTTTTTTTTAAAAAGCCCCAATTTTCGAGCAACCCTATTTTCAGATTTTGGAGTTTTAGAAAATTAGGGGAAAATGAAAGAAATATCAGGAATAAACGAAGATAAGACCGATCAAAAAAAAAAAAGAATCGAAGATATTTCACTCATCAGTGAAACCTCATAATGGATTAACCAGAATCTTACCTACTCGTGGCCGATTAGTACACCATGTCAACATTGCCGCCACTTCACTGTATTCCATAGCAAAAAGAACCCCAAATCTGGATTTCCACAATCAAACTGATCACCAACTAATGCAAGAGAGATCCAAAACAAAAGCACTCCCTTGACAATTGGTTTTAAGAAAAACAAAGAAGACCATATCCATAAATCAACAATATGGTCCCTTTCTTAAACTATGGTAGGTAACAATTACATGAAGAATAAATTACTTGTCAACCTTCCACACAAAAATTGGAGAAACCAGTGCAGTATTCATAGATAAAAAATTCATTCCACCAACAAAACTTATTCTACCAAGTCATACCTACTCTATTGTTTTCTACTCCATTCGCCATTTACACCACCAATTTAAAGCACAAAAAGGAAATCTTCGTCACAATAGACTACTACATGTAGTACAAAAGCACATCACAAAATAACCTTATCATATCATCACAACATGATACTACACTTCTCTAGAACTCTGTTTTCTTATTTAGTCACCCTCAAAACATGGCCATTTTTATCAAGAACGTATTTTACCAAGAAGGTAGAGCATCCAACAATAACAATACGGAAAAAAATAACTTCAGTGAGTCGATTGAATTTACTATTGAAAGCTCCTAGTAGCGGCTCTAGTGGACTTCAAGATTCGAATAATAACTCACAACAAACCACCTAAACAGAAAATAAAATCAAAGTAACTGGTACAAAAGGGCATCTATGTATTGGATGAGAAAAAAAAACTCTAAAAACAAAGTAAAATAAACTCATACATGCCAGGTTAACCGTCGTGTCCCCTATCAAAAACTAATAAAAATTAATGGGCATGCCACGTGGCATGTATAGGTATTTGGGCATGTCCCAATATCCGGCACGTGGATACGGCGACCTTTTGAAGTGTCGGTACTTCATAGGATCAAAGCTTTTTACCAACCTTGATCAAAGCTTTACAAACTCAACAAAAAAAAGCCCTAATATTGGAAAATCAAATGACTTGATCAAAGCTTTTTACTTGTTTGGGGATTTTTTTAGAATCATTGAAGTGAAGCTCCACCGGTTGGAGTGGAAGACAATAATGGTGGATGGCTCCGACGATAATTCGAAAGAGTCTGTAGTAACGGTGCCACTTGCAACCAGATCTTCATGAAACTCTATCAAACTCTGTTGAAGTCAAAGTTAATATCGCATGAAACCCTGTCGAATTCAAAATCGCTAGAAATGAAGTCGTCGTCGCTGTTGAAGTCGCCTGAAACTCTAGAGATGAGGGACGGAGAGAGTTATTCATGTAAAGGGGGGGGGGGGGGGGTTGGCACAGAGAGAGAGAGGATGTAAGGTGGATTTGAATTTTGAAATTATTCGTGAGAGAGAGAAAGAGGCTGTCCGAGAAAGGTAGACGTGAGATGCAGACTGGCAGAGTACTCTGGAAAACCTGGACTCTTGGTAGCCGTTGGATCAAGATGAATGGTTAGGATTAATACATACCTAGTTTTTCAAAAAGTTGTTCATTCTAATTATCCATCATAGTATTCCCTAGCCTAATCAATGACAATTTGTAATAGATAGTCACACATAAGATTCAGCGATAGGCCCAACGACACTGCGTACACCATTGTGGAGGCTTTAGTAGATATATACCTAGAGCATTACACAACATAAGATGCTTGTTTGTTATCTTGTTTGTACATAATGTGTCACCTTTCTAGGGGTTTTTATATTAGTTCTTATCAAAGTTTCATTTTCCTTCCGAGTAATATTTATCCATACGCACAAAGCAATACAGAAATAAGAGATAGAAAGTTACCTATCCACTCATTAGCATTGAGAAAACCATTTCTGGGTATGGATAGAATATCCACCATGTAGATCCTTGTACAAGTTTTTCCCACAAAAGCAAGCCAGCATATTTAAGACCAATATGCTTTCCTCTATTTTCACTTTTCACATTCTTGTACAGGTTTTTCACATCATTTCCTATCTGTTTCGGCAAAATGCTAAAATGTAATGCCATTTCGAATTCATTATTCCGAGGACAATACTCTTGTTTATACCGTTTACTATTGAGTATTCTCAAAGGAAAAAAAAACTATCATCCCCAATGCTACAAAACAAAATAGAAAGTCTATAGCTTCTCACAACCAATTTTATGAGAAAGAAAAAATTTTAAAATACCAACTCAAGTAATTTATATGTACTAAAACACCTCGGGACAGAGTACGAATAATACCTTAGTCGTACTCGTGACAAACAGACAGAACCCATGATACCTCAGTCGTACTCATACCTAGAAAAAATGAAAGATACAGTTAGAATCCCATAAGGCTAAATGGTAATTGGCTTAAAATAGTGAAGAAAACCAAGATAAGTGACTCATCGGTGAAACCCCATAATGGATCAACCACAATCTCACATACTAGTGCCCGTGTATTCCATAGGAAAAAGAACCCCAAATCTGGATTTCCACAAACAAACTAATCACCACCTAATGCAAGAGAGATCCAAAACAAAAGCACTTGCCACTCCCTAGACCAATTTGTTTTAAGAAAAACGAAGAAGGCCGAATCCATAAATCAACAAGATGGTCCCTTTCTTAAATTCTAGTAGGTAACAATTACCTGTAAAATAAATTACTTGTCAACCTTCCATGCAAAAATTGGAGAAACCAAAGCAGTATTCATAGCAAAAAAATTCATTCCAACAACAAAGCTTTTTCTACCAAGTCATACCTACTCTACTGATTTTCAACTCCATTTTCCATTTACACTACCAATTTAAAGCACAAAAAGGAATTCTTTGTCATAGTAGACTACTACATAACCTTATCATATCATCACAACATGATGCTACCCTTCTCCAAAACTCTATTTTCTTATTTAGTCAACCCTCAAACCATGGCCATTTATATCAAGAACGTATTTTATCAAGGTGGTAGAGCATCCAACAACCACAATAGCGAAAAAAAATTCAGTGAGTCAATTAAACCTTCGAAAGCTCTCGGTAGTTGCTATGAATAAGAACTCACAAAAGACCACTTAAATAAAAAATAAAATCAAAGTACCCAGTAAAAAAAGAGGATCTATACAAATTTCTGAAATAAACACTTCTACAGGACACAGGGATTTTTGAAAATACGTAACATACTTAAATACTCACCTGGATCCAAGTTAATGTAACCGAACAACACGAAAAGAAGTTAACCTAAACAACAAATCAATACCCGTATGGTTACTATTGTGCCAAGTGTAACTTTAACTAGCAATTTAGGCCTGATAATGATTTCCAATTAACTGGCCTTAAAACCAACTCAACCTAAGCCAACAGAACATGACAAAACCCAAACCTTATACTCCCAACCCAAGCATTTCATTCTTTTTCTTTTCCAGTTACGCACCATGAACAACAAACACCACACATGCACGTCACCCAACTCACGATCTAGGAGCCCCTCTCTCTCTCTCATCACACTCACATCTCCACTAATTAAAACCCATGTAAAAATTCTATACCAGTGTTCATTAATGGACCCGATTGCTTCCTTGAAAGAGGACAAGAGAGACAGGGGAATAAAATTACCTTAAGTGAAACCCAAAGGAAATCTCCACTGGCTGCAGCGTGCGGCTCTCTCCCAAAAAAATCAGAAGTTCTCGTTTCAATATTCTCTCCAAAGATGTCTGTTATGAATTTAGCATAACTTTGTAAAACTACCCACTAACTCACAATACCCCTAAATTGTAGCTAATTAGTTAATTAACGTATAAATCCAACCGATATAGACAAACTAATAAAATTAATAATTATACCTGTACCCTCAAACTAATAATAACGCACATAGTAACTATATTGTACAAAAAAGAAAATTGCTAATTAGGACCCAAACCATAAAATCTTCTCCTTTTATTATTGCAAAAATATAATGATTAAGAATAAGAAAAGACGGGGTGTAACATCCTCCTCCCCCCTTAAAATAAATTTCGTCCTCGAAATTGCATACTTACCTCAAGCATACAAACATGAGTATTTTCTATGCATTTCCTCTTCACGCTCCAAAGTGACTTCATAATCCGAGTGCACACCACTATACTTTAACCAAATGATTTTTTTTTCCCTGAAGTGCCTTTCTCTTCATATCAAGTATCTCAATGGGTTGCTCATCATAGGTCAAATCATCTTGAACATGAAGTGGCTCTTAATCAGTCACATTGGACGGACTATGCACATGCCTTCTCAACATCAATACATCAAAAACACTATGAACTTGACCAAACTAGGTGGCAACGCCAAACGATAAACCACCTCACCAATTCTTTCCAAAACCTCAAATGACCCAATATGGCGAGGACTCAACTTTCTTTTTTTCTTTTTTATTTTTCAAACTGATAACTCCTTTCCATAGGACAGCTTAAGCAACACCATATCTTTTATCGCAAACTCCAAATCCATCCTAAGATTATCTTTTTTTTTTTTTTTGTGTACTCCGTGTAGTTACAAACTTTCCTTGAATAGTGTTTTTTTTTTCTTCGCATCCTCCACAAAGTCAAGTCCCAAAAATCGTCGTTCTCCAACCACATGCCAACAAATAGGGAATCTATACTTTCACCCGTACAAAGCCTCATATGGAGCAACTCCCCAAACTCGAATGGTAAATCTTATTGTATGCAATTTCCATCAACGGCAGTCGATCATCCCAATTTCCTTTCCACTCTAAGGTACATGCGCTCAATAAATACTCCAAAGTCCGTACAATCCTCTCACTCCAAAACTTAGACACAAAACAAGGATCGCGATCTGACACAATCAATACTGGTGCACCATGGCGTCTAATAATCTCTCTCATGCAGAACCGTGCCAAACGATCCGAGGTTTATGTCATTTCAATGGCAACAAAATACCCTGACTTGGTGCGCCGATCAACTACAAATCCTAAACTCGACATTCATGCATGTAAGAGTTCCAATCTGAAACTCCGTATCACTCACATCAAAATCAAACAAATGTATGTAGTTATCTGAAACTCCTAAATGAATCATGCTTCCATAAGATTGAACATCTTGAGT
Organism: Rhododendron kiyosumense; assembly: GCA_019656275.1. NCBI lineage: Eukaryota > Viridiplantae > Streptophyta > Magnoliopsida > Ericales > Ericaceae > Rhododendron > Rhododendron kiyosumense. The sequence continues at coordinate 19,834 of BPLS01000593.1, forward strand.
ATCCAAAAACTCCAAAAATTCGCCAACCATTCAATAGTTATTGCCTCATTATGTCGAACATTAGTACGTTCAAGTGCATCTAATCTAGTTCCAAGTGGACCACCGATGTTTAGAACCCGCCATACATTTCATAATTCAACCAATAAGATCACCAAAGCAAATGATATCGGGTCTTCTAAAAATCCAACATCTCAATAGTTCATGTCATTAATCCTCTTCATTACACACCAACATACTTTTCAATAGGCAATAATAGCATAGCACAAAACACTAATAAAATGTCTGAATAAGACCATCATAGCCAATTCTACCATATTCCCCAAACTCCAAAATTAATATTCCAAACCATAGTGCATCCTCCTATCCAATGTACACCTAATAAAAGACTACCAAATCACATACTGAAATCCATTTCTTAGTTTTCCACCAAGACGTTAACCACACTTGAGCCGAGCATACGCAATGCACTCAGAACCACCAACCAAATGATCAATATAAGTTGCAACAAACATCTATGGATATCCCAAAAAAAACTACTTACTCAAACAGACCCTAAATCTATAAAACTAAGTGCATTAGTAATGCCTAAAAGTATATTCATAAAGCTCCATCAATATAAAAATAACATTCAAAAATCTTATGAAAAACGTAGCGAAATGCGATACTTGGTGTGAATTGCAGAATCCCGCGAACCATCGAGTCTTTGAACGCAAGTTGCGCCTAAAGCCATTAGGTTGAAGGCACGTCTGCCCGCATCACGCATTGCATCATCCACTCACCCCATGCCTCATCGGCGGCTAAGTGCGTGGGCGAATATTGGTCCCCCGTTCACATTCGTGCTCGGTTGGCCTAAAAATGATGGTCCCCGATGACCTCTCTTTTTTCTTTAACTAAAGTGATACGTCAATATTGAATATTTCATTTCTAGCTATCAAAATTTTCTTTTCCATCCAACTCCATAACAATCAAGTTTTCAAAATACATATGGGTCCTCCCAAGGTAAGGAGTTTTTATTTATTTTTGGGTAACATCTTACGACCATCCTCAACTACAAACCAACGACTAAATCGACAAGATTATCCCTAAAATTACATTCTAGCTTAACCTAAAATGATTGTCCGGACACAACAGAGAAGATAATTAACCAGTAGTCATGGAAAGAATCAAAACAATTTCAGCCCAAACCAAGTAAGCCAAGTTCCAAGTATTCGACATCTACAATTGGTTACTATGATCCATACAACCTAGCTTAACCTAAAATGATTGTCCGGACACAACAAAGAAGATAATTAACCAGTAGTCATGGAAAGAATCAAAACAATTTCAGCCCAAACCAAGTAAGCCAAGTTCTAAGTATTCGACATCTACAATTGGTTACTATGATCCATACAACCTCAAAAATCCAAAATTCTACTATCCAACTTCTTAATTCACAAAGATATTAATATTTACCAAAGTATCACAAGTCCTATGGTGACCATACCGTCCAAACAACTTAATTGAACCATTCTCAAATAAATCTTCACAGCATTCCAACCAAATTATCAAATCCATATTAAAATTTTAGGTAACAACAAGACTTTCATACTTCATAATCTATTGTACAAAATCAACTACGGTGACAAGACCTGAAGTATTTAATAAATGCAATCTAATCTAATCACCTCAACCAAAATTCAAGACGGCTACCAATAATATTGCTGAAGTGTAAACATATCCTTTATCAATTACCCAAACTCAATAGTGTCTTCAAAGCTAATAATTGAACTAACTAGCCCCTAGTCTCACTTCCTAAAAGAACATATAATAAACATCACTGCCTCAAATTTCCAAAACTCACCTCGCATCTTGAAGACTAACTCTGTGCACTAACCCAAAATCTCACACCATAGAATCTAGCATTTTTTTTTTTTTTTTTGTGTGTGATACAAAATCACCTGTCTAAATCATCCCCAAAAGTAAAAGTTTTAACCTTTTGCAGCAAATAAGAACCCCAAAACTACTAATAATCAGGTCGGTAATACTTCATAGTTACTTCAATGGCACGATAACAACTCTAATCACACAAGTTTACCCACACAAATTTTCTCATTCCTAAACTTCCCATAATTCCACAATACCGATACCGTAATGCATTAAAATTTCAAAGCACCATCAGTGCACTCCATAACCTCATTGTCTAATCACCAATCATATTATAACAATCCTTTTCCATAGACTCAAACCAACCAAAGCACTCACATGTTGATACAACCATAGCCCAATGCATGCCAATACCAACCAAGCGACCGCACCCCGCGCCAAAGCCTATCTATTTATTGTCAAACCCTCAAAATCGAACCGCTACTACTACATTTAGAAAAACTCACTTTCAACGATCGACTACGTACTCCCACTTTATATCCACGTGGTCGTCTGTGTTTTTTTTTTATTGAAATTACGAAACATCAAAATCCTAATCATTAATGAGTTCATAGGGTATTCATCTCCTAATTAACATCAAGACATCCATAGAGTATTTCCTTAGACAAGCATAATTATTGACCTCTCCTAATAGAACATAACCAAATCTCTACTTGGATTTCAACCATAGGAACTAAGGACCAATCAAACAACTCAAGACCACCCGGGATGTACCGAGTATTACAAGTAGAAACTCTTGGCACACCCTCACACAGTTAAACTAGTCAATCCTCAATATACCAAACTGAACCAATCCTCAAAGTTACATTCTTAAGTCAATATTCTCCAACTAAACTACCACCAATACTAATTCTTCATATTCAATGTCATCATACTCCACTAGATTGCGCCACCAACGTACTTGTAAAATAAGTGTGATGATCCAAATAACGAATAAAATTATGTGTGCCACATTCTCCTCCAATACCGTATCCATAGTATACAGAAAAATAATGTTCCCACCAAATGACTATTATCTCCATAATACTATGCAGTACTGATGCACATCAAACAACAAAAGTTCTTATAAATGGCAGTAGGACTCTGGGACTCGGACCTCCACTAAATGAACATGATACAAAATGAATGCAAAAGTTTTTTTTTTTTTAAACCTAGGCTCTAATACCACAATTGTTACACCCCAAAAATGAGAAGTGACCGGCCGTGTACCACAAGGCCAACTCATGGAACACGTAGCCTAGAATAAAATAAGTTGTCGAACAATAATGATTTTTTTTATTAAATAAATCCAAAGCCAAATAAATCCCAATCATAAACATGGGGCAAAACCATCCCATGAACCAGCCAATAAAAATTTACCATCAACAATATAGTAATCCCATTATACTCAAAAGCTATACAAAGTGCAGAAGCGATGATTAAAATCTTTATACTAAATGCAACATCCTATGGAGGTCAATAAAAAGAAATCCCCAAGATACTGCCAGAGTCCTGGCCAAACTCCTCAACTTGCCTAGGATAGAAGTTGGATAAAAATTCGCCAACAAACGAGCTCAATGAATAGTAAGTATGTGTATTAAATAAAGTTGAAAGCGGGAATGAAAATAATTTACCATTAAACATAATTTCGCAGACGAGGAGTCCAGCAAAATAATAAATTAATCAATGAAGCATTTAACATTCTTGGAGGTGATCACAACATGAATTCCATCAACAATGGGGAACCACAATCAAACAGTACCATGGCCAAAATAAATCTCACCAAAATTGGATCCAATATTGTCGAACTTAAGAGTCACCAGGGTTGGCAGTCCGTGATACTTTTCCCTAAGATGATCCAGCGAAAGAAAGCCGTTGAGCATTAGGGTCACTGGCCTAACACGGTCTTTTCCGCAATAGTCAGGGTCACCAACACGAACAGTAATAATTTCCCTGGACTTTCGAAATAAATGTTCCCATTAATATCCACCAAGTTCTCACCAAAAAGAATATTAACAATTGATCTTAGAAAATTCATCGCATGCCAATTTATAGAACTTATAAACAGTTTTGAGTCTACGAATAACATTCATATAAATTTCTGAAGGAATAAGAAAAGACGAGATTTAACAAATAACTTCAAATTCTAGTAGAGGGGTTACCTTATTCCTTCTTTTAATTCATTAAAGTGCACCTTTCAACATATCACAACTTGCATTACTATGAAAATGTCGTTTTAAGAGCAAAAATAGAAGCTAAATGGATTTGGTACAATTGTAAGAGTTGATTGGGATCCTTTCTGCCATCATGTTTCTCTCCTTGGCAAACACCAAGGAAGTTGTATCTTCCTATTCGATCAACTAACTTCCTCTCTTTTTTTTTTAATAAGCAGTTAACTTCTAAATTCATCCTAGACAAGCAAACAACTAAATAGGCCCCCAAAAAAATAGTAACTTGCCATGGAACAAAATCTTCATTTTTACTTACCGATTGTTGCCCTTCGCATGAGTTGGCGCCTCCCAAATAACCTGGTCCCTTTACAGATCAAACATCAAACATCAAAGACGTTAGAGAACCAACAAAGCCAAAATATTCTATACATGCACAAATTTGACAAGTTACACACACCAACAGGTTCGACACCAAAGAAATGAACATAGGATAGACGGGCATCACAACGCACGCTCCCGGCCTCTACTTTCAAAGGAGAAACAATACTCTACATCTAATTCAACGAAAGAAAAAATCACTAACCAACCCCAATCATTTCAAGAAGGAAAAAAAAGAAAGTTAAATAATTGGTGTGACTGCAAATAGAAGCTAAAATCAATGCCTTCGCAAAGGGAGAGCTCTATCCTGGTGGACAGTGCAATCGCCATTGCAATTCGTAGATGCAACTGCAGTAGAGGATGAAGAGGAGGAAAGAAATAGTATATAACTTTTGTAGAGACAAGAGCACAGGGGTAAAGGGGAAGAAGACAATATACGACAAAAAGGAAATAGCATTGATTGGGGGCAACTGCTGTCAACGCGTTCTTAAAGTTATTACAGCTATTACTCAGTATTACAGCTATTACAGTTGTTGCCTTTGCATTATAGCAACCTCCTCAGCTCTCGGGACCCTACTCTATAATTGACCAAACCAACCAACCAACTAATGAAATGCAGATGGTCTAAAAGATTTGCTAAAAACATAAAATAAATAACAAATGAAATGCAATCGTCCAACGACTTCAACCTTTACAAATAATAGAACCAAGATGGACTCACATTTTCAAAGCTTACAAATCTTTTACTAATTAGTGCTATTTAAAATTTCGTGGGCAAAAAACATTTTGCGAATAACAACTACCTATAACAAATTCATTCATGCACATAGATTTGGAAACTTTTCTAAATTAGATTTGGAATTTCAATCCATGATCAAGTAATTCCAATGGACATACACGGAGTTGTGATCTGTATAGTGTACCTCAACTCAAAATAGTTGAAAGAACCGTACCAGTTTGCTTCCTTATATTTTTCCTTCCTACGACACTTAAATTCCCATTTTGTCTTTTCTTCTTCCATTCAAAAGATAAGTAGAATATTAAAAGATTGATTTTGTTCTACTTTATGAGGAAACTTTACTCTATCTCATTTTTCAAGCGCTTATTGATTTTCTTGAAGTGGCCTACATTTACGGTCACGGCCTGTATGCGACGCAAAAGAAAAAAAAAAAAAAAAAAACTCTATGTTACATTCTCAATATACGTGGAAACAAATTGCTTCAAATTCAGATAAATCAATGAAGATGCATTGCTTCTTTAAAATAGTACCAAATAGCTTAGCAAAAAAAAAAAGTACCAAATATCAAAAGTCTTCTTTTTTTTTTAAATTTTATTGGCACCAAAAATCAAGAGTCAAAAAAAATCAGATTTGAAAAGCCCTAGAAATGAATCATTAAACACACAATCCTAACGAATCACTAACGATCAACAACTACATCAGTTCTATTTGCTCGGTATTCATCAGTTCAAAAATAGAGTAAAGAAAACTAAATATCAGAACCTCATATAGAATAGTTAGAATTATTGCTCGCTGCTGTCCATGAATGTTTGAGTCCAAACCAAATCTGAAACTCAAACAATTTCAATCGATCTGTAATAAGCTGCACAAAGCAAAAAAAAAGGCAATCAAAAAAATATATGTGAGACGATGAATCAACTCACCAAAAGGTTAAGGGGACCAAACTAAAAGGGATTTTTTGGCACCGGCCTTGCGCGCATCGGCCTCAAGCTCCCCCGACTCCAACGCACAGTGCCGCCCCTGGCCTGAGCTCGCCAACCACACCGCCTTTTCCAGGCCCGACACCCTTGCCGTCATCTCCTCTTGCATCTGCAAGAACGCCTCCTACTTCCGCCATGCTCGCCTTCTCGATCCTCTCCCGCCCATTCTCTCTCCTCACGCTCGTCTCCCTCCTCGCCGCCTGGCTCCTACACCCCATCTTCGTCTACGGCCGAACCCTCACCAGAATCAGGTCACTGCTCCTGTGGGGAGCGCTTGTTTAAGGTTCCAGAGGACCTGATTCTCAATGATCAAGAGCAGACCTGTTTCCCTTCAATTGAGAGAGAGAGAGAGAGAGAGAGAGAGAGAGAGAGAAAGAGAGTCATTTGAATTTTGAAAGAGAGCAAGAGACCCGCTGTTCTGGATGCTTTTGAGAGAGAGCAACACACGTCAGAATTGATCTAAGCTGTTATCTCTTTACTTGCTTTTGGTGGATTGGTCAAGACCTAACAATTGGATTAAAGTTTGTGGGATGTTTATGGACATTCCCAACGTTGAGATAGAGACAGAGGAGAGAGAGTAAGAGCTTCTTTGGATGAAGCTCTAGATCCAACGGTGATTCGTGGAGTAGAATAAATCAAGGGTGCAAAAATGTAGGGATATAGATTCAAAAAACACTGAGCAGAATAAATTTGATTAGTTGTTAAGAGGTTGCTAATTTTGATTATTCCAATGTGAGCTCATTTTTTAGCAACATTTTGATTAGTCCATTGTGGATGCTCTGAACCATCTTTTTGCAGGATAAAACTACAAGCGGTAGATTGGATAAGTCACGGGATGTGATCGGTTTGTACACATGAACAGGGTTAAGAACAACATAACCTAATTGTCAACACCTCACTCTTCCACTTCGTCATACATCACAACCTAGGTACCTTTAAAAGCGTTCCTTTGAAGAAAGAACTCAAGAAACCAACAATCCCTTATCTAGAATCTTGAGTGACTGAACCCCGTATTTTATTGAATTTTGAACAAGGTACCATCCAATAGTTTCCACGTTGTCTTCGTATCTATAACCATTGTCCATATGTGGCCTTGAGGAACTATATATGTTCAAAAGCTAAACGAAAATTTGTGTTGTTATTCTTCATGCCATAACACAAAAGAAGATTTCACAAACATCAAAATGTTCACATAGACACAGCCCCCCAACCCCATCATAGAAGCATACTACATATTCTATCTTTTCTTTTTACTAATACTACATATT
>BPLS01000593.1:27281-79600 GCA_019656275.1 Rhododendron kiyosumense
CTCACACTAATGCTTATATATATATATATGAACAATACGTATGGATTAACAAACGTCAAGCAAATGAAAATTTTCTCAAAGGGAGAAAAGAAAGAAACTCTATGGCAATTTTGACGGGGTGGTCTACCTGATCGATTCTTACAGCTTCTAACTGATTTCTTCTCCATTTTCCTTCGTTCTTCTCCGACTGCGGGTAATTGCTCTCTGCCTTTTACTTTTGTGATCTGTTCTTCGGTTTATTGCTATGGATTCTGTATTTTTGGGTTCAAATTTAGCCTGTGGGACTTCTGATTTGGTTTCCTCAACGTGTGTGGCTGATGTTGTGGTTGACCTGCATCACTCCTCGGTTTCTCCCCGTATCTCTGAGAGGAAATTGCCCGTTGCTTCTTCGCCTAAGATTTTGTCACAAGATAAATCTAGGGTTTCTTCTGGTGTGAGTCATAGGGTTGTGCATCCTAGGGTTTCTAACTTGCCTGTTTTTGGTTCTCTGGAGCGTGGTCTTGATCTGCTACAATCTGTTAAGATCCTTAATAAAGACCATTTGACGGTGTGTGCGATGGATGAGCCGGCTATTCGTCAAATTAAGGAGTTGAATGCTCGTCTTTGTCGGCTTCTGGATAGTAAGACTATCTCTGGTTCTAGTAATGTCCTCTCTTGGAGCAATGTTGTGGCTAATGGGAGTAAGATGGTAGCTGGTTCTAGGGATGGGACCAATGTGACTCCTGCCTCAGAGGTGGCGCTTGAGAAGATGAAGCTTGAGTATATTCCTCCTGTTGTTCTTAAAGACAGGGTGGTGGTGTCCCATCCGGCGGACGTTGAAGCTTTGGGGAAATCCAAATAGGAGAAGTGTATTGTGGGTCACTTTTGGATAAGAGACTTGGCTTTTCCGGTGTTAAGAACATTGCTATGAATATTTGGCAGAGGTTTGGGATTCGTGATGTTCTGTCAAATGAAAAGGGGTTTTTCTTCTTTTTATTTTAAGGAGAAGTTCCACCGGCTACTGGAAGGTGGTCCTTGCATTTTGGATGTAAGTTGTTGATTCTTAAGCTCTGGCATCACCATCTTAAGTTGGAAAAGGTTCAACTGTCTACTATTCCTTTGTGGGTTCATTTTTACAATATTCCTTTGGAGCTTTGGACTGAACCAGGGTTTAGTTATATTGCTAGCTCAGTGGGGCGTCCTTTGTATGTGGATAAGTTGACTGAATCTGGTAAGTGGCTTAGCTTTGCCAAAATTTGTGTGGAAGTTGAATGTTCTTCTCCCCTCCATACTTCGTTTGATTTGAAGCATGCTAATGGTGATGTGGTGAAGATTAAAATTCACCATCCTTGGAAGCCCATGGTGTGCTCTGACTGTATGGTTTTTGGTCATGGCTCTTCTAACTGTCCCAAGAAAAAAACAAAGTTGTAGCTAAGGTTCAAAATAATACGTCTTCTGGTAATGTAGGTAAAACTGATGTTCCTGGTTCTCAAGCATGGCAGGTGGTAGGGACTCTAAGGAAGGAAGCTCCTGGTGTAGTGGGAATTAGACCTCCTTTGTCTCTTCATTCAATGCCTGCACATCCACTAGCATGCCTGCTGTCTCTAATAATAATTCTGGTGTTTCTGTTGCTGCTACTGTTGTTCAGCCCATTCCTGTTCCTAATTCTGGCTCTCAAGGTGTTATTACTGAGGGTCTTACTCCTTTAGAAGGTGCTGAAGTTGCCAGCATGTTCGCTATTTTGGATAGCTCTACTCTAGGGGTACCTCATGGCCCTACTATTGCTACTCAAATTTCAGATTTGGTGCCTGGTTCTAATCAGTTTGCTGCCCTTGATGTGCCTGATCTGAGTGGTACAGAGGAGGTTTATTCTAGCCATGCTTCTTTGGGTCTTCCTGATGACTTGTTTGAAGCTCCTCTTGCTAGCAATGTTGATATTGTTTCTGAGATTGTTGCTGACTTTGTTGTGGCTTCCTCTCAGCGTGATGTCTCCCCTCTTATCTCTGTTAAGGGTAAAGGCAAGGATGGGAGTAAAGGTCCTCCTAACACAAGGAGGAGGGGGGAAGAAAAATAAGCATTAAATTCAGGATCGCTTGTTGGAATATAAGGAGCTTAAATAACCCCTTAAAGCAGAAAGAGATTAAGTCTCTTATTCAGTCTCAGAAATTGAGTTTCTGTAGTGTTTTGGAAGCTAAAGTTAGGAAGGAAAACCTTAGTGTAATTTGTGGGAGATGCTTTCCTAATTCTTGGTTGGTGTTAGAGAACTTTGAAAACAATAGTCCTACTAGTATTGTTCTTGGATGGGATCCTTCTGTTTTGGAAGTTCAGCTGGTCTTTTCCTCTGCTCAATTGCTGTGTGTTCAAATGACCTGCTTGTCAACTCTAGGATGTTTTATGTTTCTGTTGTGTATGGGGCTAATTCCATGATTGACAGAAGGCTGCTGTGGACTTCTATGAGATCTTTAGCAGCTATTATAGGTGACTCTCCTTGGCTTCAAATGGGGGACTTTAATGTGGTGTGTAGAAGCTCTGAAAGAATTGGTTCTTTTGATGCTATGGCTGCAGCTGAATTCAGGCAGTGTTTGATATTCATATGGAGGAGCTGATCTCCAGGGGTGCCTGGTTTACTTGGACCAATAGACAAGGTGGTGAAGGTGCAAATATGAGCAGGATAGATAGAGTGGTGGTTAATGCCAGCTGGATGGATGTTTTTCCGGAATCCAAGGCTCTCGTGCATGCTCCAGGTATCTCTGACCACTGTTCTTCGTTGGTTTCTGTTCTTAGCATGGTGCCTTGCAAAAAGCCTTTTAGATTCTTTAATTTCTAGATGAAACACCATTCGTTCAAAGAGTTATTGTTGAATTCTTGGTCTCAACCTGTTTCTGGGTCTGCTATGCTTAAGCTGTCCTTAAAACTTCGAAGATTGAAACCAGTGCTTAAGGATTTAAACAACCGATGTTTTTCTAATATCTCTGGGAGGGTTGTAGAGGCTAGACAAAAGCTGGAGCATATTCAGCATCTTTGTAATCAAAACATTGAGGATGACAGCTTGCAAGTTCAGGAAAAGGAAGCTCTTCGATCCTTTATGGAGCTTAGTGAGTCTAAAGAATCCTTTAAAAAACAGAAATCTAGAGTGGCTTGGCTCTCTCTAGGGGATCAAAATACAAAAAAGTTTCATCACAAAGTCTCTAGTAATAGAATGAGGAACAAAATTTTGAGTTTGATCAAAATACAAAAAAATTGCAACAAGAAGTTATTCATTTCTATAAAGGCCTACTTGGTACTCCTTTCTATCATAGGAGGGATGCTAAAAGTTGTCTTCAGCAAATTATTCAGAAAAAAGTTCCTGTTGGAATGCAGGGAGATCTTGTTAAACCTAACTATAGATAAAATCAAGCGTGCTCTCAGTTCCATAAAAGGGGATAAAGCTATAGGACCTGACGGCTATTGCTCTAGTTTTTTTCAGCAGAATTGGGAGACTATGGGGCAGGATTTGGTGGATGCTGTGTTACTTTTCTTTGATAAGGGTTTCATACTAAAGGAATGGAATTCTACGGCTCTTACTCTTGTTCCTAAGGTCTCTCACCCTTCTACCATTAAAGAATATAGACCTATTGCGTGTTGCAATGTGGTTTATAAGGTGATTACTAAAGTGTTGGCTAATAGAAGGCAACAGGTTTTGCCTCTCATTGTCAACCAATCCCAATCAGCCTTTATCAAAGGGAGAAGTATTGTTGAAAACGTTCTACTTATGCATGAGTTAGTTAGGAACTATCATCGAGATGATGGACCTCCTAGATGTGCTATTAAGATTGATATTGTGAAAGCCTTTGATTCAGTTGATTGGGACTTCCTGCTAGACACTATGACAGCTATGGAGTTTCCAGGGGTCTTTGTTCAATGGGAAGAATGTATAACCACCCCTAAATATTCTATTGTGTTGAATGGTGGGCTTGTTGGCTATTTTCCAAGAGCTAAAGGTCTTCGTCAGGGGGATCCAATCTCCCCCTATCTTTTTGTCATGTGATATTTGCTGATGATCTCTTCATTTTAAGTGGAGCTAGCCGGGAATCTTTACAGTTAGTTATGCAGACTTCGAAGGATTTCCATTGTTTTTTGGGGCTTCAACCAAATCTGTTAAAAAGTGCCATATACTATGCTGGTGTGCCTACTACTTCTAAACAAGTTTTTATTTATTTATTGGGTATTGCTGAAGGCCATCTTCCTGTGAAGTATATGGGTGTTCTTTAATCAGCACTAGACTTACTTTCTCTGATTGTGCTGTCTTAAAAGAGAAGATTTTGGCAAGAATTCTTAGTTGGACCCAAAAATCCCTCTCTTGCCTCTTGCGGTGGCAGGGTTCAATTGGTTCAATCTGTCCTCTTCAATATTCAGACTTATTGGAGTGCTGTTTTCGTTCTGCCTCAGAAAATCATTAAGAAGATGGAAAGTCTTTTGTGTGCTTTCCTTTGGTCAGGAATAGAGATGAAGCATACTGGAGTGAAAGTTAGTTGGTCCAACCTTTGGGGTCCTAAAAATGAAGGTGGTTTAGGGTTTCGTTCTATCAAGGAATGGAATAAAGCTATCAACATGAAGCATCTCTGGCTCTCAGTACGGCTGACACGTTAAGGGTTAAATGGATTCATGTTTATATCCTTAAAGATCAAAGTTTATGGGGGATTCAAATTCCTAGTGAGGCTTCTTGGGTTGTAAGGAAATTGTTGAAGCTACGTCAGTGATTGAAAAATCGCGCCAAGGCGCCCGCCTAGGCGAGGCGAGGCGTGAGGCGAGCCTATTACGCCTCACAGGTGTGAGGCGAGGCGAGGTTGAGTGAGGCGGGCGACTAGTCGTGAGTCAAACGACTAGTCGCGAGGTGTGAGGCGACTTAAAATCACGCCTAGGCGTCGTTAGGGCAAAAAATGCGACCAAAAAACGCGATCAGATCTTATCACATGCTTCTCTCCTTTGCTTCACTCCTCTGCGGCGTCAAACGGTCAAAGACAGCCACCACGATCAGATCAGATCTCTCTCTCTTTCCCCCCCCCCCCCCCTCTCTCTCTCGCACAGTCGCACGACCAACCACCCATGATCAATCTGATCTTGTTTTCTTCTTCTTCTTTTTGCCGACAGGGTGTGTGATTGTGTGTGTCTATATATATATATGTGTGTGTGTGTGTGTGTGTGTGTGTGTGTGTGTCATGTATGTATGTGCTGGGTCCCTTTTATTTTTTTCCCAGTCAATCATCAATCTAATAAACTTCTTTTTAACTAGTGTGTTGCATATTTAGATCACAAGACCATTATTCAAACTTGAAATCTACATTTTTTATGCATTTTTAAGAATTGGACTAAATCGGAGTAATTCACGATGCGATACGAATCACGATTTGCAAATAGATTGTTGGTTATTATGCAATATGGTGATGTTTATTCTTGTTTTGATGGTAGGAGTGAATATTGGTCATTTATGTAGTTTATATTTCTTTCTTTTTTAAATGCTCGCCTCGCTTGAATGAGGCCCTCGCCTCACCTCGCCTCGCTTCAATAAGGGCTTTGTCGCCTCGCGTATTTAAATCACTGAGCTGCGTGATACCTGTCAGAATTGGATTAGATACATCGTTGGTGATGGCAGAGAGACATTTCTAGGGACAGATAATTAGCATCCTTTTGGTGCTTTGTACAAGAGGTATGGTGAGGCTGTTGTGGCTCAAAGGGGGAGAGCATTAAGAACAAAAGTAGACTCCATTATTGATCAAGGTTTCTGGAAATGGCCAAGGCAATGCAACAGATTTATTATGGAGATTATTAGGGAAACCCCAGTTGATTTTTGTCCAAATCCATCCAGCTCTGACAAGGTTATTTGGACTCTTACAAAGGATGGTATTTTTACAGCCAAGTCAGCTAGGGAAGCTTGTAGGCATAGAAATGCCTTTCAGCCTTGGCATGCTCTTGTGTGGTTTGGCCAAGCGGTGCCCAGATAGAGCTTTATTGCGTGGATAGCTATCTTGGGACGATTGTCTACCAAGGACAGATTAGTAAGCTGGTGTACGGAGGTCTCTTCTCAATACTCTCTCTGCCAAAATGGATGAAGTCTCATACACATCTCTTCTTTGAATGCTGTTTTTCTTCTATGATTTGGCGGCAAATTTTAGCTCGGAATGGTTTGGATAGGCCTCTTCTGCCATTATCTCAAGAGTTGGAATGGGCTGCCCAAAATAGGGAAGGTAAAAGTCTTCGAGATACAATTTATAAGTTGTCGTTCACAGCTTCCATTTATGTTTTATGGCGGGAGCGAAATCTTAGGATCTTCCAAAACAAATCCAGGGAAGTGAATGGGGTGACTTCCGAAATTTTCAACTCGGTTAGAGCTATAGCAAGCTCTTGGTCTACCATCAAGTTTTCTGCCCAGAATCGTCAGATTTGTGATACTTGGTTGTTGGACTCTAGTATTTTTGCACTTAACAATTCTGTGCATGTTGCCTAGTTTTCTTAGGCCGGCTGTAGGCTTTGTTGCTTTTGTTGTTTCGGGGGAATGCCCCTTTGTTCTTTTGTAGCTTTTTGTGCTTTTGGTGATTTAATAAAATTTGCTTACCAAAAAAAAAAAAAACGCATGGATCTTCAAGTACAACAAAACGGAAATGATATGGAAACAAGGAAAGTGCTCAATACACCCCCTTTATTTGGGTGTGTATCATATGCACCCTCATTGAAACCTTAGTTGCATGAAACTCCTAAAATGGAGCCACTCCCTCCTTGGGAGCCCGCTTTTGCACTCCCAACTAAGGAGCTTGACGGGAACCCGCTCCCATTAAGATAGGAGCCCGCTCCTTACAAAAATTGGAGCTTTTGTATGATCTTTGTATAGGAAAACAAGGATTCGTCACTTGGCTTTATTCATTGATCTTCAATGAACACATGATATCTAAGCCAAGTCATGATATCTTGAAAAGAAAATCATATATTGTAACACTAGCCCATTTCTTACATTTATGGCTGACTTGGCCCATATTTTTCCTTCTTAAAATTATTGTAATTTCAAAGTGAATACTATATGCTACATTATTTTTATAATATATGTGCACGCTACTCTCATGCTCCCAACCTTAGGAGCTTCTGTATTCCCTCGCTCCCGCGCTTCCGCTCCCGCCCCCGCCCCCGCCCCCGCAACTAAGATTGAAACATACTAAAATGTCAGGATTCTCAAATATTATGAATCTATTGCTAAAAAGTTACGAATCATATTGATGAAAAGTTATGAATTTTTAATATAAAAGTTACGATATGAAATAAAATGTTATGAATGACCGGTCATACAAATAATTTTTTATGAGGTGGCACAATATGAACCACACAATAAGTGCATATGGTACACACCTTAAAAGGGTGTGTATTGAAGACTTTCCCTGGAAAAAATATCACTTGTGGATGGATTTATTTTATGTTATCAAACTAAAAGTAGATGTTTTCGATGACTATCTTCTTTTTTTTCTCACACAGCCAAATCAACTTGCCCCTAACTTACAGGCTAGTATTCTGCTTTTCTTTCTTTAATCTCCATCAAGTGATTTCCATCTGACTGGGCCAACTTATCCAGTTGCCTAATTAGCCCCCGGTACTTTAGTTCATAACGAAATAACTGGGAGCGCAACACTTGAATTTTTTTCAATTTCCTCGAGAATGCCACTCATTAAGGAACCAACATATATGAGTTCGGCCAAGAAGTTGGGATATTTGAAAAATGTGTCAACAATGATGAACCTGAAAACACCCTCATGAGACGTGTTAAACTGGAAACACCTTGTATCTAATCCCAGCCAAGTAAAAAGGGAAAATTTTCTTTTCCCGCATTTTTTACTTGCACTATCAAATATATGAACATAAGATAAGAGACTGAGAAGGAAAGGGATGACAGCAAATCCAAATAATCAGAAGTCAAAAACTAACGGCGAAGAGAATTATAGCATAAATAAAAGAATTCCTCATAGGCCTCATCGGAGAGAGTGATAATGGACTTTACCTCTTCTGACTAAGAATACATGAAGCTCATCATTGGCTCACCCCACAATGACCAAAACTCCAAGGATCCAAGCTAAATTGCATCAAAACAAAAAGTAAGAGAACTTTTCTGGAAAATAGATAAATAAATGTGCTTGTCTAGACCAGATGACCACATCGTTCTAATTTAACTACTTTTGCCATATGAAGCGTTCCAACCCACCAAAAATATGGAGCAAATACTTGAAACTATTTGAACTTCTGAAATTATTTGAGGACAGGTGGGAGAAATAGTGAAACTCTAATTGATTTTAATTTTGAACAAGGGAGTGATTTCATCAAACTAATTAGCAGAGGTGCCAATAGAAAATAAAGATGATCCCTTCCGTAAAAGCTTAGCCATTTGCACCAGATAGATAACTTGCACAGAAGATTGAAGAAGGTATCGATTTACTGGCTTCGCAGACACAAGCTAACCCACCCTCCTTCAAATTGAAAATGAAGAAGGAATGCATCAGGCACAGATATACAAACGAATAACTGTAGGGGGAAAGTTGACTTGTTATTATATATGGTGTATCGAATTAATCCATCTAAACAAGGACGCTACCTAGGTTCTTGGGTTCAGAACACCACGTCAACAATATGTCCAATTGATTGCTCAACAAAATATGACAATGGCAATTGAGAACTTGGAAAGCAGTTCTTAGAACCTTTATTAGTGCATATAACTGATAAGAGGAAGTCCTGTTCGAATTGGCTAGGGCATTCAATTATGATAATCTAGGCATACTAAGGGCATGTTCTTGACCCATAAGATATTTTCTCCCAAATGAAAAATAACGCAAGTCCTAAGAATCCTTTCCAATCGAACGTCTTTGTTCTACAAACACTAAATTGCCAGTTACAACTCTGAAGCACTTGAGATTGCCAATTATGCCCACGTAACAAGAATATTTTCTAGCTAGATACTAATGGAAAATGCAGAAAGAGAGAGCGGGGGGGGGGGGGAGGGAACACGAGAACCCTTTTGATTTGGGTGATCAAAACATCATTTCAGAATGGAAAGATGCACTGAAAGTTAAACCTGGTAAATTCACAAGAACAAAGTAAAGTATCCCACTTAACATTTCTAAGAAACCAAAGCAATAACAAAAACTTCATTAACACAGTGAATATGATATATCCAATTTCCTGAATTTGTCATAAGGTGGCACTCAAAGAACACTTTCCTATCAAGTACTCGTCGGTCCATTGCCAGATATAAACTCCCAACGGTTTAAGAAGCACGACTCATGCATGTTGAATAACTTCATCTCCTACATCGTTAACTGCATCTTTCTCCCTTTGATGTTGATATTCTGTATTTACAATTGAAAGCTTTTCTACATAAAAAACTACAAAAGTGTGGATGCCATTCTTTTTTAAGAAACAAAGTTTGAATCATATAAAGAACAATTGCAAGGGAAAGATTCAATTTCAAATGACCATGGAGTGACGTATCGATGGTGTATAGACTATCATAGTGCTTCATACTTTCTTACAACACCCCAATCCTCAAAATTCATGTGAAGAAATGATAAACACTACAAACAAAATTTAACATTTAAAAGAGAAACACAGCCTTAACTCCTAAATTTCCTCCAAAGTATCAGCTGTTATGATGATACACTATATAGTCTTGTTATTTTTTGTTACCCTGGAAGGCAGAAGTGTGATAAAGGTGAATATGGTCCTTACTTCAAGTTGTTTTTACTCCTTAAGATTGCAAAGGCTAACAAAACTATTTTTTCTATAATAAGCATATCTCTAAAAGTGTGCTTTCCTAGAAAAATTGGGTAAAAAGGGACCATGAAATTATGGGTTTATGAAGTAAGGATTCCTATAGTCAAACAGAAAGATGAAACCCTCATGTATAGATGAGTAAATGTTCTTTACGATTCGTACCACCCATAAAATTGCGTAACTGGACTATGCGTTTGACCGTATTGAAGCATAAGAGGAGAAAAGGACAACAATAAGCATAGATGTAACTGTCATGGCACCGTGAATTCTGGATAACAACTCACGATATACAACTGCATTTGTTCTAGTTGGAGTTTATTGACCAAAAAATTAGAGTTTTTCAACAGAAGATTTTTTGATTTCCAACCAATCAGAACAAACACTGCAGATTCTGTGTGGCAAAAAATGCTAGAGAGATTTAGTAGATTTTACGTGTCACCATTCAAAGAAGAAATGAAAATGAAGCGAGCAAAACACCAAATCTCTTGTTTTCGTCTACAAATTAATGTGTTGTATTAAAATATTATGTAGCATGTCAAATTCTTTATTCAATAATGTTGTGAACTCAGACGGCTAACAACATATAGGTTCTTTAATGAAATTACAAAGTCAGGTACATGACTTGGTGTATACTGAAACAAATTGGAGTGCACGACCCATAGCATCTTCCTTTAGGTCATCTTTCACTTTCATTGATTTATCTTTGGAGTGTGATCATGAATGTTGATCTATCGATTACCATCAAAGCGGACAAGGAAAATGCAATCTGTGAAACTTTCTCAATGGGGATCAAAAACAATTCATCTAACATCTTAAGTGGAATAACTGTTAAGCATGAACAACTCAGTTATGATTCAAACTCACCATTAGATTACCAAGTTTAAGGAAAGCTTACCATTTGAAATCGAGAGAACTTCAGCAGGACAGGATTCTGGGCAGTGGACAGCAGCAAACAAAGAACGGTACTCATGGATTTAGTGGGTACTGTGGAGCCACAAATCTGTTGTCGTGGCCGTTGTTTGTGATATTGATAAAATAGAACATTTTATGCCGCTGTGAGTACTGAATCGTCAGTATTGTTGGTGGACAAGGAGTTTTTGGGGTACAGAGAGGACGCTCGGATAGGGGCACGAGAGTGGAGCGTTGTTAATGTTTCCTTTCTGATTTGAGTCTTTTGAAATCGGTGTGAGAAAACAGTTAGAGTTCCATTTCATCTAGGTGGGTCAGTTATTCCAGGTGTTTAGAAGGGGTATTTTGGAAGGTAAAGTATGGGAAACACTATAATAGTCTCGCGTTTTTAACTTTTATTAAGTAGAGTAGATACAGAGGCCAGACAATTTCCCCGATTTTGATGCAAGTAGTAGGTCGTTACTATCTACCTGAGGAGCCATCCAAACCAAAGATGGCATGCTATGAAAATCAAAATGGCAAAAGAACTAACAAATAGGAACCAAAACCAAGAGTTACTCGAGAGATTGTAACTCCCGTAGAATATCCCAAAAAAATGTACAAACTACCAAAAACTGTAGCATTCAGGTCTCACACTACGCTACACAGTAAATCAAAATGGTTCACCTCTCTAAAACCATGAAATGTGGACTGGATGTTTATCAACAAAATAAAGTAGTTGAAGGTCCTAGTTTTTTATTTTATTTTGTTGAACAGCAAGTTGTTGAAGGTCCTAAGTAATCTACTTGGAATGTCGAGCATAGTTAAATCAGGAACTTAGGAAGAACAGAAAAAATTAGAGGCAAAGTTAAGAAAATAAAGCATCAATTACCACACGTACAAAAAAGTAGCACCTCATGAGCCCACAACACTCTAGCCCATTCCTCATTCTTCCACCCAACAACTGATTTTTCCTATTCAATTCATTAACTTCCTACAAAGAACAGAGAATTTTCATAAGAACTCATGGGACTCAAAAGCTGCCATGATCATGAAACCTCAGTGGACAAAAAAATACAAACCTTAACAATTAGTCCCTAAGCCTTCTCCCTTTTTGGCAATATTTATAATCAAACTTTGAATATGTCTGAAGAGCCATAGCCCTGCATACCCGTTCATAGTATCAGCAAAAATATAAGGGCAATGCAATTCAGAGTACCGAGCAAAAAAATAAAAATGCAATTTGGACTTCATTATCTATAGTAGAGCAATAATAATAGTAATACTTCTTTTGCTGCAGAAAAATGAGTCCAGTTTGAGAAGCAAAAAAGGGCATACCTTTCTCCTAGTCTTTGGTCCTGTATGGCAAACAAATTACCCTACCAAATCAGTTCTCATTCTCTGTAATAATAAAGAAGGAACAGGGCATCCTAATTATACCTGCAAAAAGTACAAACCTTAACTAAAGGAAAATAATAATCACCTAGAGAGCATTCTGTCAAACACCTACTAGGTGTTTCAATAATCGAAGGATTAAGCTTCACAAACCCAACATGATCGAATGATTTGATCATAGCTTTTTACCGACCTTGATCAAAGCTTTACAAACTCAACAAAAAAAAAAAAAAAAAAGCCCTAATAATGGAAAATCGAATGATTTGATCAAAGCTTTTTACCTGCTTGGGGATTTTTTTAGAATGGTTGAAGAGAAGCTGCCACCGGTTGGAGTGGAAGACGATAATGGCAGACGGCTCCGACAACGATTCGGAAGAGTCTGCAGGGGACGATATATATGAGACGATGAATCAACTCACCGAAAGGTTAAGGGGACCAAACTAAAAGGGGTTTTCTGGCCCCGGCCTTGCGCACGTTCGCCTCACGCTCCCCCGACTCCCTCCGCCGCGCGTTTGCGCGGCGCCGCCCTTGGCCGGTGGTCGCCGACTACACCACCTTCCCCCGGCCCGACACCCTCGCCGTCGCCTCCTACCCCGTCCGCAAGAACGCCTCCTACTTCCGCCGTGCTCGCCTTCTCACTCCTCTCCCACCCGTTCTCTCTCCTCACGCTCGTCTCCCTCCTTGCCGCCTGGCTCCTACAACCCCCGTCTTCGTCTACAGCCGCACCCTCACTAGCGTCGGGTCGCTGCTCCTGTGGGGCGCGCTTGTTTAGCGTTCCAGAGGACCTGATTCTCGATGATCAAGAGCAGACCTGTTTCCCTTCAATTACGAGAGAAAGAATCGTTTGAATTTTTTGAGAGAGAGCAAGAGACCCGCTGATCTGGATGATTTTGAGAGAGAGCGGCAAACGTCATAAATGGTCTCTTTTTTTCCCGGTCAAACGGAAATTGTCATGAATGATCTAACCGTTGATCCGCTGATCCCAATCACCAATAAGGAAAGTGAACTTCACGGGTTTCAAAATAGGAAATAATGGGTCCAAGACAAAATCCCCTAAAAACAAAAACATTTTTCGGAAAAAAAACTATACAAATCTTGTCATTTAAAGGGTTTCTTGGGGCAATCGTTTGAATATTTGTGGGGTCAAATTCATATAAGTAATTAAAACCTATAACAATATTTGAGAAGTTTTTGAAATGAGGATCAGTTCTTTTAAACTTTAAAAAAAAAAGAATTAAGTTGGCTTTGTCCTTATTTGAATATTTTTCGTATTGTTAGTTTTGTGCTCAACTTTTATGAATTATTGATTCGTCACGACGAGAAAAATCGGAAAGTAAAAAAAATTATTTTTACCCAAATATTTTAGAAAATATCCACTTTCTAGATAAATAAGTAAACTTATTTTGCTAAAAAATGATTATTTCTCAAAATACTTGAGTAAAAGTTTAAAAAAATACTTTTCGATCTCACTCGTCAATAATAATCAATAATTTACAAAAATTTGGTACAAAACTAACAAATGCAAAAAAATTCAAATAAAGACAAAATAACTTCTTCTTGTGTTTTTTGTTCACGAGAACTCGCCCTGAGTGGGGGGTCAAATAACACTGGCCCTAGTTGGACCCTTGACTAGAAGGCATGGCGAAATATTGCGAAGGGCATGAGAAATTACTCCCTAATACTTTAAAATTGCACAACAAATTTAACAAGTAAACGTAATATTTTAACCGAATAATGCATAATATCTTCAAAATAGCAGAAAGTTTTCAAAATTAGTCATTGTATCGTAATATTACCACTTTTCTAATCCAACAAGAAAATCATATTCTATTTCCAAGAGAAATGAGAGAGGGTGTGCAGACCATATGAAATGCCTGACCGACTGGCCGCTAGGACCAACTTCTAATAATATCACCCTTAAAAAGTATTCACAATGCTATAATTAGTATAATCAAAAGTAAAAAAAATTTAAAGTTAAACAATGTTGGTATAAAATATGACTCACAATCCTATAATCAAATTTAATAACCTCCTTAGGGTATCCACAATACTATAATCAAAAATTGATAATTAAAAGTTGTCACATCAACTTTTGATTATTCATTTAAGAGATTGTTAAGATTAGCAATGTAAATGTCTCCAATGGCTTAATCAAAATTGGATAACCAAAATTTATCACATCATCTTTTCAAAGTACAAAAAATTAGAGAAAATTTCATTTATATCCCTTCGACTTTGATCGAAAATTCAACTTGGTCCTTCACTTTTTAATTTAAACAAATAAATACTTATACTTTCGAATTGGTTTCAATGTCAACCTTGACTTGGACACCGTTAGTATTTTGGACGGAAAAGGGTCATGCCTCTAGCACGTGACTTTTTTCGAGGGGTAAAATTGCCATTCCCCTTCCTCCCTCTTCCTTTCGTAGCAATACCACCACCACCCTACTCCCCATTTCCACTCCAATTTCGGTACACCAATTAAAATTGCCCATTCACCTTTTTTATAGGACATCAGGAACCGGACGATGAGCGGGAGCTGTAACCCAAGTCCGCCTGAGAAATCCGGATCCGAAGCCTTTTTCACAGCCTTTAAGAGATCGATCTCCTGTTGAGGCAGCGTGACAGTTCCATACGACTTAATGGAGATGTCGCCGGAGTTGTTGACAACGAAGTAGGGGGTGCCCCATTCATTGACCTTGTAGAGGGTGGCGGAGTCTGATGGGACCAGACGGCGTTATCGATGGGTGATAGTGGTGTTTTACAGTGGAGGCACGCCGGAGAATGGCTCCGGCCAGGAATAGAGGTGGTGTTATTATTCCAGGTGAACGACTAGCCTGAGGAGGCGAGGAGCCATGATGGCGTGTACGAAACCCACGATGGCAAGCATGTGTTCTCTCTTTCTCTCTTCCCAGATCCTTTTTTTTTTCGAGGAAAAGGAATTTAAAAAATTGATTTTTTTGTAATTTCTGCTGTAAAGGTGGGGCTTTGGAACCGTCCGAGGTCGGAGCCCGGCTACCCCGTCAAAAGAAGCAAAAGAGCTATGAGCAAAAAGAACTAATCCCTAACGTACAAACTACCCAAATCCCCACACCAACCTCTCAGAAAAGAAGAAATTGAAGAGAGATCGATTTTCTGCAATTGGGAGATGTTTCTAGGGAATTTCCACGAGATGATACCGGTGAGATTTCTTGAGGGGAGGTTGATTGCGTGATTGGTGGGTTTGGGCATCAAGAATTGGTGGATTTTAGCCAAGTGGATTGAAGCTTGAAATAGAGCTAAAGGCATTTGAAGCCCCGTTGTTGGTCTCTGCTGTTGCATGAGGAGCATAGTTTTAAATCGCGGTATCGGTCGCCGTCGCGGTATCGGTCGCGGTATATCGGTATCGGGACATATCGGTGATACGTCGCGGGAATCGGGTGTCGCGGTCGTGAATTTTTAAAAATCATTAGCAACATGTATAAAACTTGAAAAATATACTTTTGCGGCTTTTTCCCCCAACATTGGCTTAAATTATCACATTTTAATTAATTTAAGACATGTAATAGCCCATTCTCTTCATGTGAAATATCCGATAATCGCTAGCCACAACTAGTTTATGTTGGAACTTTAGTGTATAATTGTAAAACATGGTGTTTTTCCTCTAGTTCCACATTGACAAGTTACAAAACTCATATCCACTTTAAATGAATTTGCACTTGAGTGTGTTTGTAGATGAGGACTTAAGGAGAGGTTTCGCGCGCTCAGGAAAATGGGCGGCAATTTGAAAAACTGATTCGGAAACCAATTAACCGGGTGCGCGTCACGAGTTAATCGCGCAGGGGGGGTGCAAACCCGTTTTGCTAAAATTTAATTTGTTTCTGTAAAAAAAATTTTTCCCTTTCCCAGAATTTTTTTTCCCCCCTTCCTGTATTTTTTTTTTTTTTTGGCCGAGACAAACCGGCCGAACCGGTCCCAAAAATCCGTTACGGGCCGATACGTACCGGTTCGCGGCCGGTTCGCCTGTGATTCGGAGTCCCCACGTTATACCGGCCCGTATCCGAATCGGCCCCCCCAAATCCCGGTACGAACACGAACCGGCCGGTACGGTTCGTACCGGCCGATATTTATATCTATGATGAGGAGTGTACAAGGGAAAAGATGAATATGAAGGGGATGAATTCAAGGATGATTTCCACCTCGGAAATTTGATTTTAGGGCCCGTTTGGATGCTGGCTTACGAAGGGGGATAACTAATACCCCCATTTATATTTGGGCCCACGGCTTATCCCTCGTTTGGGAAGCCATTTGAGGTTGGGTATTGTTTTATCCCGTTCTTGTGTAATACCGGAGAAAGGGGTATGAGGGGGTCTTACCTATGGACAAGGTCTGAGGTATCTATAACTTGTAACCCCCAATCCCCCTCAAAAAATGACAATTTCACCCCTCCTTATCCCTTTCCCCAACCCCTGCACCATTTTTGTTTCCTAGAGCAATAAACAAAAAATAGGAAGAAGAAGAACAGTAGCAACAAGAACAAATCGGAGAAAGGACAGATCGGAGAGAGGAGGGATCGAACCAGTCGTAGCTGCTACTGATGCTTCTTCTTTTTCTTCTTATGCCGCCGTTGTTGCTACCGCCGTAGTTCTCTCGCTCTTTCTCTCCCTCTCTCCCTCTTTCTCTGTTAAACGGTGAAAAGAAAAGGTGAAACGAAAAGGTAACAGTGATAAGAAAGGAAGAAAATAATAAGAAAAATGATTGTGTGCATATGAGACCACATGATATCATACACCCTCACCAATAATTAATTAAAATGAACACATAATTAAATTATAAATATTATAAATATTTTATATAATTATATTTATTAACTAATTTATAATTATTATTTGTGAAAAAAATTTAATTAATTTCCTAATTATACATTTAATCTAATGAATTCTAATTTAACATTGCACAAGGGCAAAATAGTCAATTGACAGCTTTTTACATCATACACCCTTCCTTATACCCCCAATTTATCCCTCATCCAAACGAAGTATTATTTAATCCCCCTTCTCTAATACTTTATCCAAACAACCTACTATTTAATCCCCCTCCATAAACATCACATCAATGTGGGTCATCCTTTATTAACTAATACCCCCTACTATCTTATCTCTTTATTAACAAATACCCCCAATTCTTTCCCCACATCCAAACGGGCCGTTAGTGGGTAGAAGCACTGGGTTTGGCTCCCATATGAGAGAGAGAGAGAGAGAGAGAGAGAGAGAGAGAGAGAGGGGGGGAGGTGTGAATGGGCAATTGTACCCTTAATAAAAGGGTCATGTGCTAGACACATGATCATTTGCCATCCAAAATACTAACGGCATCCAAGTCAGGTTGACATTGAAACCAATTCAAAAGTGCAAGTATTTGTTTGTTCAAATTAAAAAAATTGTGAATAGTAGAAAATAGTTTTCCTAAAAATAGTTTTGAAACTAATAAAAACTATTTATTAGAAATAGAAAATAGTTTTTGAAACTTTTTTTTGAAAAAAACACAATTTTTAAAAACTATTTTCTAAATAAAAAAATTTGTAAAATTTTTATTTTCAAAGATATTGTTCAAAAAGAAAGTGAGAGAGGAAAATGGGAGAGAAAT
Organism: Rhododendron kiyosumense; assembly: GCA_019656275.1. Taxonomy (NCBI): domain Eukaryota; kingdom Viridiplantae; phylum Streptophyta; class Magnoliopsida; order Ericales; family Ericaceae; genus Rhododendron; species Rhododendron kiyosumense. The sequence goes on from BPLS01000593.1 coordinate 44,946, forward strand.
AAAACATTTTTGTATAATGATTGATGTATTTGATTGAGAATATAGGATCTATTAAATTTTGGTTATTGTCAAAAGGTTGCTAGTTTTGGTTATCTAAAATCCAAAATTTGATTATTTCTAATGAGTTTATTAAGTTTGATTATAGTATTGTGAGCCATATTTTGCACAAATATTGTTAACTTTAAAAATATTTTACTTTTGATTATAGTATTGTGGATACTCTTAGAAGTAATCAAATTTTGGGTTTTGGATAATCAAAACTAGTAACATTTTGACAATAACCAAATTTAATAGACCGGACCCTATATATTCTCAATCAAATACCACCAATCATTGTACAAAAATGTTCTATCTCTCTTCCCTTTTACTCTCTCTTTTTTTTTCGAACAATATTTTCAAAAAAAAATGTTTCACTAAAAATATATTTTTTTAGAAAGCAGATTTTTTCCAAAAAAAATTTTCAAAAACTATTTTCTATTTCTAGTAAATAAGTAGTTTTTATTAGTTTCAAAACCATTTTTAAAAAAACTATTTTCTATTGTTCACAATTTTTTATTTTTTGTAGTTTGAAAAGATGATGTGACAAATTTTAGTTATTCAATTTTAATTATATCATTGTAGATAGCTACATTGCTAACCTTAGCAAATATCTTAAATGAATAATCAAAAGCTAATGTGTCAATTTTGGTTTTGCGTCAATTTTTTTGTCAAAAGCATTGGTTACTTTTTCGTCCTTATCCAAATTTTTTCTTGAATTTTTTATTTTTGCGTGTATTTTTTCTTGAATTTTTAGTTCATCTCGATGAGAGAAATCGAAAAAGTAAAAATTTATGAACCAAACTCTAAAATTTTGTAAATAAACTCATAATTTTTTAGTTTTTCAATTCCTCTCGCTGAGACATTTTGATAATACACATGAATTCAACGCAAAAAAAAAATGTAGAAAAAAACAAATAAAGACCCCCAAAAAAAAAAAAAAACCCAAGTAACTTATTAAGTCCAATCAGTCGTCATCATCACTGCAAAAAAAAAAACTACTCTCCCTTCGTCCCAATTTGTTTTTCTAATATTGGGAATTCAACTTATTTAGAGAACATAATGATTACACCTAAAAGTAGTTTACTTTCTAATATTTACCCTTCAATTTTTTTGAAAAGTTACTTTATTTCAAAAAAGTAAGGGCAAAAAGGAAATTTTATCCATTTATATAAGAGTTAAACAAACAAACAAATTGGGACAAAATAAAGTCAAAAAATGGAGGTAGAATTCCCCACAACACATCCATATAGGTGCATGCAACTTTATTCATGCCCAATCGCACGTACATTAAGAAGATAGCAGCTCTGATTCTCAACACTTGGAAAGTTAAGCATCACAAGATAATTTCTAGACTAGGTTAAAAATGGACTCGGGCTCTCCTACTCCAACCAAAGATCACTCAAAAAGGGACACCAGGCTCTCTGGCTCCAACCAGAGATCATTGTTAAAACCACATGGACTCGTTAGTTGGCCGTCTGGCCACCAGAGTTCATGCTGTGGAACTGTGAATCCAGGATCAACAAACATCTCTAATTGGAAATCTTGATTCTCCACGTACAAGTTCTCCACCGACAACGGCTGCTCCCACAAACTTGGGGCTTCTTCAAATGTTTCTGGTCCATGATCTTCGTCCGTGTTTTGATTTTCTGTATGCCCAAAATCAAGACCAGCAGCAGCTGGTGCTGATTCTCCATCTGACATGGAAGATTCTGGAGCATTATTTGGAAGCAAGACGTTCGATATGGGTAAATTTCTTTGCTTTGATCCAGCACTGGACGCAGATGATCGAGTCTGTGAACGTTTCTTGAGGTGGCCGTGCCAGTGATTTTTTATTTCGTTGTCGGTTCTTCCTGGTAGTGCTGCTGCCATTGCAGACCATCTGGAAATGAAACCAGAAAAAGACATCAAGAAATTGAAAGTAGTATCTCTGACAATTAATCTAATAAAACATAGAACTTCTAACAAAATCTGTTGTACTAATGGGATTAATTGACCTCAACTTGTATGAACATAGCTCCGCCCATAATCACTACCAATGATATTTTTTATTCTGACATCAAGGCTGAAAAGATCTTGCAATGAACATTTTTCATGCATGCTAAAGTACTTGGCTATCGCGTATCATTATTATACTTCCTCTTGCTAATTAAAACACTAGCGAACCTCCATAAATCAGTTTATCATCTACATGGTGGCCTGATCATCAAATCATGTACGAATATGCACCAGACATTACTTAATTTTCAGTTTCCGGTCATAACATAGAAATATCACATGCCGCGGTATCCTTTTTTATTATCTAACCCAAGAAGATGGTACAAGGTTGAAAAAAAAAAGATCTAAAGATGATATCAATATCTGAGAAATCAACACACAATCCTCACAGTTTCACATGGGCAAAAAAGTTACTTGTGAGGGGTATTGTAACTGTTAATATTGCCAGGGGACTAAGGAAACAATATGATCCTGAATTTCCTCATATATTAACACCACCACAGCCAATACATAAGACCTTCAACTTGGGTATTTGACCAAGACATCCCAGACCATAACAAGACTCTGAAGAGTGAACAGCTTAACCACAAATTGAAGATTTGCTGTAATGTACATTAGACGAAGTCTGTTTGAAACTAAAAGAACGTTAAATAAAGAAAAGCAGCTAATCGTAATGAATTGTATTGCATGTGCTATATGCCTATATTCTAAGGTTATACGAAACTCAAGTTTCCAGAAATCTTTACCAGAGAGAGATAAATGAATAATAGGAAGTATGAATGCTTACTTATTTCCCAGCATTTCTTGCATTCTGCATATGGTTTCTTCTTCTTCTCTTGTAAAGTTCCCATGCTTGATATCTGGCCTCAGATAATTCATCCACCGGAGTCTACAACTCTTCCCAGACCTTGACAGACCTGGAAAATTAAAGAGGAAATATGAATACATGCACATGCACCTAACCAAATAAACATGGGGAAAAAAAACATAAAAGCAAAAGACATTCTGAAGAAGAGTTTTCAACCGTTTACGCGGTCTTATCCTACCAGCTGGCTTTGGCATCTGTCTCCAGTTCCAGATGCCGTATCTCTTGATATAAGCCATCAACTTCTGATCTTCTTCAGGGCTCCACTGACCCTTATTCAAAGTATCCTTCTCATAGCAATGAGCCCTCCCCATCTCTATGGGACTATCCCGGATTAACTTGGGGTTCCCAACCACGAGTCTCTTTTATAAGTAGTAGAGTGTTATCTATAATCTGGTTTACCACTTCACAAGTTATCAAACTTCTCCGAAGGATGCAGTTGTTTTCAAAGGAAATTTCGAAGTTCCATCATTGAACATTTGGTCAATGTTTTCTGTTTCTTGTTTTTTTTGATAAAGTCAAAGTTTTTTGTTGTTTCATTAATTCCCATTTGGAGGTGTGTCACTAGATAAACCTCCCCCAATGCAGTATTCGCTGCCACTCATTGTCTTCATTTGCACATAACACCTAGGGCATACAAGGCTAAATGTACGAGGAGGGTAACATCTTAATGACAGTAGTCTTATGTAAGTGATTCACCTCAAATAACTGCACAAGCATGCACTTGATTTGGTTCTATTTACAAAATGCCAAATCTAAAATAGTTACGGTTTTGTTGAACCATCACATGAGTGAAGTTTGATTTAGATCACTGCTCAACAAATCCAAGGAACGTGTAGGTAGTTCCTTGGTGTCAATGCCCCATTTCTACTCTGTTCGCATGTCAAGTTGTGAACTTTAATATTGTACAACTAGATATGTTGAAGATCATCAGGAGTTTACGACAAACTGAACAATAGACTACTAGAGACGCATCAGCATGCAAGCACATTACCAATTATGGGAACATACAACAAAAATATGCATCGCATTATAAATGTGTTGCCATGAGTGAATCGTAAGCTAACCCACCTCCTTTCACCATGCATCATACCAAGATGATTCAAAGACATGGACTGTACAAGCACAACACCACTAGGTATAAAATGAGGACAAAAGATAAATACAACAACATAGGCAACTTTGAAAATCTTTTATCTTAGCTTAAGTTAATATTGGAGCGATCAGGATTCGAACACACCGCGTTTTACTGGGAACGATCAAATTAACCATGGGAACAAATCTACAGGGCTTATCACCTTCTTTAACATTTTCCTTGTTTAGATTACCAAACAAAAAAAAACCACTTCCCATGTTTAATCTAGCAATAAAGTTGCATAGGTATGAATGGCAATTGTAGGGATGAAACTAGTAGTTTAGATGCAAAATCTTGCACACTTAAGTGGGAAAACCATTTTCACCGTTTTTTAGTATTATGATTTCAGAAGCTTAATTGCCAAAACAGTTCTTTGAGTTGAGGACAATCTCAATCGTCAATTACCAATAGTCAGCCTTGCATTTTGCAGCATGTTATACGTGCATGAAGCGTTTTGCTTTATTCTACATAACTAAAGCTAAAGAATTTAAGTTTTGATCAATGGTCAAAACATAGCAGGGTGGTCCATCTACAGCATGATCCACATGCAGATACCAGCATTCTTGAGAGAGAGGAGATGAGGTTCTACTCGATTCAACATCTATTTTTTGTACATGCATTCTTGTCGTCCCAGTGCCTTTGTTATGTTGGTCTATGAATACCTTTTAAATCACGGAAGCTCGAGTATTGTTATTAGTCCACGTACGAAACATGGATTCATAAGAAACAATATGTGAAAACGAATTATGACTTGTTAATGATATTCATGTGACATCATTTGCTCAGATCATCACTCATCAGTGATGAGCAACCTAACAAAAATATCAGGAAATCGTTTTAAATTAGCAAGGTGGGTGATATGACAGAAAATTGAGGAATAAGACAAAGTACACCAAAAAACAAAATAATAAAAAAGACAAAGTACACCAGATTTGACATTCATTAGATTTCAGACGAATCTTCTCAATTCAGAGTACTTAATTACATTGTTTAAGCAGAAAAGTAAGATTTGTTGAAAGGCATTGGTTCTATGTTCTATATGATCCAAAGAATACAATGTACCTTCTTAAGTAACAAAGACAACCAAGCCAGTCAACCTCAGCTCAAAACATTTGGTTTGTTTTACCGATGTGAACTCTGAATTGACATCATGATTAGGCGACAAATAATTCAATCATCATGGGATCATGAGTAAAATCGCGTATCCGTTTCCCTCTTTTTTCTGCTAGGTAGCTAAACACGGTTTCAACATGAAGAAGTTAAAGAAAAAGGAAGTTGACAAGATTAATAAATTTCGATAAGTCTTTGTTTAATCTTTAAAATTCCCAGTGCAGTTTAGTGTCAAAGTCACATACATGAATTTTAGAAGATTTATACGCACTCTCTCTCACCTCTCTCTCAGGATTCAATCTGGCATATATGCCACCAGTGGTTCTATATTCTAAATTGGAGAGAGATGACCTAGAGCAACTGTTTAGGTCAAATAGACATGCAGAGGAAGTTCCCTTCCTTCACTGGATATGCCTGGGGTGTTCAAAGAGCAAAACTTCCATATGAGGACACACTCCAAAGATTAACCAATGACTTAGCTATCTATAATAACTTGATATACATTCTAATATATGGAAGGAAAGCACCAGTTTGGTGTCCCTCATCTTTGAAGCCCGTCACAAAAGTGATTTTTATAATTGCCCCAAATTAAGTATTTGTGACTATTTTTAATCGCCATTATATAATTGCTATGGGCAAAATAGTAATCAATTTAAAATCACCACCCCACTCTTCCCACTCATCCTAAAAATGTGCACACGAATAATGCGTGCTTGCCCACCTTCTAGTAACAGGTAAAGGCATCCAATTTTCCTCTGTTAAGTATTTTCCACCTTAACTTTGTTGTTCATTTGTTTGTTAGCAGTGGCAGATCTATTCTCTTAAAAGACATAATGGATCATCGGTCCAGTACTAAACCAGGGATATAAAATGTCATAGAGTAACTATTAAAACCGGTAGGGGGCCAAGAAAGGTAACGTTCACGGTGTAACAAGAAAGGTAATGTTCACGGTGTAACAGTATCGACAGGAATCAATTGTAATGGTCGAGTACCGGCTGTGAAGCTGTCCGTGACTTGGAAACAACCAATACGGCTGATACATTTAGATTTTCCATCCTACCGGTATATAGCGGTGCAAGTGTGCAACAGTATCAGTATCGAAAGGCTAGAAAACCGTTATATACCTCAAATACCGCATCCCAAGGTATTTTGGATGTTCATAAAGAAATAAGGTATTGTACCTCCCATGTTTTTTGAAGGGAAAAATTCAAAAAAACCCCTGAACTTTGAACTCAATGTCAAATAGGCACCTGAATTTAAATAAATTTCAATTAAACACCTGAACTTTCACTCCATTATTCAATTTATCCCATGCTGTCTCAATCTGTGACTTTCCTAACGACAACTACTGAGCTGGACACTAACAGACAGAACAAAATGTTAGAGGGAGAAATTGGAGGGAAACAACTGTGATCTGACACATTTTTAAGGTCCCGTTTGGCTAAATAAGCCTACTGGCTTATTTTTTGTCCTTATTCAACTTTTTTCATATTTGCTAGTTTTTCGTTAATTTTTTGGGGATTATTGCATCGTCATAACGAGAGAAATCTAAAAAGTAAAAAATTATGATTGAAATCCTTTTTTTTTAATAACGACGAAAAAATTGGCTTATTGGCTTATTTTTGTCTTTATTCAAAAAAATCAGGTTTCAATCGTAATTTGTTACTTTTTAGATTGCTCTTGTTATGACAATGCAATAATCCCTAAAAAAAATGATGAAAAACTGCTATGTTTGGATTGGTGTTTGAAATTTTTTTTGAAAAATAGTAGGGGTAATAAGTGGAGAGAGAAATGTTGAAAGTATGGAGAATCAAGGGGAAATTTTTTGAAAAATTCTTTTTGTATTGTAAAGAAAACAAGGAAAAATACAACCAAAAAAAATTGAATAAGGACAAAAAATAAGCCAGTAGGCTTATTTAGGCAAACGGGGCCTTAAAAAGGTGTCAGATCACTATTGTTTCCCCTCCAATTTCTCCCTCTAACGTTTTGTTCTGTCTATTAGTGTCCAGCTTAGTAGTTGCCGTTAGGAAAGTCACGGATTGAGACAGCAGGGGGGAAATTGAATAACAGAGTGAAAGTTCAGGTGTTCAATTGAAGTTTATTTAAGTTCAGGTGCCTATTTGACATGAGATTCAAAGTTCAGGAGTTTTTTTGAATTTTTCTCTTTTATGAATGGGTTGTCCAACATTTATTAATCCATCCGTCAATTGTTGAATTCAAAAAAGCTATTAGAATTTATTCTCACGGGATGTGCAATCCAAGTCATGTAAATCCTGCCAATCAACAAAGCGGCCCCCAGATCTTTTTCTTAATTCACATCAATTAGCTGTCTTTTGTTTTCTATCTTCTGGCTTTGGAAGGTACCCTCTCTCTTTTTCGAAGAGCCGAAGGTACCCAAACAATTTTTCTTTTTGGGTAAATCCAAAAGATTTTTTTTTTTCTCCCCGTAAGTTAGCTCTAGCCGACCTTTGTTTTCCTGTCCCCTGTTCTCTTAACTAGTTACCCAACAGGAAAAAAAATTAAAAAAAATATACCCATATTGCATCCACAGCGGTTGAGCTTTAAGGCTTTGTTTTAAACTTATGGAAAGGAATGAAAAGGAAAAGAAAATTAAAAAAATTTCCCTTCCATTGTTTGGTTAGAAGAGAAAGAGAAAAGAAAAGAAAAGTTTTAAGTTTAATGAATAGTACATTTTCTCTCTTATTTTTTTCTCATTTTCCTCCCTTTTTCTTTTCTTTTCCTTTCTTTTCTTTTCTATAAGTTCCAAAAGAGCCTTAATTCAACCAAGCTACTACTAGTAGAATTTAATCATCTCGTCGTAGTAAGGAACAGAATGTTGAAAGCAGGAAGAGAAGCAGAAGTAGGGGTCTGATCTCCTCTCTGCCGAAAACTGCCAAGGGATTTTTCAACCGCCGGATATGACACATAAAATCACACAATTCAACTGCGGGAAAACCCACGGCAGAGAGGCATGAGGGTTTTTGGCACAGAAGATCCCACCTCGAGAAGTAGACATTTTGAAGCACATTACCAGGGGGGATTCGAGACTGGTACGGCGGTCTGCGAAACAATTGAGAGTAGTTCTAGTTCCCAACAAATTCATCAGCAACGCCACCATCCCCACGATCTTCGTGTGCTTGGTTTTCTGACTCTCCATCTCCAGTCGTCCATCGGATTTTTTTTTTGGATGATCTAGGTCGTCCATCAAATCTCGAGTGGAATTTTTGCATGATCCGATCGATCAAATGGTCCGGCTAATCAGTTTTTTTTTTCTTAAATAAATTTATACTACACTTTTGTTTGCAATTTCTGAATTTTGTTAGATTAATGTTATTATATGGAAAACAATATTGTCAAAACCGTTTTTGTTAGTATCAAAATTTCAGTGCACAAAAGATTTCTACCATTTGTAATGTACAAAACTTTTAAACACTGAAATTTTAACATTAACAAAAACAGTTTTCGCATTATCATTTCACTATTATATTTATTGTATTAATTAATCTTCTCAACAACAGAAATTTAAAAGTAAAAAATTAGGACTAAAGTATAGAAAAATCACCAACAGTGAAAAATTACAAACAACTGGTATTTTGTATTTAGTGTCGTCTAAATCAAAAATTTCCAACTTTTATTCACATTTTATATTTTTTTTAATTCCTTTCATCGATATGAATAATTAATCTCAAAATTTATAAAAACTAAACAAAAAAATAGTAAAAAAATTAAAATACTGAAAATTTAGCTTTGTTTGGAATTTAAGGAAAAGAAAGAAAGATTTTAAATATTTTTTCCTTCACTGTTTGGTTTGGAGAAAGAGAAAAAGAAAGAAAGATTTAAAATAAATTTTGTGAAAGTAAATTTACTCTCCTACTATTTTCCTATCAATTTTCTCCCATCTTCTTATCGTTTCCTTTCTCCCATTTTCCGTTCCATACATAGCAGTAATTTTACGGTAGATTGGGCCTAGCCATTTACGTCAAATTTTGCCAAACTTATTTATGGAGTAGCTAAAAACTAGGGGTGTCCAAGAAAATTGTCCGAAATCGTAAAACCGGTCCGATCCGGACTGAACCGTCTATTTGGTCCCGTTCTGCGGTTCTACGATCAGGTTATGGTTCCAAAAAAAGCAGAACCGTTAATTTTATTTCGATTATTGGTTCTCAATTAATGAACCATGGTTAGAATCGGACCGGACCGTTTAAAACTAAGATAAATATAGATATACATGTGTGTAATTAAATATGTATTTGAATTTGGTACGTTAATTTTTTCCTTACTAAACTTAATTTATTTAGAAATGAAATTTCACTTATTAGGAAAACTTTTATTTTCTTCCTTCCTTTCGTATTCCAGTAGATTATCTTCTTATTTCTTTAATTTTATGAGTTCATATTTTGTGAATTAGTATTTGGATGCTTATTGGATAGAACCGAAAGCGAACCAAAACCGGACTGGTCTTGCGGTTTGGTTCTGGTTAGGTTCCATGCATATATTGGTTAGGTTCTGATCCTCAATTTTCTAGAACCGTTTGAAATGGTTCGATTACTGAGAACCGGACCATATACACCCCTACTAAAAACAGTCTATTTATGGAACAGAACAATTTCAATCGTTCGTTTTAACAAATAATGGTTCAAATTTTAAAAAAACTATTCAAACAAGCTTTGTAAACATTTGTTTACAGCTGCTCTACAAATAAGATTTTCTCAAGAACCTTACCTGGACGTGAAAGTTTTAAGTGTCGGGTGGATGCCACATTATTTTTTATTCGAATCATGCAAAACACTTTAAATGATCTGGATACGTCCGACGGACACCGCGTCAGCTGTAGCACACGGCACTGAAAATTTCTCTACCTGACTCAACCTCACCCAATCGCACGGACCGTCATCTTGGACATCTTCACCAGAAAACCCCGAAACACACCACCCCAACTTCGATCATTCCCACGGCACAACGATCATCATCCCAAACTACTGCAATTCATCCATCATCAATGGCATCTCCCAAGAAACCACCCGAAACCCAAAACCCACCTTCCGCAATCCTCGTCCAGCCCGTCTCCCCTCGCTACCCACTCCCCCAATCCGGCACGCCCACATCCCGGGCCCACCGCCGGATCGCGATCGCCGTCGATCTGAGCGACGAGAGCGCCCACGCCGTGAGGTGGGCCGTCCAGAACTACCTCCGCCAGAACGACGCCGTCATCCTCCTCCACGTCCGCCCCACCTCCGTCCTCTACGGCGCCGACTGGGGCGCCGTCGAGGAGGAGGACACGGAGGAGCGGTCGCGGCAGGAGCTGGAGGACAATTTCGACGCGTTCACGGCGTCCAAGGCGAGTGATTTGGCCCGGCCGCTGGCGGAGGCTGGGATACCGTTCAAGATACACATAGTGAAGGATCATGATATGAAGGAGAGGCTGTGCTTGGAGGTGGAGCGGCTGGGGCTGAGCGCGGTGATCATGGGGAGCAGAGGTTTCGGGGCTGCTGCTTCGAGGAGGGAAGGGAAGGGGGGCAGGTTGGGGAGTGTAAGTGATTACTGTGTAAATCACTGTGTGTGTCCTGTGGTGGTTGTGAGGTACCCTGATGATGATAAGGAGGAAGGTGGTGGAGGTGGGGATGGCACCACGGCGGAGGAGGAGGAGGGGACGGAGTATCATGATGCATCTGATAAGCAAACGGGTATTTGATTTTTTTTTTTTTTTTTTTTTTTGGGTTTGTGTTGTTTGGTGTGGAATTTACTTGGTTTGTGGTATTGGTTTCCGTTGTTGGTTTATTGCTGATTGTTGTGAAGTTTATGACTTTGTGCAAGAAATGTGATAATCAGATGGTGGTATTGCTTAAGGGCCTTGCTAATAAGGTGCAAATAGTGCATACATGTATACATATACTAGAGGCCCGGGCACACGCAATGCATGTGCAAATAATATTAGGCAAAAGAGTTAAGGAAGAGAATCTTTAATTGAGATTATTGGAATTTATTGGTTTGTGATTGTTTTCTGTTGTTGCTTTATATCCCCCTTTGGATTGATGATTGCTGTGAAGTTTGTGACTTTGTTCTGATCAGAAGAAATGTGATTCTCAGACGGTTCTATTTACTTATGGATCTTGCTGATAAGGTGCAAATAGTGCATGCATATATACATACTAGAGGCCTGGGCACACGCAACGCCTGTGCAAATAGTATTGTTCAAAAGAGGGACGGAGGAGAATCTTCGATTGAGATTATTCTCTAATGAATTCTAGATGTGAAAATAGGAAAGAAGGGAGGAAAAAAATATGGGGTATCAGTTTTTAGTTTTTACAATACTGATAGTGACAGATAATATAAAAGGATAGATAAACACACACGCATATACATATGTCAATACGCATTGCATACTTTTCAACATATTTACACTTTCCACATACTGGTCGATGGGGTGTGGATTTTGCAATTGATATACGGAAATTGTTTTGTTTTACCTGTACTGCTAGAAAGTTAATTAGCTGATTTGAAGTTCTGTTCTGTTTATTTCCATTCCAACAGGTTTTGCTTTCTATGTTTCTAGCTTAAATCTCTCTTGGTATCAGCTGTATGCATAGTGTAGTAGTTTATCGCCCTGTGTGTTATGGAAGGAGTTGTTGCTTCAAATGTTCTCTCTCCATGCTAGTAAGAGGCTTAGAGCAGTTGAACTCCCTGCCTATCAAGTTTGTGCATTAATAGCGTCTTCACGCTCTTTTTGTTGCCTGAAAGCCTGCTTCTGGTGAGTGGAGGGAAGCGGAACGTCTGAGATGTTTTTTATAGTTAGTTTACCCTTACTCGCGACCTAAGGGAATGGCGTTAAACACATGTTCAGGTTTGTATTCTTTTGATTCCAAATCCAGGGGTTTAGGTTGTAAAACTTCAGGGCTTTTCCCTCTGTTTTCCTCAGCTGGGGGTCAGCTTTGCAATCAAGTTTTTCATTTGCAACTGAAAACTGATTTCCATATGCATCTCAATAGGTGATCTGTTACTCAAGTTACGTTTGCAAGCTGTTTGTTTAAAATTGCATGGAGGAGGTCTTTATGACAAGCTAGAAGCGTGCAGGAATCCAGATGTAGATTTCATTATTGTCTTGAGAATCGATGTGGTGCTCAATAGAATCTCGTGTGTTGCTCCGATCCATGTATTTCTCCAATTTGGCGATGCTATTTAAAGTGTATAGAAAAGTATGTTTATGCATTGGGATGACAAATATACATAGTAAAAATGACCCCCCCCTTTTTTTTTTGCCTTAGTGAACTTTTTTAAAATAATGAATTGATAATTAAGTGGTCTAATAGCTAAGACAATTGCTTCCAGTGCAACTTGCAAGAGATGTGGATCCGCAAGTCCTAATATTGCCCTTTTGTGGGACATATTTAAAAGAGTTCAAATAAACCTTTCATCAGTCTTTACTCTTTAGGAGTGCATTTGGATTTTTCTCTATATTTGTAAGATTACAAACAGAGACAGAAGATGACATATAATGATCTTAAAGATCTTAAAAGTTAGATTGAACCCTTTCCTAACCAAATAAATGCAAAAAAGAGCCGAAATCAAAATCACTGAATGGAACAATTCACCAATTCACCCACAATTCACAATGATTTCCGATAGATGAAACCTATTCCTATTGATGACCCACTGAATCGTATCCAATCAGATGATACATGTCGTGAATCATACAATTTGAACTACTATGCTTACACAGAGCAGATAAAGAGGAGAAAGGGGTGGAGCCATAATAACCAACCAAGACAAGACTGATGATTCTTTAGAATGCTCAAAATTCTGGGTTTTATATTTCTTGTGGTCTATGCTATGTCTATTAAAATAAAGCAGGACACTACTTGCATGCTAAATAGCACAGACATTTGAAAGGTGGCATGTCCGTGTTCGACAAGTCAAACACGGACAATTCTTGAACATGTATTTATAATACTCAAATCTTAATTCCGACACGTATCCCATACTCTCTTTGTAATGTGTCCTACATTTCTTAGATATCTATGACAAAGAAACTACTATGTAATCTACACTTCTTAGAGGCTTTCTAACATTTATACTCAAATCTTAATTCCAACACGTATCCAATACTCTCTTTGTAACATGTCCAACATTTCTTAAATATCAATGACAAAGAAACTACTATGTAATCTACACTTTTTAGAGGCTTTCTAACATGTTATTACCAAAATTTGGTATATGGCATATCATTGTCCCAAACAAGTTGGAAAAAGTAATTGTCATGGCTTATTCTGTTTAACTTAATTAAAATGTGTTAGAGCAATGCAACGGACACGTTTGAGAATTCTTGAGTGTTCTGTCGGGCTAGATTCTTCACTATTTATTGTTCCTTGTCTACTATGCAAATATATATTTCACTACTCGGCAAATTTGGAATGCGAACTTATGTTTTGTTTTACTGGTTTAGGTAAATATTGATTGAATCATAAATGTTGTGTGTTGTAGAGCCGGAGAAAGCTTCTTGAGCAGATAGAAGATGGGGCAAGCTGCATATGTTTAGAAGAAGGAAGCCCATCCAAGAAGCTGAGATGTCTGGAGTTTGTGACAAGATCATGGTAGGCCTAGATTGTGCTGTGTGAAAAAGATGGATTGTGGTGCCTAGTTACTTCAAAGGCTTTCGGGCTTTATTAAATATCAGTTTTGTTCAAAACTCTGAAGTTGAGAGTGGTTGAGATTGTTTTTATTTTTATTTTATTTTTATTTTTTATCGGCAAGTGGTTAAGATTGTTGATCAGTTCTTTTTTGTTGGTTTTAGGCCTTTATGATCTTAAATCTGTGTAGAACTGCTTTGCAGCCTCGTCCTTTTATTGAATTTGGGTGGAAGGTGGTACATCTGGCTGTGCTTCATATTTGGTTGCAAACAAGTTTCTAAAATCGCCGTATGAAAACGGCCATATTTCAGCCATTATCGGAAAGTATAGGCTTTTACATATATGGATTTTGCTATTGGATGTCTAAAATCTTCTTATGCGACAGCTGGTATGGTAAGTGACGGCCGTGTTATTTAGAATCCTTATTGCAAATTACTTGTTTGTTGTATATTATTTTTTGCCGGTTCAATAGGTATCGTTTCCTTTTTCCTTTACTCTGTAAACGGGTAGAGGGCCATAAGGCGGAAGTTGCAGCTGGGGGTCTGGTCACCCTGCTTGACCCAGTGTCGCTCCGACCTTGCAGAAGAGTTGCAAGATAATGGAGAGAGAATAACTCTTAACGAAGATAAAAGGGAGAGAGAGGCCTTGTGCAGAAGAGATGCAAGATGAGAGAGAGAGAGAGAGAGAGAGAGAGAGAGTTCCCAATCCTGTAAGAAATGAGGAAATCGCGATGTGACGCCTTTTGTGCTTTGACATGTTATTTACCGAAAGATAGATGCTTTACATGGCAGGCTTCATTTGTGAAAAAGCAATGAAAGAATCAAACCAGAGCACACAAATTGTCAGCTCAGTCTTTTCTTCTTCTTTTTTAAACAGGGAAGGGGAAGAGAGGAATTTCACTTACCACCTCCATTAGGCAATTAATGACTAGGGAAGGGTATGAGGACCATCTTAAACACACACACGCTCCTAACCCAAACTCCCAATTTGGGAGCCCACCCAGATCATAGGCCCAAGAGGCAACCTGCATACTGGCAGGATTATAATGATCGGACTAATGGGCCTGAGACTTGGATGTAGCTCCTACACGGGGGCGGGCCAAGATCATTTGTCTTTTCTTTTTTTTAACATAAAAGGGTAAGAGAGTTATTTCACTTATTTACCTGTAAAACTGAGAATGGATATGTGGGTGGTTACGAATTCAAGTACAAAAAGCAAATGTACCCACAAGAAAACTTACCATATAAAAGAATCCAAATATCATTTTAAATGCTAGTATTATAAAATATCACACCCCTATAGTGGAGAGATTTACAGAAAAGTTGCACCGTAGCCACACCATTGTCCATCTCCATCCACAAGCAGTGTCTCTCCAGTCTCCCACCACCACAACTTTGAACCCCAAGTACTGCCTACTTTTGTTGATTCCCTCCCAATATAGACGAGAATATGAGACTATCTTTTATCATCTATATCAAACAGCTATTTTCTTGCGGAGAATATCTCTTTTACGTAGGATATCGTAAATGTAGGTTTACAAAGCCCAATCGCTTGCGCAAAATGTTTTTGAACGGTCCAGATTGAAAATCAATTTTGAACGGTAAAAAATGATTTTTATCGGTCAAAATTGAAAAGCAATTTCAACTATTAATTACGGAAACGGACGACTGCGATTGCACGAATCCGCGAAAGACTTGTTCACGGTGGATATAAGCCTCTCCTTCTTTCGATGCTGTTACTGCTATCTCATACTTAATTGCTACGATGTTTTCTGTAACTGTTCCTCAATATTCATGTTTTGGCCTAATCTTCTGTATTTTGGACTTGTTTGTCCTATTTGGGTTGATTCCTTATTAAGTCTATCTTCTTTTCCTATCTTTAAAATTTACTCTTTGCCAATACAAAAAAAAAGCTTTGACATACTTATATGGTTTTCTGATTCCTCTCGATGAGAAGAATGATGTGACATAAAAATTATACCCAATCATAATATAGAGGTTAGAAGAAAACAAGCAAAAGACGGTGTCTTTCCATGCAAAGTTAGCCAAAGGCTGAGCATGAGATGTGGATGCTCTAACCCCACAACTTCTGCCACACGTGAACCATCACCACCACCGGTCACCGCCTCCTTTGACCCCGCACCACCAGCATCAACCTCCTGAACCCCCAACACTCCTGTCCACCACCCAAACCCCCAAAATACCATAATCAAACTAAACCGCAGATTCAACCACTGGGACCCTCCATCCAGCCTTCGACAGCCACAACTCAGCCTTTCAAATTCAGTGAAGATGTTTATTGATTCAGTCCAATGTTTGGATCTGTAAACTAATAGAATTTGTATTCACTGCTTAACTTGATCGACATTGGGGAGATACTACTATTAAATTGCAACTCGGCCGGCCATGGTTTTGTTTATTAGTGAAACATCCAAAAGCAAATTAGGAAACTGGCATCACCTCTAAATAATTAATTCAAGTGCTCCTAAAGTACGAATTGATGACCAATATTATTCGCTCGCCTTCCCCCGTAAGCTTACTACATCATTCTGCGTTAGAAATGACCTGAAATTGTTCAAAACTAACATATAATGAAGCACCAGTTTAGAGCAGGCCTTTCCTCTTACTTTATGACAAAACAGCCTTCACCAGAACTTCAGTCTTCGGCATTTTTCTTGATTTTTTTCTCTCCTCTCATTTTCTTCAAATTCCAAGCACAGTTTTAAAAATATGGAACAAGTCACTGAAGTGGACCACACGTACTCTAATCAAGAGTTCTGAGCACATTTAAAAATAAAAAATAAAAAATTAAACATTAGGCATTTTTCAAGTGGAAACTAACTCACAGTTCCGTTGAAGTACATAAGCCAATCACACTGGTTGAAGCTCATGGAGACTACTCTCACTCTGTCAATATCTACCGCTCTTAATTTCACTGCTTCCTGTTCCAATTCGAAATTTATCAGAAGCCCTTCTTGTTTTGGGACTGAGTCATCCAAGCCGCTGCATTTGGTTTTTGTAGAGGCGAATTTCCCGTATTGACCTAATTTGAACGGAAAGTTATATGTGCAAACCAAGGTGTAGAATTTGCATCTGTTTCGTTAACTGGGCATATCCAAAAAAAGGACTACTCATGCCTGTATTTTACTTTAAGGATTACATGGGAATTGGGAAGTTTTAATAGTCTAGGAATGTAGTAGTCAGTTTTTCTGATAGTTCAGTTTAGGGGGATAAAAAAAACACACACACACACATTGGCCGGGACATTTCACCGACAGCGTATAGCAACTCCCAAATGAGAAACGAAATGAGTGGGAACAGTGAATTGTAAGTACCGAACATCGAACTCCGTTGATTTATGAAGAAGGCCTTTTGGTGAAGGTGTTTATTGACTCAGTTCTATATTTCGCTCACCAATCTAAGTTACATTCACTGCTTAACTTGGTTGACCTTGTGGAGATATTATCCGATTGCAATTTGGCCAAGTTTTTGGTGTATTTTGTAAAAGTTGACTGAATATGAAAATGCAACTACCTTGGCACCACCTCTAATCAAATATCAAGTGCACCAAAAGTATGAATAGAGGCCCAATAGCATTCACTTGCTCCCATAAGCAAACTACATCATTCCACCAGTTGTTCAAACTAATGTACAACGAAACACCCATTTAGTACAGATCTTTCCTCTTAATTTATGACAAAACTGCTTTCACCAGAACCTCAGCATCTTCCTCACTATGCATTCACATTTTGTCTGTTTTGATCTGTACCATCTCAATTTAGTAACTAGGTGTTTGTGTTTTTCTCTGTGAGAGAGTAAGCTAGTGGGGAGAGGGTTTGCTCAATGTCGAAAGCAATGATGTGGAAGTTGCTATGGGAAGCGTGGGATCTCCGGGTAGTGATCCTCGGTAGTCTCCTCCTACAAATCCTTTTGATATTCCTTGCACCTTTGAGAAAACGAGTGTCAACGGCTTTGCTAAACACACCCTTATGGTTGGCATACTTACTTGCTGACGTGACTGCTAACTTTGCTGTGGGACTCATTTCCAAGAGCCAGAGTGACACTGAAGGCCCTTTCGCTGATCCGACCCTTCTGGCATTTTGGGCTCCCTTTCTCTTGGTACACCTTGGGGGTCCCGACACTATTACTGCTTTTGCCCTTGAGGATAATGAGCTCTGGCTGAGGCATTTGCTTGGTCTGGGATTCCAATGTTGGGCTGTCGCTTATGCCTTCTTTCAATCATTTCCCAACAGGTTTGGATCCCCATATTGCTCATGTTCGCAGCAGGGGTAATCAAGTACACTGAACGGACACGTGCTCTCTATCTTGCTAGCTCTCGTAGATTTAAAGCCTCTTTGCTCAAGAAGCCTGATCCCGGGCCTAACTATGCCAAGCTCATGGATGAGTACACTTCAAAGATAGAAGCAAGACTTCCGACAAAAATAGAAATGATTCCAGAACCTATTAGGGTCAACAGAGTGGGAAATGCGAAAGATTGGGAGGAGTTGTCTGATTTGAAGGTGGTGCAAGATGCTTATAACTACTTTTCTACTTTCAAAGGACTGATTGCAGATTTGATCTTCAGCTTCCGTGAGCGCAACCAGAGCCGAGAGTTTTTCCTCAAGTGAACCGCAAGAGATGCTTTCCAAATTGTTGAGGTAGAACTGAATTTTTTCTATGAGATTCTCTACACTAAGGCCACGGTGGTGCAAGGTATGCTTGGATACTCTTTGCGGTTGATTTCATTCAGTTTAAATTGCGCAGCCCTTGTGGTCTTTCATTTAACCAAAAATAAGGACTTCAAAAAGTTCAATATTGGAATTTCCTACACTTTGCTTGTTGGTGCTATTGCTCTTGATATAATAGCTTTTGTGATGGTTCTTTGCTCTGATTGGACTGCTATTGCTCTCACTAAGTCAGACCCCTCTCTAACTAATTGGTTTATTAAGAAACTGCAGAGGTTGCTAAATGTTAATAGGGATAGGTGGCCTAGAAACCTTGAAAAAAAGCCCAGATGGTTTTCTCCTAGGAAGATCATGCAAATTGTGCACCGCAGGTGGTCTGAATCTCTCTCCCAGTACAACTTGATACCCTGTTGTTTGCACCCACGTCCGGAATGGTGGGAGGCAACTATTGATTTGTTTGGCCTAACCAACTTGCTAGATGGGATGAAATATGTGGAAACTGTGGATTTCATGGCCACCAATGGCTTGAGAGATCTTATTTTTGAGGAGTTAAAAATGAAATCCGAGCTAGCGGATGATTTAGAAACGGCCAAGGAGATATTTTCTGCTAGGGGAGATTGGATTCTTCGGTTTGAAAGTTGCACTGACTTACTCTGTTGGATCAACGAGGTTGACTTTGATGAGAGTCTTATTACATGGCACGTTGCTACTGAACTTCTCTACAACACTGTTGATGAAGGTAGAGCACATACTAATAATGAGAGTGGTGATGCTACGAACCCCAGGGGTACTGACAATAAGAATTTCCGCGAGTTGTCTAAGCTCCTTTCCAATTACATGTTGTATCTTCTAGTCATGCAGGCCACAATGTTGTCCACAGTTGCAGGTATTGGGCAAATAAGGTTCAGGGATACTTGTGCTGAGGCCAAGAAATGCTTTCATGGAAGGAAAATCTGGAAGTCAGAGGAAGGGAAGAACTGCTGCCTGAACATCTTTGCCTGCAAATGCTTCTGCGACAATGAACCGGAAAAGGGACAGGGTCAGAGTAAAACCAGTTGCTGCGGCTTAAATAAATGCTGCTCTAAAGGGGAAACGGGACGAGATGAATTACAGAAAATAGCTTGCAAAAGTATCCTTGCTGTTAATACAGTAGTTGAACCTGTCGCTGTTAAGGGAGACAGAAGCAAATCTGTTTTGTTTGACGCGAGCATGCTGGCCCAAGAGCTAGAAAAATTAGGAAGCAAAAGAATGTGGGAGATAATAAGCAAAGTATGGGTCGAATTGCTGTCCTATGCAGCAAGTCATTGCAGAGCCAATATCCATATGGCACAACTCAGTAAAGGTGGGGAGCTCCTTACTTTGGCTTGGTTGTTGATGGCTCATCTTGGCTTAGGTGATCAGTTTCAGATAAGTGAAGGGCATGCAAGGGCCAAACTGATCGTGAGGAAGTAGGTAGGTGAATTTGTTGGATCACTTAATTGAAGATGTGGGCTTTTTTAATTGGTCCCAACTTTGCCTTTCCTAATAATTTGTTTTTCTTTTAGAAATTTGGCTTTTACTGTCGGGTCCTAATTAAAAAATGTTTGTGCGCACTAGGTATTAATCGCGTACGGTATTGTAGTTTTGGAAGTATAAGATTTATTTTGGAAGGTTTATTGTATTAGCCCACTAATTTATGCATATTGTGTAGAGGTGGAAATCTCAATCCATATTTTTAAATCCGTCCCAATCCGCCCATTTATAAACCAATCCAACTAGCCCATATTGAATAATGGGTTTAGATGGGTTCAATGTGAGTTGAAACTAAAAGACGCACTGCCCTTATTTTTAATCTGCTCTCACCTAACTCAACTGATTTCCACAACTAAAAACTCCCGTTACTTTTAATCTCTCTCTCTCTCTCTCTCTCTCTCTCTCTCCCTCTCTCTCTCTCTCTCTGTTTTTCCGTTATTTTTAATTTTCCAATAACCTCGTTAAAATAGCTTCCAAGTTTTGAGTTTCATTCGAATATAGTAATAACACATGTCGTGCCTTTCAAATGGATTTCGTCCAGGATCTAGAATGTGATCTAGACCATTGATTTTGAAGAATTTTTAACTTATAATTATTTTACGAAAATCAAATTCATTGAACATTGATAGTTAATTTTTGGAACTAAAAGATCAAATTTTTTGAAGACCGTGTCCAAAGAATTTGAGATCCCAAAAGAACAAGGCCGAAACTACCATGCTTTTGGCTTTGAGGATTAATGTATTCCGACCATTAATTTCTTTCGCAATGTTTAAAATATTATCTCAAAAGGCTTTCTTATATCTATCTAATTCTCTCTCTACATCTTAAAGAAAATGAAGGTTCAAATTGTGGTAAAAAAAAATTTACGTTTCTATTTCGTCTTAAAGTAAAATGGGTTGGGTTGGGCGGGTTTGGCTTGACCCATATTTGGCCCGACCCATTTCAACCCGTTTACTTTTTGACCCATATTTGACCCACACCAGTTTTAACCCGACCAGACCCGCCCGTTTTCCGCCTCTTATTATTGCGGGTTGATAATTTTGTAATTGTCTTTGTTCCTTATAGCAATAATTACATTTGCCCATCTATACTATAAACCAATGTAGTTGAGGCTCAAAAGCCTCCAAACCTTCATTTCTCAATTCTTAAAAAAATTTATTAAAAGGTTTTTGGAAGGTGGGTTTTATTTTATGAAGAAGATGAATAAAGATCAACACTTTTTAATTTTTGTTTCTTTACTTTGTTTATCCTATATTTTTTGAGAGTGTGAATTAATTTACTTACACTTTAGATTTTCAATTCATAAAAGGATATACGTGTCATGGATTTTTGAATACCAAGTTCAGCTCTGTTTGTTACAAAAATTGTTCATAGAGGACACGTTACGGGAAATTGTGAGGAAATTTTGTTCACCAGATACATTCTTAAATGTATCTGATCAATGTCATGTTTATTTATTGTTCCTAGACCTATGGGAAATAGGAATAGTCGTATCAATTAAGTTATTGATAAGTTCATAAGTATTGTTCTAGACCTCTTGGAAGAATAATAGTCATTTGCATTCAAGACATGTTGTGGAGTCTATGAATCGATGTAAATTAAGAGTGAATGAAAAAACAAAAAATTAGCAGCTCTAACCTCACATTTGATTCTTCCTTGCACGAAACATCTAATGGGCATAGCAAACATAAGCCTATTTATGCAGAAATGATGTTCTGCCCGAAAACATGATCCTCTATCTATGAAGAGACGCTAAGCCTGAAAAGTCCTAATTAGTCAAGTGGATACATTGAGAAATAAGATGTATTTAACAATCGTAATTACATAAAAGACCTACAAAAATGGATACGTAATAGCTGGTTGGATGAAAAGAACAGGGATAAATTGGCGCGACATCTGATTATTGGTAAATAAAATAAAATAAGAATAATAAGATGTGGCATAAGACCTCAAGAATACAAGGAGAAAGTCTACATCACATTAATTCATAACAGCTTCTTCCAGCCACCTTCTTGATCCATTCATCAGATCAGGACTAAGTCTGAACATAAGAACACAAAACTCCATCTGATTCAACTTCCCATCCCCGTCCAAATCGCCTTCCTCAAGCATGCACATGAGCTCGTCGTTGCTCATCCCCTGCAACCCTAGCACGGCGGAATTCTTCCTCAAGCTCTCAAACGTGATGACTCCCTTCTCCCCATCCATCAACAATCGAAACCCGTTACACAGCTCGTCCATGAATCCCTCTGCGCCAAGTTTTTCGATCATGGCCGGAAAGAAGTCCTCGAACACAATGCTGGTTTCTGATGCCATTGCTTAGAAATGTGAGCAAAGAAACACAGAAGGAAATAATATTGGATGGTGAAATGGAAACGAGGGGACTAAATAGGAGAATTGAAACAGAGAGAGGAGAGTTGAGGGAAGAAAGAGAGATGAAGGTGGGGATATTGCCAACGAAGGTACAGATAAGAGGCCAGATTAAGAGCTGTTTTTGTTTTTTGGGTATGTATTGGTGGCAGATTTTCATGGCTGTTTTCATGGGGGGGAAGAGGGTTCTCGCTTTCCTAGAAATTGCATGGGAAAGTACCATTGCAACGGTTGGTTGGTTGGTCTGGATGGGCTAATTAAGTATTTTCATGTGGAACGGGATTGAATTAGATTGGACGGCAAATTACTTAAAACTGCTATCAGCTATGTTAGCTTAGCTATGTATCTTTCGGCTAAGGGAGGAAAACAAACGAAGAAGTTGATCTGCGTTCCCATCTGCCGAGAAAATTGAAGTACATTGTGAGGGGATTCACATAATTGCATTTGAACCTATGACCACACATTTAATTTTGTGGACAATACGTAATTCTCTATTTCTTGAATCATAATCTCAGTTGGTCAGGACTCATGCATTTCACTAAAATGTCAGGAGTTCAAATATTTTCATCTGCATGTAGGGTGTTCTTTTCTTTGTATATATATGTTGGGGTTCTTTGAATCAGTGTACCGGCGACGAAGACGATATCCGCAGCGGCTTTTGCATTTAGTTTGTGGCGAGACTAGTTCGAGTTGGTGCGGCGGGTTATTTAGGAGAGCTTGTTCTGTGTTCACACATGGCCTCTCAACTTTGGCTTCTCCAACCCCTCTCCACCAATGTGCTCGACGGGTCCGGCTCCGGCGTCGTGGTTCCTTGCAAGTTTTTTTGGTTTGTTGTATTTTATTTTATTTTGTCAGTTTATGTATGTATTTTGGGACTGGTAGTGTCCCCTCTTATTGTACTGTGTTTTGCTTATTTATAAATTGAGTTTACATTCTGGTAAAATAAAATAAAATGCATCTTGTAATTGAGCTGGGCTTATAGTGATTGTGGTTCATGTGATGGACTTATTTATTTTTTTGGCTCAGTTGTTGGCTTGGTTATTTCGTGAATTCTCACACAATAGATGTAGTGTCCCGTGATTTGTACTTTGTACTTCATATACATGATGTAATGATCTCTCCAATCGATTGGCAAAAAAAACAAAGAATCATAAGCTTGTTAACGGGAAAAAAATGAAGAATCATAATTTATATTTTATATCAATCCACTTCCCATAAGGACCACATTAACTTAATAAAATGCGGACTTTCCTTTTCCGATTGAATTTCGATGATCCGAGCCGCTCAATGTGTTCAGAAAATGATTTTAAGGGTATCCGCGAAAAATCAGCAAAAAAATGACCGGCAAGGCTTCATCTGAGCAATTTTTGTTTGTTTTTTATCGAACGGTTCAAACAAAAACTGCTCGGATGAAGCCTTTCCCGGTCATTTTTTTGCCGATTTCTCTAGGTATCCTTAAAATCATGTTCTGAACACGTTGAGTGGCTCAGATCATCAAAATTTGAACGGAAAATGGGAGAAATGGGGAGGTCCTTATTTTAACTAAAATAAGGACTTCCTCATTTAAAAATGACTGTATTTTATATTTAATCAACATTGGTTTATTTTCGCTATATATGCTTACCAAACTCTTAAAAAGGAACACTTTGGATCATATTAATAAGTGCATTGGGAAAAATGGTCTTAATACCTTTAATTATCTAAGCCTTTTTAATTTAATAATTTCAATCCAAATTTTATGTATATTTTTAATCTTCTTGCCGTAACTAATAGACAAAAAACTAAACATTAACAATACAAACTATATAATTAATGCAGGCTAAACTTAAACTTTTATAATTTCGTCTTAGGAAATGAACAACCCTGTTCATAGTTATGGATTCCGGGTGAGCAGTAATGGCCTAAAATTGACTGATCACAAAAATTTGATGAGAGCTCAAGCCCCTAACCTTGTTACCGTCACAAATATGGATAAGATTTGATCTATCGATTAGATAGAATTCAAAGCCGATCAGATCCCGTAATAACTCAAATATGATCTAAATCTGACTTTCACAATTTTGCCAAGGGCAATCCTGATCAGAATTAGAGGTGTAATGTATAAGCTGAATTAGTGCGTTGTTAAATTAAAGTGGTGTATTACCGGATCAGAAACGTTAATTTTTGGATTTTCGAATTCGGATCAAACCGATTATATTGAATATTCGTAGTCTGGAATGTGCGGGACCAAATTTGGATAAAAATCCAAATCCAATTCTGCCATTAACGTGCTTAGGCTCTGTTTGGATCTTGGAAAAGGAAATGAAACTGATGAGAAAATTTTAAAAATTTACCTCCCGTTGTTTGGTTTCTAGAGAAAGAGAAGCAAAATTTCAAAGAAAGAAGTTCAACTTCCCCTCCAATTTTTCTTGAAATTCCCTTCTAATTTCTCTCCTAATTATTTTTCCTTCTTTTATACACTGTACTATTTCTCCAAACAAACAGAGAGCCTCTTATAATTATTTTTGGGAAATGATGATGCCAAAACTGTTTTTGTTAGTATCAAAACTTTAGTGCACAAAAGGCTTGTACTATGTACAATGTACAAGACTTTTTTATTCATTGAAATTTTGGTACCAATAAAAATAATTTTGGCATCAACAAAAACAGTTTTGCTATTATCACTGCCTTTATTTCCCCCCTCCATTTTTTCTTGGTTCCAAACACAGCCATCCCAACTCTCAGCCCCTCTCTCCTGCCTTGGTAGCTTCTCCTGAAGTATCCCCTTTTTCGCTGTATTTCAAAAGCTACAATGGAAATCAAGGACCGGCACGCGTTACGACCCAAAGTCTCAAACTTCAATGATACGGGTTTCACCACTTTCTCCTAATTCGAGAAGCTGATTCTATTTCAAACAATCATGTCGGTAGACATGTCAACAGGTAAAGCTTAAGCCAAAATCGTTGCTAAAAGTAGGTGGGTATGTATTTTTTGTATACCTGAACATGTGAGTAAGTTGGAACCATTTATGGGTTATGAAATATGAGGGGTCTGTTTCCCACACAATGGACCATGATTCAATTCTTGGGTTCACACTGCAAGAAAGTAGTTCTTGTAAATTCTTCAGTTTCGGTGTGGATGGCCAGCCTTTGACCGGACAAAAGAGGGGATTAGTCGAGGTGCGCGTAAGCGACCATCGAAACAGACAAAAAGAAAAACAATTACAGGAATTTTAGTCTGCTAAGTGCTAAGTTATTATGTATGAAGTTGGTTGTGGGAAGAATCGTTTAGGAATTTTGATATTATTGAAAGTCAAGGAGGTGAATTTCTTTGGGCCTAATCATCTGGACAAAACTATTGCTCCCGATATTTGAGTTATACAGGCTGATAAGCAAATTAATCTACTAGAATTTTAGGTCGTTAAAAGCTAGTTCTAGACCAGCTTATTGCATAAACAGACCAAGCTTCAATATCTTTTAAAGTCTTTTAAAGTTACTTGAGCATTCAAATAAACAAAGTTTGAACTTCCTACTACTCGGTTATGCTAGATAGATTCACAACTTTCGAATAACTCAAGATTTGCTTGTGATCAGTTCATCATGGCTCGTTTGAGATCGACTTATCTAGTAAACAAGTCAAGCTGACCATATTATTGGAGCTTATTTTCAGTGTTCTAAAAGAAGGTATTCCGAGTACTCGCTCTAAGGTGCCTGGCCGAGGTGACTAATCCCTACTAGGTGGGCATTACTCGCCGACTAACACCGAGTACTCGCTCCAAGATGCCTGGCCGAGTTAGTACCGAATAGCGAGTTTTAGAGCACTACTTATTTTCAAATCAAACTTGAACAATCCACTGCTTGCTTGGTTTTCTCTTTTTTTGAGAAGGCACTGCTCGCTTGTTGCTAGCTCGTTTATTAGACTAAGATCCTGGTTATGTACCATATTGCCCAGGGTGTGTGCCTTGTCCACTGTATACTAGTCATCAATATGATTTTAAACCTTGCTGTTGATGATTGTTTTTGCTTAAATGCTTGTTTGATTGGCCGATTTGCCGAGTACAAAACCTGCATCTGTAGATCAGGCTTGCCTGATTATCTTATTATAGAGCTGATATCCATTCAAATACAATTAACAGATCACCTAGTGCGACTTGTCGTGTAATATGATATTTATGATATATCATGATATATCTTAGTAATTTATAACTGCAATAGCCAATCCAGGGCATTGCCTTTCCAGAATTTGGGATGGCAAGGATTTTTGGAGGCGATGAATAACGAGCCAAAACCAGAAGGATTGTTGAAACCTAGCAAGTAGATAACACTTGCTAAAGAACAAAAAATCATACTTACTGTATTGCAACTATTCTGTCTTGTGGTGATCAAATTTAATTTGACATGGTGCAGCGGCTATATGCTCTTGAATATGCAATAGACGTGCGGTTTCCAGATAAATCTGATGTATTCAGCTTTAGGGTGTTGTTCCTTGAGATAGTAAGTGGATGACAGAACACCAGTTTCTTCAATGATGAGCTATCTTTCATTCTAGGGTATGCAAGTTCACTTTGATCATTTCCATTACCTGGTTTTCTGATTCTTCAAGGTTTGTCAACAGCCGAGGTTTAAGTTTAGTGTCACTGCTGATATTTTTGCTATAAAACCTGTGGACAGTGTTCTAAATGGCGGCCGCCTGGGCGCTGCCTGGGCGCTTGGAGGTACCTCGCCACCACGCCAATACCCCTTGGCATTTGATTTGGCGCCCAGGGAGATTTGGCGGCCGCCTAGGCGGCCATGGCGGCCCTTGGTGGACCTTTGCGGGCTCGGCGGCGTCTTTGGAGGCCTAAATTGAATACTATTAACATAAAAGGGCTAGGATTAAAAGTACAAAAACTAAAAGGGCTTATTATGTAATTTTACAAAATCATATCTATATATATTACAATTACATTTACATCCCCATTCAACACTCCAATCTCGTTTATTTCTACTTATTGTCTTATTCAACTTAATTGCTAGTTGCAACTACTTAATTTCATTTAGGTTTGTACTTTGAAGTTTGAACATTAAATTTTGCATTATGGTTATGTAGAACTTTGAACTTGCATTATGGATACATAGAATATAATTTGATTGGATAATAGTTTGTTTTATATATAAAAAAAAAAAAACACCGAAATGCTTGGCGCCGCCTAGGCGGCTTGGCGCTTGGAGGTGGGTCTTCGCCCTACTAGCGCCAAGCGCCATTTAGAACATTGCCTGTGGAATGATGACAACACTGTGACACTGTTAAATCAATGCACATCATATCATGGCTTCCAACTGGCAATTGGGAGATGCATACAAGTGGGACTGTTGTGTGTGAAAGAATTTGCAATTTGTTAGAACTTGTGGCTCATACGTTAATATGAAGAGGTACTAAGAAGTTCAAGAAAGAGGCCAGATGCCGGAGCAACGGCATCTAGCGCATCACCGATGATCCATTGGAGTGGACTGGGCCGAAGGCCTGTGGGTTGGGGGGCTACGCCCCCCGCAGTATGGTACGGTACAGTACATGGGTATTTTTGGAATACATGCCAAATACCGGATTAGGATTAGAATAGAGTATGTATAAATACTCTATGCTGTAAACACTGTTTCAGTTGATTGATTAGGTCATCCACAGTGGTATAATCAAAAGCCAATTATTTTTAAAATTAACAATATTGGTGCAAAAAATGGCTCACAGTGGTATAATCAAACTTAGCAACATCATTAGAAATAATCAAATTTTGGGTTTTGGATAACCAAAATTAACAACCTTTTTCAATAATCAAAATTTGTGGATTCCACGCGTGTTTCAATTGGTATTTTTCTCTTCTCTTCTTCGTCTACTCTATATCTTCTTCACTTCACCCACAAACTATCTCTTTTTTTCCCTCAAAAAGTGAAGCTCATATCTCTCGATCATCTACAATTCGACCTATCATCGCTGGATTTTTCACTATTCTTTCCCGTTCTATTTTTTTTTCCCAAAAAAATTCATAATAGGAGGGAAGAAAGTCACCGATTTTTTTCCAAAATTAAGAGAGGGAATCGTCATATTTTTTCTAAAGAAAAACGTAAATGGAGGAAAGTGAATAACATGAAACAGAGGGAGAGAGAGAGAGTAAAATTGTAGTGAACCATTATTTTTGGTTATGGACTAGAAGCAACCATTGTGAAGCTCAACATTGTTAAGCTTAGCAACCTCTTAAGTGAATAATCAAAAGCTGATGTGTCAACTTTTGGTTATCCTTTTTTGATTATACCACTGTGGATGGCCTAAGAAATGACTGCTACCCTCGCTTCCATGAACATACCCGGTATTGGGGAACCACGAATATTCTGTGTATTGATTTCTTTATTATTTTCTATTCGTATATTGTGTGCTTGTGTGTGTGTTTTAGTCCTCCACAATTGATAGGCCTACCATATCAACAGTCTGTTCTATGCTAAGCAGAAAAAAGTGCATGTCTTCCCAAGCCAAAGCAGCCTGCATTTTACCCAACCGGCCCGGCTTCAGTAGGAAGATGGTCTTCACGACAAAGCCATCATAGGTGTTCTGCAAATGCTTTTAAACCTACGTTTTTTAAAGCCAGATAGTGTCTGAGATGTTGAGATGATATCCTTTTAATACTTTCATGTACAACGGGTATTTGTTCACATCAATTGTAAATGAGTTGTACGTGCAACTATGTACATCAGTTTCGTTTTTAATAAAAGTAGTAAAGTTTGCAGACCTTTATGATCCTAAACAAATTTTTGTTATAATAGGAAGGAATTGCAAGGCATCTCTGTGTGTGTGTGTGTGTGAATGATAAGGCTTGCCGCTATTGTTGAATAATGGTTTGCTACTTTTTACTGTAGTTGTTTGGGTAGGTTCCTTCCTCCTTGCTTTCTGGCAACTTTTCTTAATTTGCCTTCATTCCAAGGAAGTTTCTTAGACATTTTGCCCTCCACAATTTTAGTTCTTTTCGATTAATCTATTCATGTATCTATTTGTTTCTATAAGGAGTTTGAAGTTTCAAATGTTGTAGATAATACTTCGTGCGATAGAAAATTACTGAATTGAAAATCCAACGACATTCAAATATGATGCATTCTTTGACCATTCTGCAGTTGAATTAATGTTTTAGCAAACAGCCCCAAACTTTGAAAACCATCAAATGGAGTAGGTGGCCCATGGACTTAATTCAAGCTAATGAAAACCAGCTTCTTGGCTAGTTGAAGTAAGATTGTTCAGATGATAAAATAGACGACGGATCAGACAGCTTGTGGAAGGGATTTCAAACTAGCTTCTCGAAATATCTGTCCTGCCAAGAAACACAATCAATAAGTGATTGACGTGTTTATAAAGCCAAACAAAAGATATTGGGGCACTTTTCCCGAGCACCTGATCCGCTTGAAAAGAGTATCGGCCGGAAAGTTAGATTGTCTATTGCACCCCTTGCCTCCATCATCCCGTTGAGGACCTGTGCCATAAAATTCTTCATCCTATTCCGGGTGGATTTGTCCAGACCTTACATGACTTTCCAGTTCATAATTCTACAGCAGTGGCTATAGTACCAATATCATACAAATACAAAAAGAAAAAGGGTACGAAATAGCCATAGCGGATGCATCGGATCGTAATTTCTAATCCTCCACGACAAAGCAGTGAACAAGGTATGGGACTCATCATCTGCAACCGTGCAATACCATTTCTTGTGGTCCTTATTCTCTTCTTTTCTTGTTTTCTTCCGAAGTTTGGCATTGCCATGGACACAATTACATCCACACAACCCATCACTGATCCTGAAAGTATAATATCCAGCAACAATATATTTCAACTAGGATTTTTCAGCCCTATTAACACCACCAATAGGTATGTTGGCATATGGTATAGCGACATCCCATTGAGAACCGTGGTATGGGTAGCTAATAGGGACAAACCTCTCACTGATTCTTCCGGGACTGTGATTATATCTGACGATGGAAACTTATTGATTTTAAGCGGACAGAAAGAGATTATTTGGTCATCTAATGTTTCAAACCCTGTGCCTGTGGTGAATTCTAGTGCCCAGCTGTTGGACTCTGGTAACCTTGTCATCCGAGATGACTCTAATGGAAGAACAATTTGGGAGAGTTTTCAATATCCTTCAGACTCGTTTTTACAGAAGATGAAACTTGGCAGTGATGTGAAGACACTGTTGAAATCATGGAAAAGCTCTTCTGATCCATCTGTCGGAACCTTTTCCGCTGGTGTTAATTCCTTAACATTTCCTGAATTGTATGTATGGAATGGGAGTCATCCCTATTGGCGGAGTGGTCCTTGGAACGGTCAAGTCTTTATTGGCGTACCATCCATGCACTCTGTATATAAAAATGGTTTTACCATTGTTCCCGACGACGAGGGAACTGCGTATGTCACTTTCAACATTGAAGCCGATTCTCTAGTACTATTCTATCTCCTGAATCATGATGGAACCCTTATGGAGAAGAGAAATCAAGGGAAGCGGGATTGGGAGGTTTCATGGTTCGCTCCAAAGACAGACTGTGATGTTTATGCTAAGTGTGGGCCATTTGGAATCTGCAACTCAAAGGATTCACCAATTTGCTCGTGTTTGAGGGGGTTTGAGCCAACAAATGTAGAGGAATGGAATAGAGAGAATTTTACTGGTGGGTGTGTGAGGAGGACACCTTTGCAGTGTGAGAGAAATGGCAGTAGCAACCTAGAGAAAAAAGATCGGTTTTTGAAGCTGACGACGATGAAAGTGCCAGAGTTGGCAAAATGGGTTTCTGTTCCAGAGAATGAGTGTGAAAACCAATGCTTAATGAATTGTTTGTGTATAGCTTATGCATATTACCAGGGCATTGGGTGCATGTCATGGAGTGGAAACTTAGTTGACATTCAGAAATTTTCAAGTGATGGGGCAGATCTTTACATTCGCGTGGCATATTCAGAGCTGGGTAATATATT
This sequence comes from Rhododendron kiyosumense, assembly GCA_019656275.1. NCBI lineage: Eukaryota > Viridiplantae > Streptophyta > Magnoliopsida > Ericales > Ericaceae > Rhododendron > Rhododendron kiyosumense. The sequence goes on from BPLS01000593.1 coordinate 76,236, forward strand.
GTATTTTCTAATCCATAATCCTAGTTCCCTGAGTAACTTCACTGTGTGCTTCCACTTATTATTCTTTTGGTTTGAGCATTTGATTGTCTTTTTACTTTTATTTCTAAAGAATTTGAAGTCATTTATATTTCCTTTCTTTTTGTAAACATGCTAGCCATGTGGAACTTTTGGTTGATTCTCAGAATACTTGGGATTGGTTTACCTGCGTTTGGTAATTTTGACCATACTCTTTTTATGTTTGTTATATTTCACAGATGAAAAGAGGAACATGAAATTTCTCACTGCCGTTTTAGTGATCATTGGATCAATAATCATGGCGATATGTGCATACTTTGCATGGATGTGGATGGCCAAACAAAAAGGTACTGACAATTACTGTTGTGAGAGCTGAGAACTTGAGAAATCATTTGCTATTACTATGTAGTAAATAATCGACAACCACCTCTTGAACCAGGAATGACGAAAAAAAGGTGGTTTAAACTTGAGAAACGGTCAGTGTCTCCAGAATACTCAACTGAAACCTCGTTTGAAGATAATATGAACCAGGTTAAACTTGAAGAAGTACCCATGTTCAAGTTTGAGAAGCTACTAATTGCAACGGGAAATTTTGACAAGAAAAATGAACTCGGACAGGGTGGTTTTGGTTTGGTGTACAAGGTAATTGTTTGTTTTTTCATGTTTAGAAAATGTATGGTACTGAAGATTGTTGTTGTGATGTAGAAAAGAAAAATCATATATGATGATTGTTTCAGGGGAAATTATATGATGGACAAGAAATAGCTGTCAAGAGGCTTTCAAGATCCTCTGAACAAGGGCTAGAGGAGTTTATGAATGAGGTTGTTGTGATTTCTAAACTCCAACACCGCAATCTTGTTAGACTCCTTGGCTGCTGTGTCGAAGGAGATGAAAAGATGTTGATCTATGAATACATGCCAAATAAAAGCTTGGATGCATTTCTCTTTGGTTAGTTTGTACGAAAAGCTCTTAATTAGTTACTCTCACCTCAGCTTTGGCAGTTAACTCATTATATTAGTCGTACATTATATCCATTATACCCCCCAAAGGGCTCTGCAATTTTTATATCTCGCCTCACTATCATGATTTCAATTCCCTTGAATCTTTCCCTTTGTCATTCTTGTTTTGAATCGATCTTCTTTCAGATCCACACAAACAAGAGCTCCTAGATTGGGGTAAACGGCTTAATATCATCGAGGGGATCAGTAGGGGGCTCCTCTACCTTCATAGGGATTCTAGATTAAGGATCATTCATCGAGATTTGAAGGCAAGTAACATTTTGCTAGATGAACAGCTAAACCCAAAAATTTCGGATTTTGGTATGGCAAGGATTTTTGGAGGCAATGAAGATCAAGCAAATACGAGAAGGGTTGTTGGAACATAGTAAGTAGATATGACCTCAACAACAAAAAAATCTTTCTATGTTAACCTTTTCTCTCTTGTGTGTTGATAAAATGTAATCAAATCAATTTTTCCATGATGCAGTGGTTATATGGCTCCTGAATATGCAATGCAGGGGAGGTTTTCAGAGAAATCCGATGTATTCAGCTTTGGGGTGTTGTTATTAGAGATTGTAACCGCAAGGCGGAATACAAGTTTTTATGATGATGAGCAATCTTTGAGCCTTTTAGCATATGTAAGTTCACTCGAGTCATTCGACTGACCTATTTTTCTCTAATTCCCAACTTTTCTTCACATATCATTAGTGAAAGATAATTTTCGTATATTTTGTATTGCTTGTCATATTTCAGGCATGGAGATTGTGGAATGAAGGCAATAGCGCGCTTCTTATAGATCCGAGGATAACTTGTCAAGACTTCCAAGTGGAGATTTTGAGATGCATACATATTGGACTACTTTGTGTACAAGAATTTGCAATAGAGAGGCCTAACATGTCCACTGTTCTTTCTATGCTACGTAGTGAAATTGTAAATCTTCCCAAGCCAAAGCAGCCTGCGTTTACTCAAAGGCCAGTGTTGTCTGAGAGTCATTCTTTGCAACCTTGTACGAATGATTTAACTATTACTATTGTTGACGGCCGATGAAGTGAGTTTCCTAGGGATGATATCTTCTTCTTTCTCCTGTTCGTTTATATGGGGACTAAAACAGAAGTTTTGGAGTTCAGAAAGTTCTTGTGCACAAATCACGGTGTGGAGCCCACTACAAGTTCTACACAAATGATCCGAGCTGTTCATTAAGGCTCCGTTTGTTTCAACGGAAAATATTTTACTCAGGAAAACATTCTCCGCGTGAAATAATTTTGCCAAAACTAAATTTTTAGTTTTGGTTTTTCGGTGTTTGGTTGATAATTTGAAAATCTTTTTCAGTACATAAACTTCTACCTTAATCATATGTTTTCTTCTTGTTATTGATAAGATTTCTACAATGAGGTTTCATCTCACTCCCTCGACCTCTCTTCTCTCTCAGTTTAGCTCTCTAATTTCATGACTGAAACACTCATGCTCTGCTTGTAATCTAATTTTACTTTTTTCTTCTTCTTTGTACTCTATATAGTTCAGTTAATTTGGACCCATATTTATGGTTTTGGCAAAGAGTTGATGTGGTTGCTCGTAGATATATTTGGGTGTGACTCTGTGTGTGTGTGTGTGTGTGTGTGAGAGAGAGAGAGAGAGAGAGAGAGAGAGAGAGAGAGAGAGAGAGAGAGAGAGAGATAAGAGACAGAAGTGTCGAGCGAATGGAAATGACAACCTAATATGTAACGAAACACCCATTTAGCTAGTACAGAAAATACATATATATAATGAAATACCCATTTAACTAGAAAGTAGATGACGGAACACCAGTTTCTTAAATGAATATGAGCCTTTTAGGATATGGAAGTTCACTTTGATCGTTTCCATTACCTAATTTTCTGATTCTTCAAGGTTTTTCAACAACCGAGGTTTAAGTTCTAATTTCATGTCTCTACTGATATTTCTGGAATAGAACCTGTGGAATGATGACAACACTGTGACACTGTTAAATGAATGTACATATCATGGCAATCAACCGGCAATCGGGAGATGCATACAAGTGGGACTATTGTGTGTGAAAGAATTTGCAATTGATAGGCCTAACATATCAGCAGTCTTTTCTACTCAACCGTCCGGCTTCAGTAGAAAGATCATCACCACAAAGCCATCAAAGGTGTTCTACAGATGCTTTTAAACCTACATTTGTTAAAGCCAGATCGTGTCTGAGATGTTACAAAGGGTATGTGTTCACATCAATTGTATGCGAGTTGGGCAACTATGAACATCGGTTTTCATTTTTAATAAAACTAGTAAAGTTTGCAGACCTTTATGTTCCTAAACAAGTATTTTTGTTATAATAGAAAGGAATTGAGAATT